>CM076577.1:1475958831-1476117871 GCA_034641835.2 Pinus albicaulis
AATATGGCTATATGTAAAACTAAAGTTTTTTATGAAAATCATGGATGAAGCTATAGTTATTGCTTGAAAATTTAGTTTTTGTAAATTAATCTAAATTTTAATATATAAAAATTATGGATCATTTGTATGTAAATATTAGTTAAGTTAAAACTAATGATTATGTTGAATATAAAAAACTAAATCATTAAAATGTTGATGGTGTTAGAAAGAATCTTGTACAAAATATAGAAAAATAATAGTTCTTCAATTTATTAATATGAAACTATAATTATTATTCAGTCAAGTCTCAAAATAAAATTTAAAAGAAGTAATTAAAAAAACAATGGATTTGGTGACATAATTTGAATTCAACTATTTTTTTCATCTTAAATACATGTAACTTAGTAGTGTAATTTTTTCAGATGTTAAAGACACATAACTTAGTGGGGGATTGTTTTCCTAACATTTGAGCATTCATGAAAGAAATTTGTATAAATAAAAAATATGAAAGTAACAAATTCCCATGCCCTTGCCTTGAAATTAATTAGTAATTAATATACACATATAACAATTCACACTTAGACTTATGTGTAAGGGAGGAAGGACACAAACTTAAATATATCATACCTATAATAATATTCACTCTTTATCAAATGATGGAGGAGTTATTAAGGTAGTAGATATTATTAGAAACCAAATCCTTCAGGATTTGGAGAATACTTTTTAAATATGTAAATACCATAAATATGAAATATTGGAATAGGAACCTACCATCGATGATGAAGATTCGCTTTTAAAATGCTATATATGTTTATCAAAATCAACAAAAATCAATTAAATCCAAAAATTACTCCTTAGTTTTACATGGTATTATAATGGATTCACCTATTTTGGATTTCCCATTTAATTCAAATTGTTACCATCCACAAGAGTGGTCATGGATCATAAAGAGAATTGAAAAAAGGATTAAAAATTGGTGTTATAGATGGCTCTCACTATGGGTAGAATATCTTGGTTAAATAAATATTAGATATCACACTGCTTTACTAGTTAATTATCTTCTAAATTTCAAAAATTATCATAAACAAGATCTGTCACGTTATGTTCAATTTTCTTTAGATTGGGAAAAATACAAAAGCTAACATCATACATATTTCTATTGCCTCAGATGACCCTTTTTATCGTGAACATTACAGTCATTGACAAGAGATCCTAAATGAGACTCATAAATGAATTTAGACTACTACTTAACAAGTGTGTAGGAATTTTTTTTTTCCTATTATCAGAGAACACTACTAGATATTTAGTGTAATATTGAGAATGTTGGTTCCATATTATTTGTTTTTAGCTCTCCTAGTCATTTTTACTGTTGTAGAAAGTTATAGATTTTTTTGATCTACTATCTATATAAGGATATATGCTATATGATTTCGTTCAATACTACTTTCTTATTCAATGAAATTGATGATTTATTATTTACGGAAAAAAGTATATATCTCAGTAACAAATTATCCACCAAAATCCTGTAGCTTGAATAATACATTGAAAAATGTCAGCTTGAAATTCATGCCATTAAATTTTTTTATTGTAACGTGGAGGTCAGTTGAAGTTCAATAACCAAAGCATTATCTAATCTAAGTTTCTCTTCCTTAGATTTTTCGGTAGATTTCTTTAGTTTATCAATTTCTCTTTAATGAATGGAATAAAATGAAAGGGGAATGATGCATCACATATTTGTGTATTTTCCTAGTGGTGTAATTTATTGTATTCCACCCAAGAGTAAGAGTAAAATAAAAAGAAATTGGAAGGATGCATCACATGATTTCAAGGCCAACATTAAGGTATGATGAAGTTTAATTTTGACAGATATACTCAAGATACAGTGGTATAAGCTGGAGGACAAGAAACAACGATGGATTGGTAAAAATTTGATCCAAGGTATATGTCTCTCCGAAGTTGTGGTATGTGAAGGTTAATGTTATTGAAGGTCAAGATTTTCTTCCAAGTGACAAGGGGCATTTCCCTGAGTTCTGTGTCAAGGTGCAGCTTGGAAACCAGATGTTGAAGACAAGGACACTCAAAATTCAAAGCAAAAACCCACTATGGAATGATGTTTTTTTTCATTTTCAAATCTGGAATTTCCAAGAGTTCAACAATTGATGAAAACCATAAGCTCTATTTTATAAAGAGTTGCTGGAACACGAATAGAATGACTTGGGCAAGATGAGAAAGTAGAGGAAGCCTATGGTATTAAATACAAATTCAACCCATCTTTCTGCTCTTACAAACCCTCTCTCTATACATTCCCTAGCATCCCTTCTTTCAAGGTCATAGACCCTCGCTAAGCTATCTCATTCCCTTTTAGCTTTGCACCTCATACTATTTCGTTCAATGCCTCTATGTTATTTCAAGGGTATTTGATTTCCACATTGAATATCCTCCAATTTTAGATGCCTTTGCAACTCCCAATATTAGAGAACAAAACCATCATATGCGTTGTATACAATATTATTTTTTCAATTTCTAATGATAGAAACAATTGAGGTTAGGGTTATGCATCGAATGTTTGGTAGGATTAAGACTTGAAATTTTTTTTCCTACTTTTCACCATGTTTCTAAGGGAATTCTCTTTCTTGTTGTTATTAAATGCTTTCATTTCAAGGGAAATATTGGCTACCGAGATTCCTTCCTTATCATCTCTATTATGAACACTTGGAAGATTGAAAATTGGTCACTTTAGGATAAGAAACAGTGATGTATGGAAGTCCAACCGTTGTATAGATAAGTTAAAGAGATATAAATGCACTAGTTTTTTGACCCTTTAAACAGTCAATGTTAAGAGGATTACAACAGTAGAAAACGAATTTTAATTCCAGCAGATTTGAAGCTTTGAAGGCTAATGAAGTCACATAAATGGAAGTAACCTATTGATCCTTTCAAAGTAGATTTTAAGATAACACCTAAACGAACAGCACTGAACTGAGGAAATCATCTGTGCAATCCCCAACACACTTAAAAAAGGGGTTTGGTGAAGGTCAATATTTTCTTGGTGTGTGAAACATATTAATAGCACTCATATTCAACTTTTGGGGAAAACAACCCATATTCGTGGCTCATCTTTCTATGTGAAGGTTTTGTTCATAGTGCTTAAGCTTAGCAGGGTTCA
The DNA here is from genome assembly GCA_034641835.2 of Pinus albicaulis. Classification (NCBI taxonomy): domain Eukaryota; kingdom Viridiplantae; phylum Streptophyta; class Pinopsida; order Pinales; family Pinaceae; genus Pinus; species Pinus albicaulis. The sequence continues at coordinate 1,475,961,977 of CM076577.1, forward strand.
ATTAGGGATTATTGTTTTTATGTACTCCTTTGACCATGTTTAGGGATGCAAACGCATTTCCACTACATGAAACCTACTCATTTCACTGGTTTCCTAGTCAAGGGCATGCACATTAGGCCCTACAAAAAAATAATGTATTTCTTTGAGGACCCATTCAAAGATTTTGAGCCTAAGAAGTTAAAAAAATATCTCAAGCTTTTTCTTTTCCCTCTATAACAACCCTTTTAGATAAATCCCTCTTGTAAATTATTATAGATTGTAAGCCATGTAATTAAAATAAAGAGGATTGTCTGAGTTCAAGGGATTTGTTTTTCAACTCCCACTGGATACAATATCACACTTTCTAACCTACAAAATACCATTTCACAGTCTTGGTTGTATTTTATTAACAGCCAACAACAATATTATTAGGGGACAACGTGGATTGGGACCTACACAAACAGAAAAGAATTTACAAACATATTAAGCATTCTACTCTCCATTTGGTATGGGATTAAGAAACTTATATTGTTGCTTGCTTCAATATCGTCGCTGGTCAATCAAATTACACACCAACCTTATCTAATACTTTAGATATATTCAGATGGTAATGGTCAACACTGCAATTACTGGATATCAATATTGTAGAGTATTTGAGTATTTGTTAGATTTTGGCAGGACAATTATCCTGTACTAAAGATATTTCCAGCATGATTTCCAGACCCCTTGACAAGTGGTAAAGAGGAGTGTTAAAGAGGTATAAATGCACCAGTTTTTTGACCCTTTAAACAATCAATGTTAAGAGGATTACATCGGTAGCAAACAAATTTTCCTTCCAGCAGTGTTCTCCAGCAGATTTGAAGCTTTGAAGGCTAATGAAGTGACATACATGGAAGTAACCTATTGATCCTTTCAAAGCAGAGTTTAAGATAAAACCTAAACGAACAACACCTAACTGAGGAAATCATCTGTGCAATCCCCAGCACACTTAAAAAAGGGGTTTGGAGCAAGTCAGGTCAAAAATTTTCTAACTTTCTCTTGCATATTCAGAACTTCAAAATATTTGTAGCAAGGGGATTACATAATCAGTGTTGCAAGGGGATGCACGCCCTAGGGATTTCCCCATCTTAGGTATGCATACCAAAATGGGGAGGAGACAACCCCCACCTCTGATTTTGACACACAGATTTATGGCAACAACCTTATCCTCTAGGCCATTTAGTTGTGGTAGCAAGATTACAGAAAGGCTTCAGTGTAATCCAGAAGATTAACAAAGAAATTAGCAGAACCTTACTAAAAAGATCAAACTGATTAATATGTCAACATTACACAACTTAAGCACTTCCAGAATAATAACAGAGACAGATCTGAATAAAAAATACACCAGCAAGTTTACAATGGCATCCTTATGCATTGTATTTCAATTTTCACCTACAAAAGAGACACAAACAGTATAACGAGAGCAGCAGGACGATCTTAAAAATGAATGAACAACAAAAAACTTATGTATTGACACATCAAATTACATCAATAGGTTATGAATGCCATTCCTAACAGCAGTCAACAGCACTCACAGGCAACAAATTTCTTCAGTACTTCGCTGGAACAGACGCAGCAGAAGAGATATGGCACTTCAGTCAATGGAAGTCCTCAGCAGTCAGCAGCATTCAGACACAGAGAATTTCTTCAGTTCTTCACTGCAACAGATGCAGCAGAAGAGATATGGCACTTCAGTCAGTGGAAGTCCTCAATAGTCAGCAACAATCAGACGCAAAAAAATTCTTGAGTTCTTCACTGGAACAAACAACAACAGCAAGTTTCGTCAGTTCTTCACTGGAACAGACAGCAGCAGATGAGATAGATGAATAATGAATAAAAGAAAGAAATTTAAAACAAAATCTGAAAACTACCAGAACATAACTAATAACTACCAATCTTGCTGGTCATTCCAGCTACGGCTGTAGCTCTCCCTTCTCATTCTTCCAACTGCCCCTTCTCTACAGCAAATGCAGCTATTACCCAGGGAAGATGACTGTAGCGGATTAATGTTGGAAATTGCATATTAAGGTTTTTAGTTATGTTTTGTTTTTTTAACTGTTTTATATCTATGGCTCAACTTTATTCAATCGTCTAACCAGACATCTGACGGTCAACAATAGTACACATGGGTAGGTAGGAAATTTGTTTTCAATTAATGACGCCTTACAACGTAACAAATTGTATGTATAGAAATTTCATATTCAGAAGTAACTGGAAATGAGGCAAATTCCCCCTCATATTTTGTCATCGTTTTCCTAAGAAAAGGTAAATACGTGCACCAGAAAAGGTAAAGACGTGCACCAAAGCATATAGGCTTATAGTTAATTTTTAAAGATGGAAGTTAAATATAATAAGTTTTTCAATATGGTCATAAGTTAACTAAGCAAAGTATTTTAGAACATTCCATTAAGTGTAGTAAATAAATTCTAATAATGAGAAATAAGAAAAAAATTGTAATATATTGACTATAAATATTGGGAAATGTTTACCCAAAAAAATTATTTCTTTGGTTTTATAAAACATTTTAAATATAAAGGTTTAAATAAAAGATAATAATAATTTATAAAACATTTTTAATATAAAATTTTAAATAAAAAATAGTAATAAAATCCAGGTAATTTCCAATTGTGGGAAATAAGAGAAGAAAAAAATGTGGTATATTAATTTCATGTATTGAGAAGGGTTTCATCCCGAAAATAATTGTGTCATTTTAATTTTAAAGAACAATTTCCAAAATAACAATAATTAGCACAACCACATTAGTAAGTGTGGTTTATGATGATGATGATGGTTAACGTCCATTGAGACCAATATTTGGTCTATCGGACCTAAAGAAAGAGTTATTTAGTTTGATTTAAGATTTTATTCCTATGTTCAAAACACTTGGAGAGAAGCCTCCCGAGCTCACTATAATTTTGACATCTTAAAAGGCGAGGAAGGTTAGTATTGCAACAAAGATTATGAAATTGAGCTCTAATGTGGTTGTACCTAGGGCAGTCTAAGAGGAAGTGATTTTCATCCTTGACATTCATATTCTCATAGAGTGGCAAATCCTTTCCATCCATGGTGTTTTAGGAACTGTCCAACAACCTGTTTCACTATGGAGCTCATGAGAGTTCATTCTAATCTTGGCTATATTAATTTTCTTCTTTGAGCTAGTTAAAACAGAGAGATAATTTTGATCTTCTAGGGTGGAGTTGATGAACTCCTTATAATATCTTAATTTTCTTTTAGTTGCTAGATCTTTCTCACACCACATTTTTTCTTTGAACTTAGAAGTAACAATTTTTTTAATGTTATTAATGTTTTGCAATGCAATATTCTCGTCGATCTCCCAATGGTTTAACCAGGCCCTGGTGTCTTTATACCAACCTCATTTTTGCCTTAGGTGGTTTTGGCTGGAATTTAAAGCTAGCTTAGGAAGTCTATGGTCTCCTATGCTATTGAGCTTGTGCTTGTACAACAGAAGCCTAGTCATAGCTAGGCTCTCGATAGGGGAAAGACCCACTTCTATAAGGAGAATAGGATAGGGTGTATTGCTTTTAATTTTAAGGTTATACATTATAAAACACTTCTAGATTTTCTCAATCTTTCTCCATGATTCTCTAGAGATGGTGCAACCCCAAACCTCACATCCATATAAGATAACAGGAGTGACTAAAGTTTCAAAGAGGAACTTATTTCTACCCCACATTACGAGGTTTGTTGTTTTACAATTATTTTCAAGACCAAAATAAGCTTTCTAGCCCCCATTAATCCTTTTCTGAATGCTATAGTTCGAGTTGAGGTTGCGATGAATATCAATTCCTAGATACTTGTAAGAAGATACTTTCTCCAAGTTACTATTGTTATACATAAAATTAGCATAAGTGTCCTTCTTGAATTTTATAATCATAACTTTTGTTTTGTCAGTGTTAATAGACATACCCATGGTAGAGCATAAATCCTTAAGAAGTCTAAGTTGTTTATCAAGATCAGATGGGCACCTTGCGAGAAGAACAATATCGTCAGCATAGAGAAGAAGGTTGATGACTATCACAGCTAAGATCGTGCCAGCACATCATGCTTCCTCTAAAAAACCTTCTAGCTTGTTGATGTAAATGCCAAATAGGGGCGGGGAGAGGGGGCAACCTTGTTTAACTTCGATATTACACTTAATATCTTTTGACCACCCCTCATTTCTCTTTAACGTGGCAATCAAATTCTCGTAAGGAACATTTAGCTCTTATAATATATTCCACAGGTTGTTTCTAGGAACCGTATCGAAAGCCTTTCTAAAGTCCACAAAGCAACATAAAATATTGGATTTATCATTGCGGCATTCATCCACAATGATCATAAGCATAATGAGGTGGTTTTTTGTTGAGTGTTTCCTTCTAAAACTCGCTTGGCCTTTAGCCCACTTACCTTAACTTTCAAGCCAAATGCTCAACTTATTTTCCAAAATAATACCATATAACTTGGCCAAGAGAGGTCTGATCATAATTTTCTGATAATTAGAGGGGTTATTTGTATCCCCACTTTTAAAATAGGGATAATGAGGCTCTGAGTCCAAGGTTTAGGGAACCCTTGCTTGACTGCTTGGTTGAAAAGTTTGTGGATGTGGGGGATGAGGATAAGACCTCCATTTTTTAAGATTTCCGCTTGGTAACCTTCAATGTCTTTAGCTTTCCCATTTTCCAAGCGTTTAACACCAAAATCAATGTCTTCTAAAGAGAAAAATTCTTTCGTTTTGAGCAGGGTTTCAAATTTATCCTTGGCATTGGGAGACTCATAAAGCTTTTTAAGATAGGAATTCCAATCGTATAAAGTAATTTTATTATTATCTTTAGTTTTCCTACTTAGAATCTGCCTCCAGAATTTCTTAGGAGCCACCTTAGAGAGGTGTAATAGATTCTCTTGTCTTTTTCGAATATATTTCCTTTTTTTCCTTTTAGTTAGGGTTTTGTAGATTTTTATGTTGTCAATTTTGAGAGATTCATCTATTAGGGTCCCGTGATTTAGAAGATTGGTAGAACAAATGCACAGGGTAACATCAAACTAGTCTTTGGAGTCCTAGGACCTAGCTTTCCTGGACTCAGAGAGGGCTCTCTCTATTATGTGCCAAAGATGTAAACTTGTTCGCTTTAGATGGTTGATTTTAGGCTAGTTGTTAAGTGTAGGGATTTTTTGTTTGTTTGGTTGGGTAAGATGATCAAGTAGGATAGGTGGAATGAGAGGTTATCAAACATTGGGCTATGGAGTCTATGAATTCATTGATATCTCAATAGTGAATCTGGGTACATCACAGGGAAAATCTACTGTAGTCAATGGATCTTTAAAGTTTATGTGTGAGGTGAAATGAACATTAAGTTTGGGGAAACAAGGTAGGGCAAAGGGCAGTTAAGAATCCTTTGTCAAATACCTATGAACAAGAAGGTCTTAAATACCAATAAGAAAAATATACTAATCATGAGATAGGGCACACCATTTACTCAATGAAAATAATTTTAAACAAATAAACATTCAAGATAAACAATCCAGTGGGACAAAGGAAGCAAGAAAACTTATCTAACTCCAATGATCCTAATTTCAAGATTTGAAAACATTTAAGAGAAAAATAGCATCAATAAATGAAGAGGGAAATCCTAAACATAATTTATTAAACTATAAATAACTTTGAGGCAAACTGATAAGCATATACAAAGGGAAAGATCGAAACAAGACCTCTTTGGCTTAACCAAACAATCAATACATCAAAGAGAGATTTCAAGAGAGAGTTTAGATAGCATCAAACAAGAAGGGCTTACCATGAATCATATTTTTAAACTAGCATATAAATCCAATGATGAAATAAACAAGCTTACGTGGGCCTAAGGAGCAACTAAGAATTCCTTAAACTAACCTAGCAGAGGAAACATAAAGACAATAGAAAACATGAGGATTGAGGTTCCTCAAAAAGCATTTCTCAACCTATAATTTTCTGAGCTATTGCAATATGGAAAGATGGACATATGATAAATAAGAGAAAACATGAAAAAATAATAGATACATCACCATTCCCTAAACTCAAGGATCCTGCAAGCAAGCCTTCATCATCATCAATCAAGGCAAATAATCCACAAGCTCCACAACACCAAATTGCTCTTCAACCTCCAAAAACCATGTATTTCTCTCAAACTCATCAAAATCCCACAATTGCAATGAATCCTCATGCTCTATATAAAAATAAAGGAGGAGGAAAATCTAAAATTTTATCTAGAAGTATATTGGCTAATCAGAAGTATCTATATTGTCCTTGAGGCCTTGCAAGGCCCAAGGCACAAAATATCTAAAATAAATATCTTTTTGGCCATTTGTAGCAAAAAAATTGACCTTTAGACCCTGACAAGCCTCTTAAAACTTTCCAAATGCACATTTTGACTTTTCAGCCATATGAGAACAGCATTGTGTTTTGAAATGAAATTTTATGCCAAGAGCGTAGCACAAGAACAGGAAAAATGGGTCTTCTTACAACAATTTTTTGAAGGCCTTCCCAATGTCAGAAAAGGATCTGAGATGGCTCGTTGGAAATCCCTTGAAGTCTACTTTCCAGATCTACCCTTGGTTCTCCAATCTAACCTCTACAACCTATCCAAAAAGTGAAAATGCCAAGACTGGTAGGAGCACAGCACATGTCCTAAAAAGTAGGCAGAATGATGAAAAAGTGAGTGTTTTTAACCCTTTTCGGGGACCAGAACAACTCTAAATGATCTGAAACTTTCTGATCATGTTATATGAGTGATGATGAACCCAAAAATGAAAGACTTTCCTCTTGAAGATGCTCTGAAAAATACTGTAGCACAAGGTGTGCTGCGCTCCTAGCCTCAAAATTTGCAAAAAACAAAAACTTGTCAAAATTCTCCCAAATTTGGTGGAAGTATGTCTCATGGGTCTTTGGAGACCTGTAGAGAAGCTTTAGCCAAAATACTAAGGTTAGCTTGGCTCTTTTCCTTTTTTAGTGCTTGGATCTCAATTTGGGCCTTTTTGAGTTTTTCCCTTGCAAATTGATTTCTTTGGGCATAATGATTGGTCATACTTCTTTGTAAATCCAAGTCTTTATTTGCCTTCTCTAGCTTGGCCTCAAGGTGTATGTTAGCCCTCTCAAGCCATGATTCCCTATCATGTTCAATTTCCCTTGCAAGGAGTTCATGGAGAGAAAGTTATTCTGCTTGGGCTGATTCTTCTTCCCTCTGCTTTGCCAATGCTTTCCTTAGACCCATAGTTCTAGGTATCCTTCTAGTTTTACATTCCTCATCACTACTCTCCTCATAAGTGCCCATGATCTCTTCCAACTTCACTTGTGCCCTTTGAGCCTCTTTCTGGAACCTGAGTGTTCTTGTTTCATGGATGGCTCGTTGGGCACTCATTTGCTTGTTTTGCATCTGATAGAAGTGAATGACATCCTTTGCTCTTTCTAATTCAGCTTCCAAGTCCTTGATTTGTGCATTTCCTATCTTGGAGGAGGGAGTTTTAAATTCTTGTTTCATTCTCATCATCACTGTTTATGTGAATAAGTCCAAACTCTCTTTCTTTTTCATGATTTTCCTCTTCTTCTTCCACTTTTTGCTTACCTTTGTCAATCTTCTGAGTTGAGGAGGATGGCATGGCCCCTTGCCCTTTGGAGGCAAAAAACACATGCCTCTCTCCTATTTGATAGGTAAGAGGGAAAGGTGTAATAAGTTTCATCTGGATATCTCCATCATTGGTGACATTAAGAGTGCTTTTCTCCTTAGTAATGACCCCTACATGTGTTTTTTCTTCTTTTTTTTCTTGACTTCCTTCTTGAGAGGCACTTTCATTTTCTCCCATGCTAGTATCACTACCTTTATCTTCACCATTGTCATCTTCCTCCATGTCCTTTGCATTGTCATCTTCCATGTTTGCAACATTATCATTTACATTGTCATTTTCTTTGTTGTCATGGTTAGAGGTGTCCTCATCACTACTTGGTGCATTTTCATCCTCTTGGCTGCCTTTTGAGTTCATGGGATCACTGCTGTCACTTTTTTTAGGGCTATCAGTCATTAGGTTTTCTTCATTATGACTATCATTATCCCCTTCACTGTTTGGCCCAATGTCTTCATTATTTGGCCCACTGTCTTCACTTTAAAACTCTCCATTTGTCTCTGCATTTTCATTGTTTTCATAATCGGACTCCTCATTATCATTTCTTTCATCTGCCTTTTCTTCACTACTATATTTGTATTCATAATTTGCCTTTGTTTTTCCATCATCTTCGATATCTGTATCATTGCTTGCATTTTATTTGGGGTCACTGTCATAGGCATCTTCATTAGTTTCTCCTTCATTTTGGCGGTCATTTTCTTCTTCATGATTTTCACTTGTCTTGGTTTGTTATTCATCTGTTTCTCCCTCAATATTTGGCTCACTGTATTCACTATTTTTCCGACTGCAATTTCCTTCAGACTATGTCTCTTCTTGAAAGCTATTTTCATCTTTGTCACTGCTCCTTTTCTCACTGCTATTGGGCTCACTGTTTTCTTCTTTACCTTCACTATTTTTCTCATCAAAATCTGCCTCTGTCCCTAGACTGTCATTGGTTTCTTCATCTTCATCTTTCTCACTGCCTTTGTCTTCTTGTTCATTTTTTGTTTCACTGCCTTTGTCACTACTTTCTTCTTTGTCCTCTTCCTCATCATAATTACTTTATTCACTTTCATTTTCCTCTCCCTCATTATTTTTTTCTTCCTCTTGACTGTGATTTTCTTCTTGACTTCCATGTTCCTTTTTGTCACTACTTTCTTCCTCTTTGTCACGGCTTTCTTCATGTTCTGAGTTTTTAGGAGAAGGTGAAAGAAGGAGGTTTGTTTGGGGAGAGGATTCATGTGAAGAGGATGAATCATGGTTAGTGAGGGGTGATGGAGGAGTGGAGGAACGTGGATGGGATGATGAGGGTAAATTTTGCAGAGGAAGGGGCTGTGGATTTGTGAAAACACCATGGGCGATGAAAACTTCCCATGGGATGACTTGTTGCTCTAATTGGTGTAATACAATCACGTTGATGAGGGAATGGTGGAAAATACTTTGCATTTGCTGTGAAGGATGTCTCATTTTCACAATGGATGATATTTTATCAATACTTTTATAAAGGTAGTAGGGAAAATGTAGCAGTTTGGCCCTAATGAAATGCATGAGTAGTCTTATGTGGTAAGAGTACAATCTAGAAAATCTACCCTCACAAGTGAAGTATTTCATAATGATTTTCATTAAAGGAGCATATATATCCAAAAAATGAGAAAAGGGGAAAATAGTCTTGCAATTAGCTTGGAAACTTGGTTTTAAGAAGAGATGATAATGGCTTAGGTCCAGATACACCTGTTTGAACCATTTTTCTCCCATGCAAGGTATTCCAGTGGCCATATAGATTGCACTGGTGGTGAGCTCAAAATTCACTCCAGCTAGATGTACTTGGTGGTCATGGAGGTTAAGGACCAAAAGTTTGGTCAACTGAGGGTGAATTTGGACTCTCTGTACTTTCTCATAGAAATCAAGGCAACCTACCTCTCTGAAATATGAAACTGTGGAAGGGGGGGTTGTCAATTCTTTAATGTTTACAGGCTCAAACCTATTTGCTTTCCCACCCTTCCTCTGTTGTTCTCTAGGCCTTTGGCCTCTCTTGCCACTGTCAACATTGCCTTCTCTAGGCATTTTGTCCTTTGATCTTTGCCTTTGAAAAAAAAAACCTGATATGCTTGGGAGATGATACGGAGAGGGAAAATGAGAGGTTAATGAGGAAGGCAATGATCTGCAAATTTGGAGGGGAAAAGAGGGGTGAAGAAGGACACTTTTGGCCTCAATGTGTTCTCAGTGTGTAGATGGATGGGAGCTTTTCAATGAACAATGCTTGCAAACATGGGGACCTGACCTTTCTTCATTTAGGGTTTTTTCCTCTTCCTTTAAGTTTACCCTTCACATTTCTTTATAATTCTACCTTTAGATAATGCGAAAAGGTGGAAAATTTCTAACACCTCTCAAAAACCTCACAGCTGAAACAAAGATACATAGGAGTGCAGCACGAGCCATTCGGGTAGCTTCTCCATGTCCTGTCGGGTTTTCCCTGAACGTAATGCAGGAGCGTAGCGCGGGCAAGGCCTGAAAGGGTAGTCAAGTCCTCCTGGCAACCTTGAACGGACAAGAGCGTAGCGCAGACTGTCAGGTCGGGTGACCTCTGCACAAGGTGTTGGGTCGGGCGTTTGAGAGATGCCTGTGTGTAGCGGTGGAGTGTCGGGCACCCTCTGCATGAGGTGTCAGGCAACATATGCATGCCTGGGCATGTAGCGCAGTGGGGTGTCGGGTCCTCTAGGCGGAGACTGCACGCGTAGGAGTGCAGCGTGGGGTGGTCATGCACATGGTCAGGTCGGGCTATGACCCTATGTGCAGTGCTGTTACACAGGCACATAGTGTCTCATTCAAAAATACACAGGTAGTGTGCACAGGTGCATAGCGCAGCCTTTCAGGAGCACAATGCAGAGGTTTTTTTCTTGAACACTTGCCAAAAAACTTCGAAAATCCTGAAATCCTTCCACTCTTTTTTTCATATGAAGAAATGATGTTGAGTGATGAAACTTGTGATGTTTTTATACCCTTGAAAAATTAAAAACAAAAACCCACCTTGACTAATTTTTTCCTTTTGGTCTTTTTACCTACATTGATATTTCTTTTTCTCTTGTATAGGAGGTGATTTAAGCAAAAAAGTGATCTTTTTTGGATTTTTCCAAACACACTTTTTTTCCTTTGGCCACTTTTGTTTATTGCAGGAGCCATAATACAGTGTTTTGTTTTATTATACTTCCTTTTGAGTTTGGCACCTTAAATTATTCAACAGTAGAACTTATGCTCCATTTCATTTCTTATTTGACCTTTAACATTAGGCTCCCTGATTTCCTTTTTATGATCATTTTGTAGACCTGTGACTGTGCTTGAGGAGTTTAAGCAGCCTTCACACTGATACTCTCTATAACTTGTCCCTTGCTGTAGTGAAAATTGTTGTTTTGACAAGCCATAGAGGTGACCATTATACATCATCCTTGAAACCTTTGCTTTCCATTATTAAGGATGTCTCTCGAAATAAATCTTCAATTTATGTTATGTGATGTTGTTGCATCTGTCTTTGTGATCTCTTGCATGGATCCCTTACTGGGCAACACCTGTTGTGCCAATTACTTACAAAACCACTAATACTCTTGGTTTACTTAGGCATGTTGTTTCTATTCTGCTGTGACTTTCCTTGAGGATTTTTAGCTTCTTACCCTGCCTTTCTTCTGTTGATAACCCTTATAAACCATTCCTGCAAGATAGGCTACTGTCCTTTTGCATACTCAATGCTTTGATCAAGGAGGTATTTTTGAAGGCATTTTATACCCTTTGGGCAATCATGAGCTAACCTTCTTTTTCATTTGATTTCACCTTTGGGCGTATGTAAAATAGTGAGTCTAGAAAGCCAAAGCAATGCATAACCTAGGAGACCCTATATGACCTATTGGGATGTCTTTTGGAATAGGTATTTGACTGAAAAACTTGAATCAGGGTTTGGCGGTGAAAACATGGTTTTGACAAACCTTTATGCATTGCAATCCTAGAAACTGAAATATTTGATTGATTTATCTAAAGAGCCTAGAAAGGGAGTTTAAAAACACCACTGCTTGAGGCACTTGGTGAATAGGGGAAAAGGTTTAGGTTCTTTCGCAAACCAAGGTGTAAAAGTAGAAGGCTTAGGCAATTAGAAATAGAGTGGTAAAGTCAGAGGTGGAAAACATAGTGAGAATGAGGGACATAAGTCCATGATTTGGTCTTTTGGGAGTGAGAGATTGACCATGCCTTGGTAGAGTAGTAGAACAATACAAATTTATCCTAAAGGTAATGAAGGCAGTGAGATTTCTAGAACTCAAGAGATTCTTGAATTTTGTTTTTAGAAATCTAGGATAAGCATTTAGTCATCTAAACAGGTAAAAATTACTGATGACTAACAATGGCTCCACTTGGGGAGGGCAGCTCCTTTTCAGGAAGTGTCCAAAATTTCACATCTCTTGGTTTATGAAGAAGAGTGCCTTGTCGATTGGGCGGACCTTTCTTCTTTTCATTTGCAGTTGCTTCTCTGAAGTAATGATCTCAATGATCTGAAAACATGATTAGCTTAATTTCAACTCTACCTACCCAACCTACTTACCTAACATTTTTTCTTCCTTGGGTGCACTTGAACTGGAAAACCCATTGACATATTTCTTTTGAAAGAAAAAAAAAACTATCTACTTCTACACTTATTTATTCCAAGAATTCAAATTATGCTAGTGAACTCTCCTTATTCTCTACCTAGATTATTTGACTATCAAGATTAAGCAGTATGAAAGACTTCATTCTCTAAGCTACTGACAAGAAATTTAAAACATGATTTGAACCAGGATTTGATAATCTGATTCATCATGAGTTGTGGCATCAAGACAAGCTGCACAAAAACATTATTTTCATAAGCAAACAAAACTAGAAGGTGTGAGGGCTATGTTTCATTATTTGATAATCATCCCTATCCTTCTCCTTGGTTCATATTTAAGCATGTGGAACCAGTGTCTTTCATTCCTAATCTATTTTTCTTTTGACAAGTCAAGCTTAAATTATTTGACCCGCATTCTTTCACTAACTTATCAACAATAAATTTAAAACATGTTCAACCATGATTAGGCTAGATGACTGAACAAGACATTCTTTTTGCACCATTAGTGGAATTTAAGCTTGCACACTTTCAGTACTACTATTTTTTGGGTATGGGGTTGTACCTTCTCTTTGAATCTGCCCTCTTTTTCTATTTTTCTGATTTTTTGTTTTTCTCTTTATGGCCTTTCATCAAACAACGGTATGTACAATGAGTGAAGGCCTGAAAACTAGAAATCTTGAAAAAATTAGTGCTTCAGTATCCTACCATTGATAGGACCTCCAAATGCTTCACCTCCATCCGGCTCTTGTAAAAAGAAGGAATTCTTACCTCTAGTTGAATTGATAATGAATGGCCCTTTCCACAAGTTTTCAAACTTACCATGTTTACCTTTGCCTTCTCTCCTTGAGTCCCATTTCAGCACTTAAATTATCTCCAATCTGGAAATCATTGTCCTTGGTCGTTCTGTCAAATATTTTTTTTCATATTTTCTTGTACTACTTATGTCCTTTTGTAAAACTCCTCTCTTGTCTATTGTAAATTGATAGTTTGGTTCAGCCTTCTTTGCATTTAATTCTCTTCTGATTGCACTTCTTGTATTAGTTTCATCACCGAGACTCCTAAAGATGTTGGGAAAATGGCATCCATACCATACACTAGTTGATAGGGAGACATACTGATGGATTTCTTGGTGGTTAGTCTATCAGCCCATAGTGCATGTACTAGTTTTTCGTGCCATGTTTTTTGATACTGTTCCAAAAGCTTCTTAATGATATTGACCAAGTTTTTATTAGAGGACTCAGCTAGCCCATTACCTTAAGGGTAATAAGCAGTGGAATTTCCTAATGTGATATGATGTTTATAACAAAATTCAACCATTCTTTTGGATGTAAAGGCGGCAACATTGTCTGTGATGATCTTTCTAGGGCAACCGAATCTAGACAAGATATTGGTCTCAGGAAATTTGATAATGAATGAATCAGTGGCGTTTCTAGAGGGGATGGCTTCTATCCACTTGGTGAAGTAATTAGTGGTGATGAGGATCCACTTGTGTTGGGAAGATGAAGTAGGGTAGATCTCTCCAATGAAGTCTAAACCCCATTGTTGAAAAGGAGCTTCAACAATGATGGGATGCAAAGGTAAAGGTAAGAGTTTTCTCTTGCCATAAAAAATTTGGCACTTATGGCAAGTCATGACCAGTTTGTGGGTGTCAAGGAAAAGGGTGGGCCAATAGTAGCCAGCTGTAAGAATTTTATTAGCTGTGGTTTTCCAGTAAATATGGCCCCTACATTCTCCTTCATTTAGTTCAGGCATGATATTTCCTGCATCATCCTCAAGCAAACACTTAAGAAATAGACCAATAGGATTTTTCCAATATAAAACTCCATCTAAAATACATAAATTCAAAGCTTTTTGTTTCAGGAATCTTACTTTTGTCATTGATAAGGTAGGAGGAGCATTAAAATAAAACAGTACATAGAGGATATCAGCGTACCAAGATGAACTCAAAAATTCTTCTTCAACATGAGGAGCTGTGCATTCTTCTTGTTCTTCTAAAGTATCAACAAAATTCATATCTAATGCTTGGAGATTTGTTTCAGCCATAAGTTTCACAAGCTCTTGTCCTTTAACCAATTTAGTGGGTCTGATTTCTAGATCATATTCTAAAATAATAGCAATCCACTTTCCTCTTTTACCATCTGGGTCCTGATTTAAAATTTCTTGGACAACTGTGTGAGGAACAAAAGCTATGACATGAGAATGTAAGATATAAACTCTAAAATCTTTCAATGCTTTAATCAATGCAAAGGCCTGCTTCTCCATGATGTTGTACTTTAGGGGAGCATCTCTAAGGGCTTTTGTAAAGAAGGCTATGGGTTGTTCTTGACCCATCATGTTCTTTTGTAACAAAACTATAGCCACGGTATGTTCAGAGGAAAATAAGAAAATATAGAAGTCTTTGGTGAAATCAGGACTTATTAGGGCTAGTGTTTGGGTGAGCGCTTGCTTAACCAGTTCAAAATATTGTTTGGCTTATAAATTCCACTTAACTCCTATTTCCTTTTTAAGCATATTTGTAATATTTCTCAAAATTTCAGCAAGGTTGGGGATGAATCTCCTCAAGAAGTTGATTTTCCCAATTAAAGATTGCAAATCCTTAATGTTTCTTAGATGGTTGATTTGAAATATGCCTTCAATCCTTTTGGGGTCTATTTTGATTCCCTCCTCATAGATGATGTGGCCTATGAGTTTTCCTTCTTGGAGACCAAATAATGTTTTCTTGGGATTCAAAGATAGGCCATATTTCCTACATTTTTTAAAAACTTTTCTCAAGTGGAATAAGTGCTCTTCATTAGTATTAGAGTAAACAGTGATATCATCAAGGTAAATGACTATGAATTAGCCTATGTCTTCTGAAAAAGCTATATCCATGGCCCTTTGGAAAGTGGCCCCTAAATTCATCAACCCAAATGACATTTTAACATACATGAATGTACCCCAAGGTGTGGCGAAATCAGTTTTGTGCTGATCACTTGGGAATAATAGCACTTGGTTGTAACCAGAAAAACCATCAAGCAGTAAGATTCTCTTAGAGCCAACTACCTTTTGAAGTATGTGGTCCATTTTAGGCAAGGGATAGTTATCTTTTAAGGAGGACCTGTTCAGATTTCTAAAATCAATGCAAAGTCTAATCTCTCCGGTTTTCTTCCTAACTGACACAAGGTTCTGTTGTACTGTACAAAAACCCTCCCCATTTGAAAATTTTAGAATAAATTTCATTTAGAAATGGGTCCCCTTTCTTATTTAGATAGAAATAAAAAAAACTTTGAGGAAATCCGATCATTATAAAAAGAAACAATAAAAAGATTCATTGATTAAAAAGTATGTATCACATATCGCTTATCTCAAGTGCAAATAAACAAATGTAACATTAAGTTTATTCCAAACCGATCAACTATAAATCTTATATTGCATCGGCACAAAGTATAAGAGTTTTCATGTTAAAAAGTTCGATGCAATAAAGTAAATCGCAATCGCAAATCGGTAGAATGTTATGTTTTCATTGCAAAACTCTGATGCAATGTGACTTATCGCAATCACATTACGAATAAGTCATATTTAATTGGGGTCTATTTGATAAACTACGATGGATTAAGTAAATGCAATCGCAAATCAGTAGAGTGTTATGTTTTCATATTTTCTTTGCAAAACTCCGATGCGATGTGACTTATCGTAATTGCATTTCGAAAAAGAAACATCACGACTACTTGTTTTATAAAATATCTGATGCGATGGACCCCACCATCATGGCAATCTCATTTCGGCGAAGATCATGTACAACTCAAGTCCTTTGAAAGTATCTAATGTGATATGACTTTATTGTGAATCGCAAATCGAGAAAACATGAGATGTTGTTTTGTTTCTCCTTTAGAAAACTCTGATGCAATAAATCATCAGTCTTCACAAATCGCTATTTTCACTTCACATATATCATTTCTCACTTAGCAATATGAACCTTCAAAAGGACATTTTTACATTAATATTTTAATATCATCGATATCCGATTGTACGAGCATCATTAATTTCAAAATCAAACGAATTATGGTTATAAATTCTATTATGAATGTGTGGATGTGACTTTCTTTTAAGGAATTCAATTTTAAATACAGGTTAATCAATTTGGAATCATTAATAAAATCTTTTCGCATAGTTGTTCTTCTAACTCCATTTCTTCTCGCTTCTTAAAAGTTTTTTCTCATTTGCAGAGTTGTAGAACATCAAACCCTCTCGGTCCCTGAATTAGTGAAATGATACCAGATGAGGAAAATATCTAAGAAACTTAAGAAATCAAGAACTGTTGCTGCCTCAAAGACTGATACCATTACCACAATGCCAAAAGAAAAGCCAACCAAGATAAAGCTAGTTACGGATACTACGTGCCAGGGTCTCGGGAAGCTTTCCTAGGAAGAAGTTTATAATTTTCTTCAAAAAGAAGACCCTACAGTTACAGAGGTAAAGGCAACAGTGCCAGATGAAGAATCAGATTCAGATGACAATCCCCTTAAAGAACTCACAAATTCTTTTCTTCATAGAATTGCAGCTCGGTAAAATGTATTCCCATATTATGACATAATACGATGGGTGATAGACAACACCACCATCAGAAACAGAACATTCATGACAGCTGCGGGAAAGATTTTTGGGTCCTTTAGAGCAGAAGACATCAAAACAATGTACCATCTGAAAGATCCTCAAAAGACCTACAACAAATCCTTCATAGAAGAGTTCACCTCAAGCAATGAAATTGAATCAGACCCAATTAAAGAATGGAGACGAGCTCCAGAAAAAAATAAGCATGAGACCTCAGGCATGTAAGCTGTAGAGTCTCTTGCACCTCCGTATTGCTATGCTGCTGCCATGATGTGCAGACTTTTTGGGTATGATAATTTTGCAAGTTTTTCTATTCAAATTGTACCCTTGATTGATGTCGTTGTTGGTTCTATTATTATGGATTGGTCAGTTATTTTGTCGAACAAAATAGCAAATAAGATTCTAGATTATAGAAGAAATAAGCATACTGGAAATGTTCCCCCATTTCATTTCTGTGCTTATATTTTAGATGCCTTGTGTTTTAATTCTGAATTTCCTATTCTAGGTTGGAAATGGACCCCTCAAGATCATATCCCTATACACATCTATCATAAGCATTTATGGAAATCCCATTTCAAGAACCATGTATACACAATTTTCCATTGCTACATGTTGCCTATTTACTAGACCATTTTTAACCAACCCCCTCCCCGGCTCTCTGATAAGGCAAAACTTGACATATCCCAAATCAGAAATTGGTTCGGTGAAGAGAAATTCACCTATGTTAGAGTATTTGGAAGCATTGTTGAACCTCATGTCTTACCTCTATATGTCCCTGATAAACTTTTAGCTCAAGATATTTCTTACCAGTTGACAGAAAAAGGGATGTCCAGGTGTTTAAAGAAATCCAAAAAATTGATGTGGCCTATTTTTCCTTTCCATTGTGGAACCTATGCCCTTAACGATTTCAAGCATGTTGAAAAAGAAGCCCTTAAGATAAGACATCTTAAGCTTGCAACCGTTCCAGGAAGACAATATGATCCAAATAAAGTGGCTTTTGATTTCACAACTTTGGTCCAAATTGCTAAGTTTGAGCATGAGCCTAATGACTTGGATGATTTATTTTTCTTGATTGAGAAATTTTCCCAAGTTTATGATCTAGCTAAATCTAATTTTCAAGCAAAAGATATGAATAAATTTATGCAGTTCAGAACCCAAAGATTACTTAAAGTTCCCCTTGACCAGTTGAGGATTCCTTCACAAGAAAATAAAAGTATTGAAATAGAACAAAAGAAAAAGGAAGATACAACCAGCAAAATAGAGAAAGAAGTGACAACCAGAAAAATTTATGTGCAGTTAGAGAAGGAGAATACAGGTAGAAAACTTGATGTACAGTCTGAAAAAGGAAATACAGGTAAAAAGCTCGATGATCAACTTGAAAGAGAAAAGGCCTCACAGAAAAAGGGAAATTCTGTTGAAATGATTATTACTCCCCATTTGCTACAACAGTATGAACAATTCACTCAGAAAATAGGAGAACAAAACTATCCTCAAGTTGACAATCTGAACAATCAGGATATTGAGATCATTCCTGAAAATCCATCTGAAGAAATTGTGTTGAGAGTTGAAGACATACCTCCTCTGGATATCTTTTACAGCCCTAAGCATAGGGTTCTTGTCAGAAAACAAAGAAAGTGGAGGATTGATCAAGGACCACTTGCAACTTCACATGTTGAATTAATGAATGTTGTTTGGAAGAACACTGAATTAAATCCTTCAGAGGATCTTACCAAACTATCACAATATGCAGGTGCCTATAGTGCAGCTACTATAGATAAAGCTACTGAAGTCACTCAATTGGTAAAAAAAGAAGACTTACAGATAGATTATTAGAAGAAATAACAACAGGTGATCAACAAAAGATATTACATTTAGAGCAGCAGTTGGAAGAAGAAATACCCAGTGTCAAACAATTAGAGGAACAATTGAATATTGAAAAGAGAAAGCTTGAAAAACAAGCTTTAAATAAACAACAATAGTTGTCTCAAGAAATATCCAAATTGCAGACATTTCTGCAAAATGAAAAGGTTTCCAAAGAAGATCAAAGTAAAATATTTCAATCGAGATTGGATAAATTCAAGGATTATCCTAAAATTGACCATTTCAAAACAGAAGCTCTGGAAATAAGTAAGTTTTTATCTCAACAGTTGGATGATCTATGTCAAAAAATTGCACAAGCTAAAACTTTATGTGAAATAACATCATCTATCATCGATGAATCATTCAACACAAGAACTGAATTTGAAAATGCAAATGAAAAGAATTCAGAATTTATTTCATGGCAGCACTCAAAACAGGGAAAGATTGCAAATCTTCCCGGAATTGAAGAAAAGCATAAAGAGATTTTATTTTCTAAATGGGAAACACAGCTAATTAAAGAAGATCGTGCTACATCAAGAGCAAGAACCATAATGAACAATCTGACACAATTGGTTAATGATAGTCTATATGCAGCTAATTTAATTTCAGATTGTACTCGAGGAAAGCTACCAAGGGTAAAAGAAACTGATACTAGGTGGAAGCAGGAATCAATCAATCAGAATCAAAAAATCAGCAAAGTACAAGAAATTACATGGGATGTCCTATGGACACATTTGACTAAACCACACAGTCAACAGATGGAAATCAAATGACTTTCTAATGCCATCAATTTCATCATTCCAAAACTCTCCGATGCCACATACACCAGTCAGTTGCATTCAAGGCTAAGTCATCCAACCGAAGTTAAAGATATGCTTAAAAATTTTCCAGCTTAGCACATTGGGGAGTGAAGAAATTCAATGAATCTGTTTTATTGGATATCGCAAGTCTATTCTCGGATCTCCGATGATCATTTCTAGCATAAGTTGTAGTTAATTTGTTTTCTGAATTTCCTATTTAAACCCCTTTCAAGCATTTTAGAAGGGGTCCTGAATTTGTAATATTTTTGGGCTTGGATAATACATTTCTGTACTCCTTGACTATCTTATTTTTATAAAGGATCATATCTTGTGATTTCATGGTGAATTATTTTTGAGAGTTTCATTTCTGTACCTTGAAGATTGTTCTAAGTTAAAGCACAAGATTCCTATGATTTCATGGTGAATTATTTTTTAGAGTTGCATCTTTGTACCTTGGAGATTGTTCTAAGTTAAAGCGCAGGATCAAAATATCAATTTGCATCAGGAATATATCAAATGTATCTAGTATTTCTATCGATTTAGTTTTATTTTCTTTTTGTGATGAAATATTCTCATTAAAATTTGCTATCGCTTATATATACTTGTTTCTCAAATATTTCTTTATCATATCATTTTTGAAGATAGAGAGATATCATCTTTATAGTGTGTGTAAACGATATAAATTTATGAATGCGATGTGCTATTATAACTCTGTTTAGTTTCTTAAATAGACTTATCATTATATGATACTGCATCTTTCTTTTAAGTAAATGATACATTTTCATGGTTATTTGTTAATTGAAACAATCTTTAAGTCATATTCATATTTAATACCCGGGTTAGTTTTAGAATTATTTGCAAGTCATAGATTAAGTTAGATAGATTAGCTCAATTAGTTCCATTATTCACTTGCACAAAAACCCCATCACCAATCATTTTCATTACTAGGAAACTGGTCCTATAAATCCAGTCGGAGCCACCATTCCAAACGGATAAGGAGTTGTTCTAAGGTCCGGACTGGGTGGTTTTCCCCCAATGTTTGAAGCAACAATTTTCGAGGCTTCATCATTTTTGGTGCTAGAAGGAGGGCCTAAGCTATGAATGGCAAGTAAATCCAAATCTACAGGCCATTCCAAGAGAAATTCACCCTCATCACCTTCTTCAATTTCCTCTACATCTCAAATCTCTAGGGAAGAAATTGAAAATAACATCAATATACCCACTACCAAAGCTTTAGATCTGCCAAACAATCAACCTCCTGAGTCCCCTGAAATACAAGCTTCAGTTCATAAAATCCAAGGGTTATCATTATCTTTAAAAGAGTCTGAATTATCCGAAGGTAGTGTTACGTCACAATTCATATCTTCAAAACCTCTTACTAGGTCACAAATTGAAAAACTTGGTATTCCTCCAAAGGAATTTCCTTTACCTAGTCGAGTTAAAACCAGAAAAACATCGTCGGAATCAGGTAGTGATATTATTTCTTCATCACAAGCTCACTCATCTGCCTCCCAAAATCAAACCTAGAAGAGTACAGTTATTCCAACAACCTCTACTCAAACACCAGTTGTCTCTTCAAGTCTCTCAAACGTTATCACAACAATCGCACAAAGACCATGGACTAATCCAGGAGCTATTGAAATGCCTGCACCTTTGCATGATTTTCCAGATCATCCTGAAAAATGGCTACCAAAATCTAGTCCTGACCTTGGTATACAAGTAGAAGAACACATTAATAACTTTATTTTATTAGTAAATTTAAATGCAGTACAATATGAAGATGTGGTGGTTAGGTTATTCCCTTATACTTTACAAGGGGTAGCAGGATCCTGGTATTGTTCATTACCATTGTTACACCATTTTTTGGTCATCTAACCTATTATCATTAGATGGACCCAAGTACACCATGTAAGACCAATTTTACCCTATGTAAAATTGCTCTCACTATGTAAAATAACTTAATAAACCAAATTTATTAGGTTGTTTATGGTCAAAACAGGAAACCCCAAAAGGAAATATTAAACAAACCCATTTTGTTTAATTTTCCTCATGGAATAATTAATTAAACCATAATTGAATTATTATTCCTAGTCATGTTTAACCCAAAAACAAAGAAATTAATTAGATAAACCTTTATTTATCTTATTATTTTCTAGGAATAATTATTTAAATGTTATTTAGATAATATTCCTTGTTAAATATGACCAAATCACCCACAAATAATTAAATAAATCATTATTTATTTGATTATCTTCTAACTGCTTCCTTAAAAAGATAAATAAATCATTTATTTATTTATTTTTGACAAATCAAAGGATTTGACCCAAGTCAAATACCTTTTCCCTCCAACAAATATAATAAAATATTCCATAAAAAGTGGATCTAGATCTGGTTAACCCATGCACCAAGATCTAGGATGACCCAATATTTTGTTATAAATAGGAGGGTTTTTCCTACCATTCTTCACCTTTTGTTGCCTATTAGATCACTCTGGATCTATACACTTGGTCACATTTTTCCATCATTTGTTGTGTGAGCTCCCATTGAGCTCTATTATTTGCATTGGGTTTTCTACACCAACAAGAGAGAGAAATCTTAGATCTGAAGTGTTGAGGACTTCCAAGAACCCATCCCACTGAGGAGAATTGGATACGCCTTCTTGTTTTCCTCCCAGGTGCCCGATTAATATAAAAATTCTTTCAAAAATTGTTCTTGTCTTGTCTATTGGTATATGGAGCAAACCCTTGTTTTTACTGCTTAATGTCTTTTCATGCATAGATCTGGTGTTTTGCAGCTCTTTTCTTGTCTAACTAACCGCAGATCTGAAGATATTGGCAGCCACTTTTGTTGTTAGGGCTATTAGTTATGCGTAGCTAAAGTGGTCTTTTTTCGTACACTTCGACAAAGGATTCATACTAACAACCATCAGGATCTATTACAAGTTGGGATATTTTCCAGGAACATTTCTTAACCAAATTTGGAGATGATAGATCAATAGAAACTCTAATTAACGATCTCTCCATTTTGAGAGCCGAATCCAAAGAACCTGTTGGGGTTCCTATGTTTTGGCATATTTGGCAATACCAAAAGATAAGACAACATAAAACCACTTTGGGATCCTAGGATCTAGCCCTCCTAGATCCGGAGAGGGATCTCTCCATAAAACAAAGAATTATATATATCTTTGAAGCTCAAAATGAGATATTAGGCTAGGTATGAAGCACGAGGGGGGTTTAAATGATGTGGTTGGTTGTTGGGTTGAGTACTGAGATCATAGACTGAGAAAGTAATGGGAGGGGAGGAGCAGAACAGTAGGACGTTTCGGTAAAAGAGGATAGGTTAGAAATGTGCCATCCATTGGACTATGGAGTCATGAAAGGGGATTACTTGCAAACAACTAGCCAAGGCTTTCAGAGGGCAAGTCATCTATACTAAAGGTTATTTTAGATAGATGGTGGAATGGAACAGTAAGGGAAGAAGGTGAAAGAAGGAAAGAAACCCAATTTCTGTCTATAGATCAGGCCAGAGGTCATTTAACTCCAGGCCTGCTTTGACATACTCAAAGGTAACTCTCAATGGAGGGACAAAGGGCAGCTTATAGATCAGACCAGAGGTCATTTAACTCCAGGTCTGCTTTGACATGCTCCAAGGAAGAACATAGATAAGTTTAACATAGAACTAGGCCTAAGATCAGAGGAGGACTTTGAACCTTCAATGCTTTGACACTAGTTCAAGAGATCTTAGAAGAGCCAATCTATTGAACAAGGACCCCAGTGGACAGGGCTTACACTAAATCCCTGGTATACCAAATCCTCTAGTTTGAACTCAATAAGAACAACTAAGCAGCAAACCCGAATTCATGCATTAGCTAACAGTGAACAACAGCTACTACACTGGCTAAATTACTTACATTTGCTCTTAGTTTCACTATCAGCAGAAAACATCAAAGGTAGGGAGAGAAAAAACATAGGGTACCATGTGAGGGTATATCCTATGCCAGATTTATGATGCGTACCAGAAGACTAATGAACAACATGAATAATGTAAATAAATGATACAAAGAGAGAAACATCACCCGTAGTAATAGACCAGGATCCTATGAAATTTTCTTGATTAATTGATGCAAAACCAGTCACATACACTAATCTCAATGGCTGATCACAGTCCAAACTTTCTCCTCCCAGCCTACTACATTAAAAACTACTCTGCTACTCCCTCCCAAGACCATTCTAATAGTCAAAATGAATCCCTACCACTACAACAACAACAACCGAACCCTTTACAATGTGTTCTTCAGGGGTTCTTATAGGAGAATGAATAATAGCAGGAGTAGATACACACTAAATGGATCCATTAATACAGAGTGGCGGAAGTGTCCATGCCTATTCTGCTTAATGGCTCTGTGTTATACCTGTAGTCTAGTTCGGAGCCTCTGTCAGGTCGATATTTGACCTCTGATGTTTATTTGGAGTCCTTTCTGGCTGTAAGGCACTCTGTTCTATCTTCTAGAGCAAGTAAGGTGACTGAAAGGTCTTCTGGACTTCCATACCTCCATTATTTATGTCCTAATAGTCTTTGGAATCTTTTTGTCAGTGAAATGGACTTTGGGATCTCGGGGAGGCATGGAGGCTCCTGTCGGAAGGCATACTATCTGAGAAAATGTACTGCTGACATGAAAGCAGATATGGCTTGTTTCATATGCTCTTTGATCTTCAAAATGCGCCTTAATTCTTTGATCATGGGATTAGGTGTTGAATATGAAATTAACTGAACCGAATCCCTTAAACCTTTGTTGTTGATACACTAGCCGCTGAAGAAATGGCCTCTCTGTGTTTTAAATCACAGTACTTGTGAATATGGAGGCAAAGTGAAATTTCCACTCTGTAATCCCTGCAACAATGAAATAAACAAATTTTAAAATCTAGGGGTGGCGAATAAATGTTGTGGAGGCCTGGAAAAATGGTGGAGTAACAGTGGTGAATGCTATGGATGCACTGGAAACAGTGGAAAAATGCAGTGAAATGGTGGGAATATGAATTCTTAATGAAAAACATTAAGTTTAATGCCGGGCGTAATGATATAATGTTTTAATATAAAACATGATAATTCGGGTCTTTGAATTGAAATACAAAGGAAATGCAATGAAAAACATATGAAATGGTTGTGAATGGTGGGACCCGGCCATGGGCGGAGGGTGAGTTGGTTAGGACTATTAGATCTCAGGGGGAGATCAACGGCTATGATGATCCGATGCAATTCCATGGCAGCGTGATGAAAAATATGAAGGGAATGCGAGATGTGTGATGGACCATCGATCGAGGATCAATGGATGGAGGAGATTGATTATGGAGGAAACGGGACTGTCGGAGGTAAAGTGGTTTTCCTGAGGAAACAGTGGTTTTCGCATGGCAAAAGGCCAGGAGGTGGTTTTCATTTTTTCAACGCGATATGGGTCTCCAGCTGAAACGTGGCTCTAGAAAACCGCCCATATTGCGTGAATTTGGAATATTAAACTTCGGATGCCCAAACTACACGATATGGATGTAGACCGTTGGATCTGGGCCTGTGAGATCCAACGGCGGGAGATGGAGCGCGATCTGAGGAGATGCACGAACAGTAGAGGTGGGGTCGAACGGACGGCGGTTTTATTGTGGGCCGTCTGATCTGAGGAAGAATGGCTGAGATTGGTGGAGGAGATACATAGGCAGAGAAAATGGTTAGTGGCGGGAGAAATCTGATCCGTTAGATCATGGGAAATGGATGGCTCAGATCCAATCGGGGCACGACAATCGAAGGTGCCAATGATTTGGGATTGGGCGATTGCGATGGTGTGATTGAACGACCGCCGTCCGATCTGGAGATGGATCGACGACTCACATGTAATCAGAGGAGTGGATGGATAGGGGCGACGAGCGCAGTGCGATTAGCGCTGGGCCATCGGATCTACATAGATCAACGGCTCAGATCACGGTAGGGGTTCAACATAACAAATACACTATCGCATTAGAGGTTTTCGTTTTAACACATAAATGCGCTCCGACTGATCCTCCGATGCAATAAGCGCTCGGTCTTGGCACTCAGGTTTATGGGGAAAGTGGTTAAGGGGCTGGCCGAAAAGGGGCTTAAACTTGTCATATGTTAAAAAATGGGTTTTGGCCTATTTTTAATGCGTTTTAAGGCCAAAAGAAGAAAACGATAGGGGAAATAAATGGTTTAAAAGCCAAATAAAGGATATTTGAAGGCTTAAAAGGGAATTTGGGATGATTTGAAGGGCAAGTGGGGAATTTGGAAGACTTTGTAGAAAGGGAAAAAGGGATGAGAACAGGGGATTGAAAGGGACAAAATAAGGGAAATGGAGGCCTTTTGGGCATTTTCTTCACGGAAACAGAGAGGCTTTTCTCATGGAAACAACAGTGAGGATTTATCAAAGGACTAAGGCACCAGAGGCTTCCAAGGATGATGTGTCTTCAGAGGAAATTCATTCCTTGAAGGCTCAAAAGACATTTTATCCCCCTATTTGCTTGTCAAAAAATTCATAGGGGGCTAACAGAACCCATCAAAGATTTTAATTCCCTATTCAACAAACTTTTGACTAAAATTCCTACAACCTCAAAACCCAGTGAGCAAGTCCGAAGTGAATGGTATATAACATCTTTGCCTTCAAATATAGCCATTTTTGTATATAGAGCTACTAAACGTACTTTAGTTGAAAATATGAAAGAAGAAATTGCAGTAGAACGACACATCATTGCTTTGGATAAAAGGAATACTAATGAGGAAAGAAAATACAAAAAAGTTAGTTTTAAGGATGATTCAAAGAAGAAAACACCTAGGGATCCTTATGACATGGAAGGCTTACAGAAATTCCTGAAGACTTTGTCCAATGAAATGATCAAAATCAAAAAACAAGTAGCAGAAACTTCCACCAATATATCTTTTAGAAACTTCAAAAGGAATCGGAAAATTGAATCTAAACCACCCAATTCAATATCCAATGCAGAGTTAGATCTATAAGAAGATGAAGAAGAAGATACACCTCCATTATCAGAAGAAGAAGAAATAGTTGAATTACATGGGATGTGGGATTTCATTTTTCCTAACTCAGACAGTGAAAAAGAACAAGAAGCACTGCCAGTGAGTACTAGAAGTAAATCTATAGCAGAACCTGTTCAAACCATCCCCAAGAAGAAAATTTCAACTTTGAAAATAAAATATAAAACCCCTATAAAGAAATCTTCTCCTTTGCCTACTCAAAATAAACCATCGTCTTCTAATATTCCTACAACAACATCTAAGACTCTGGTAGTGTCTGATTCTATGGATTATAACATTGTTGAAGACATGAAGAAAACCAGAGAAAATATTTCTTTAAATGAACTCAGCAAACTAAAGCATCAACAGAAATTGTTATTGAAAGAATTAAATGCAACACCTGTTTCTCCTTTACCAAGTGGTGTAGTTGCCAAAGCAGCCAAAGGATCAGGTAAGTCACCAGATAAAGTAGATGCTACTGATACTGTTCTTATTGGAGAAAAATCCAATTCTCAGACACCCCCTTTTCTCTTGACTTATGAGATCTACAACAAGAATTTACATAATTTCTTGATAGATTCAGGAGCATCATCAAATATAATGCCTACTTCAGTCTTCTCAAAATTAAACATTGAACCCCAAAAATCCGCAGTACATATTGTTCAATTAGATCAGACTAAAGTGCAAGTTGTGGGAGAAATTAATTCGGTCACTATTAGGTTAGCCTCTGATCTCAGGATAGTCCAGAGAATTGATATTCTAATTGCATATATTCCTAAGTTTTATGGATTAATATTAAGCAGGGATTGGTCTGCAGAGTTTAATGGTTATATCGCCACTGATTATTCTCACATGTGGCTTCCCCACAAAGGGAAACCCAATCAAATCAAGGTTGAGAGAGAAAAACACATGATGCATTCTGTGACTGAATTTGAACAAGAAAATGAACCTGTGGCTTTTAATAACAACATTCTCAGAGGTTATTCTCCTGAATCATTCCTTGGAAATTTCACAGCACCTGAATCACCTTTTTCTGTAAATACTTTTACTTCACAAATTGAAAATTTTTCACAAACTTATTCTTCAAGATGCGTTAATTTTTCTAATCAATCTGTAAATAAAATTGTAGATAAGTCTTTATTTTGGTGTTTGTATTTTGATGGATCAAAATCCAATGATGGCGCAGGAGCTAGATGCATTTTAGTTGATCCAGAGGGAGAAAAAACTATGCTGTCATGCAGACTAGAGTTTGAGTGTACGAATAACACTACTGAATATGAAGCCTTGATCCAAGGGCTTTATAAAGCAATAGGGTTGAATGTTAAATACCTGAAAGTGTATGGTGATTCCGAAATTGTTATCAAACAAGTAAGAAACATTATCCATTGTCTTTCAGATCATCTTAAACATTATAAATCTCTTGTTCAAGATCTTACCACTCAATTTCTAGCATTCAACATCTCTTCTATCCCTAGAACTCAGAATTCAGCAGCTGATTTATTAGCTAATGTCGCTTCCAAGCTTCTCCCAGCTAAATATTATAGTCCAGATAGGTTTTCAGTTGAATTAATTTTTCAACCTTATGTACCTAATAATGTCACCAATTGGAGAGCATTCTATCATGATGAAGATATCTTAAATTTCTTGACTTCAGAAAAATCTTATGATGACCAAATCATTGATGAGAGTGATCATGATCTTGAAATCACATCAAAAGACAATGAAAATCCTATTCCTAGGTCTATAGTTAAACTTGAAGATCTATATGATATCAAATATAGATTCAAAAAGGTTACCAATGCCAAACTCCAAAGTTCTACTTTGAAGTTTGAATTAGTAAATATTGGTATTGAGTCTGAACCACAAAATGTTAAGTTAGGACTCGATTTAACTTCAGAGGAAAGG
This sequence comes from Pinus albicaulis, assembly GCA_034641835.2. NCBI lineage: Eukaryota > Viridiplantae > Streptophyta > Pinopsida > Pinales > Pinaceae > Pinus > Pinus albicaulis. The sequence goes on from CM076577.1 coordinate 1,475,990,432, forward strand.
ATTGCTTTCATCAAGCTTCTGAATAAGTACAAAAATGTATTTGCTTGGAATTATGAAGATTTGAAAGCTTATGATACTTATGTCATTCAACATACAATTCCAATGCTTTCTTATGTGAAACCAGTGCAACAGAACTTGAGAAAAATTCATCCAAATCTAGAAATTCAAATAAAAATAGAATTGAATAAACTTTTGAAGGCAAAAAATATTTTTCCTGTAAGACATTCTAATTGGGTCTCAAACATGGTGCCTATCAAGAAGAAAAATGGAGATATTAGAATCTGTATTGATTTTAGAAATCTGAACAAGGCATGTCAAAAGGATAACTTCCCATTACCAACAATGGAACAAATACTTCAAAAAGTAGATGGTTCTAAACTAATGTCTTTTCTTGATGGTTTTTCAAGTTATAACCAAATATTGGTACATTCGGATGATAGGCTAAAAAATACCTTCAGAAACAAGTGGGGAACTTATGCCTACCAAAAAATGCCTTTTGGTTTGATCAATGCAGGAGCTACTTTCCATAGAGCCATGGATATAGCATTCAAAGGGTTAATTAATAGATCATTTTTTATCTATCTTGATGACATAACCGTCTTTTCAAAGAAAAGAGCTAATCATCTTCATGATTTGAAACAGATATTTTATCGATGTAGAAGGTTTGACATTTCTTTGAATCCAAAGAAATGTTTCTTTGCTCTCAATGAAGGAAAGCTCTTAGGATTTGTTGTGTCTAAAGATGGCATATATATTGACCCCGATAGAGTGAAATAAATTTCTAATATTTCTTTACCACATAACAAGAAATCCATGCAATCCTTTTTGGGACAGATCAATTTTGTGAAGAGATTTATTCCTGATTTTTCTCAAATATTTTTACCTTTGCAGAATATGATAAAGAAAAATTCAGTTTTCAAATGGTTACATAAAGAAAAAGAAGCCTTTGATTCAATCAAACAGGAAATAATTAATGCACCTACATTAAATACTCCTAATTATTCTAAACATTTCATTTTGTATACTTTGGCTACTGGAACATCCTATGCTGCCATTTTGACACAACCCAATGATCAACAAGCAGAAGCACCAATCTCTTTCTTTAGCTCTAATCTGCAAGGAGTCGAACTTAATTACTCTGATGTATAAAAACAAGCCTTTGTTGTGTTTAAATCAATCAAACATTTTAGACCATTCCTCCTAAAGACACATACAAAAATAATTGTCCCATTCTCCGCAGTGAGACAATTATTAATACAAAAGGAAGTAGGATAAAAGAGAGCTAATTGGGTAACAGATTTACAAGAGTATGATATTGATATTAAGCCAGCCAAAATTGTTAGAGGAAATTTTTTTTGCAGATTATTAGTAGGAGCTTCCAACATACCAGAACATCAAGATCAAGATAATATTGTTCAAGTAAATCATATAAGTATTATAGATTGTGAATCTCAATATGTTGATCTGATATTTTATTTGAAAAATGGGTATGCTCCTTCTAATCTCAGCTATAAAAACAAGCGCGCTTTAAGATTAAAAGCTAAACACTTTGAAATCATTGATGATGTGTTATTTAGAAGAAATTATGATTTCATTCTATTAATATGTCTTGAAAAAACTGAAGCACACAAGGTATTGCAGGAATTGCATGATGGACCAGCAGGTGGACATTTTGGAGGAGACACTACAGCCCACAAAATAATCCATGATGGTTACCATTGGCCTACCTTGTTCAAAGATGCACATGACTATGTAAGGAAATGTGAGACTTTTCAAAATGCTAGTGGGAGACAAAGGAAACCAGCCTTTCCTTTACGACCAGTAAATATTGAGCAACCATTTGAACAATGGGGACTTGATATTACTGGAGAAATTGTTCCACATTCTTCCAAAAAACATAGATACATCCCTACAACAATGAATTACTTTACAAAATGGGTAGAAGAAATCCCTTTAAAGGTAGCCAATTTTGATGCAATCATTGAATTCATTGATCAGTTCATCATTACCAGGTTTGGTGTACCTAATGCCTTTGTTTTTGATAATGCATCTTATTTTTCTGGAAATAGTATAATGGAATTTGCAATCAAAAGAGGTTTCAAATTGAAATATTCAGAAAATTATTATCCACAAGGTAATGGTTTAGTTGAATCAACAAATAAAAATCTCATCAAAATCATCAAAAGAACAATTGATCAGAGTCAAAAGAATTGGAATAAATCTTTAATTTTTGCATTATGGGCTGATCGCATAACTCAAAAAGCTTCAATAGGAACTTCACCTTTTAATCTAGTCTATGGAAAAGAAGCTGTTATACCATCAAACCTAATACTTCCATCTCTAGCCCTAGTCCAATTCATTGAAGAGAATCCTTCATAATCTCTTCAATTGAGATTTGATCAAATTCTTAAGTTAGAAGAAGATATAGAGAAAGCTAAAAGTGTTCATACAAAACATCAAAAACTCATAAAATATTCTTTTGATTCAAGTTCTATCGGATCCAAAACTTTGCAAATTGGTGATCTTGTTCTGAAATGGGACAAAGCACATGAAGATAATGGTAAACATACCAAATTTCAAAAGATGTGGCTTGGACCATTTCAGATTGTTGAAAAGATAGGCTCATCAATGTTCATATTGCAAGACTTAACAGGAAAGAGAGAATCTCTTCCTGTGAATGAGCTTATCTTGAAAAAATTATTTTCTTAAGAAGGTAACCTCTTCTTACTTGTACATATTCTATTATGCAAGTTTGTTTGTTTACAAATAAAGTTGTTAATAGTCTTTAATTGAATTTTTACTATTTGAAAATTTCTTTGAGAAAATATTGTAAATACTTATTTATGTAAATAAGAATTTTTAAGGAAATGATTACAGTTTTGGATAGTTAAAATAAAATATTAAACTTTGAGAATCGATTTAAAACATTTGCAAAATCTTTCGAAACCTTGAAAATATTGTAAATCATTATAAGTTTGTTAAGTAGAGAAAGGTTATCTATAAAAATTAAAGACTTCTCCAATTTTGGCACTTAAAACTCTAAAAAATTGTCATCCATTGACTCCTAAGGAGAAAATCATTCACCCCATCCACTAAGGTTGTGATTTTTTAGAATATAATTCTAAAAATTATTTGTCTAATAATAAAAGATAAGAGATCTCATCACGAGCCTGCTTACCATGATCATAAGAAGTAATTAAACTGATATTACCACTACTGCATACCAAAATAGAGTAATGGCTTATAATCATAAGACAAGGGGTCTCATTACGAGCCAACTTGTTCAGTTTGATTACAACTAGTGAATGGAATTGTTATCAACTAGCTACCAAACCAGAACAATAGCTTTTAAATTAAAAGAAAAAGAGAAAAAACACAAGATAGTATATCTTATGAATTTATCTTTTAAAGAGTCATGCTCTTAGATGGATGGGACAATGAAGCATTAATGGTTAAAATGTAACCCTGTCGAGACTATGAACGTTTGCAGGCAGCAGAGGCACTACCTGTGACAATAGAGTAAATCACAAAGCTAAGAACAGAGAGGCCCCCTACTTTATCTTTATCAACCAATCAAAGCTTGATTAAACCAAAAAAAAAAAATTTATTTTTGAGAAACTAAAAAGGGATTGTAAGTGATTTTTATTTCTTTTTTAGAGTTAGATTTTATTTAAACTTTTTCTTAGACAGTTTTCGTTATCTTTAAAAAAGAAAAATTATTTACTAAAAGTATAGTGTTATTTTATTTTTTCAGAGATAACTGTTTCTTCCAGTGAATCGCCAATTTTTGTACTGTACAACAACCCCCCCCCCCCAAAAAAAAATTGAAAATTTTAGAATAAATTTCATTTAGAAATGGGTCCCATTTCTTATTTAGATAGAAATAAAAACTTTGAGGAAATCCGATCATTATAAAATAAAACAATAAAAAGATTTATTGATTAAAAAGTATGTATCGCATATCACATATCTCAAGTGCAAATAAACAAATATAACATTAAGTTTATTCTGACCCGATCAACTATAAAGCTTATATCGCATCGGCACAAAGTATAAGAGTTTTCATGATTAAAAGTCTGATGTGATAAAGTAAATCACAATCGCAAATCAAAAGAGAGTTATGTTTTCATTGCAAAACTCCGATGCGATGTGACTTATCGCAATCGCATTCTGAATAAGTCATATTTCATTCGGGTCTATTTGATAAACTCCAATGCGATAATTTAAATCGCAATCGCAAATCGGTAGAGTGTTATGTTTTCATATTTTCTTTGCAAAACTCCGATGCGACGTGACTTATCGCAATCACATTTCGAAAAATAAACATCACGACTATTTGTTTTATAAAAGATCCAATGCGATGGACCCCACCATCATCGCAGTCGAATTTCAGCGAAGATCATGTACAACTCAAATCCTTTGAAAATATCCGATGCAATATGACTTTATCGCAAATCGCAAATCGGGAAAACATGAGATGTTGTTTTATTTCTCCTTTTGAAAACTCCGATGCGATAAATCATCAGTCTTCACTAATCGCTATTTTCACTTCACATATATCATTTATCGCCCTATCGCAATCGTAAACTTCAAAAGGACATTTTTACATTAAGATTTTAATATCGCCGATCTCCGATTGTACGAACATCATTAATTTGAAAAAATCAAACAAATTATGGTAGTCAATTCTATTATGAATGCGTGGATGTGAATTTCCTTTAAGGCATTCAATTTTAAATATGGATTTAATCAATTTGGAATCATTAATTGTTCTTCTAACTCCATTTATTCTCGCTTCTTAAAAAAATTTTCTCATTTGCAGAGCTGTAGAAAATCAAACCCTCTCGGTCGCCGAATTAGTGAAACAATACTAGATGAGGAAAATATCTAAGAAACTTAAGAAATTAGGAACTTCTGCCACCTCAAAGACTGCTACCATTACCACAATGCCAAAATAAAAGCCAGCCAAGATAAAGCTAGTTACGGATACTATGTGCCAGGGTCTCGGGAAACTTTCCTGGGAAGAATTTTATAATTTTCTTGAAAAAGAAGACCCTACAGTTACAGAGGTAAATGCAACAGTGCCAGGTGAAGAATCAGATTCAGATGACAATCCCCTTAAAGAACTCGCAAATTCTTTTCTTCATAGAATTGCAGCTTGGGCAAATGTATTCGCATATTATGACATAATAGGATGGGTGATAGACAACACTACCATCACAAACAGAACATTCGTGACAGTTGGGGGAAATATGTTTGGGTCCTTTAGAGCAGAAGACATCAAAGAAATGTACCATCTGCCAGATCCTCAAAAGACCTACAACAAAGCCTTCATAGAAGATTTCATCTCAAGCAATGAAATTGAATCAGACCCAATTAAAGAATGGAGACGATCTCCAGAAAAACATAAGCATGAGACCTCAGGTATGTATTCTGTAGATTCTCTCACACCTCTGTATTGCTATGTTGTTGCCATGATGTGCAAAATTTTTGGGTATGATAATTCTGCAAGGTTTTCTATTCAAATGGTACCCCTGATTGAGGCTGTTGTTGGTTCTGTTATTATGGATTGGTCAGTTATTTTATCAGACAAAATAGAAAATAAGATTTTGGATTATAGAAGAAATAAGCATAATGGAAATGTTCCCCCATTTCATTTATGTGCTTATATTTTATATGCCTTGTGTTTTAATTATGAATTTCCTATTCTGGGTTGGAAATGGACCCCTCAAGATCCTATCGCTATACACATCTATCATAAGCATTTGTGGAAATCCCATTTCAAGAACCATGTATACACAATTTTCCATGGCTACATGTTGCCTATTTACCAGACCATTTTTAACCAACCCCCTCCTCAGCTCTCTGATAGGGAAAAAATTGACATATCCCAAATCGAAAACTGATTCAATGAAGAGAAATTCACCTATATTAGAGTATTTGGAAGCATTGTTGAACCTCATGTCTTACCTCTATATGTCCTTGATAAACTTTTAGCTCAAGAGATTTCTTACCAGTTGACAGAAAAAGGGATGTCCAAGTGTTTAAAGAATTCCAAAAAATTGATGTGGCCTACTTTTCCTTTCCATTGTGGAACTTATACCCTTAATGATTTTAAGCATGCTGAAAAAGAAGCCATTAAGATAAGAAATCTTAAGCTTGCAACCATTCTAGGCAGACAATATGATCCAAATAAAGTGGCTTTTGATTTCACAACTTTGGTCCAAATTTCTAAGTTTGACCATGAGCCTGATGACTTTGATGATTTATTTGTCTCGATTGAGAAATTTTCCCAAGTTTATGATCTAGCTAAATATAAGTTTCAAGCAGAAGATATGAATAAATTTATGCAGTTCAAAACCCAGAGATTACTTAAAGTTCCCCTTGACCAGCTGAGGATTCCTTCACAAGAAAATAAAATTATTAAAATACAACAAAAGAAAAAGGCATATACATCCAGAAAAACAGAGAAAGAAGTGACAACCAACAAAATTGATGTGCAGTCAGAGAAGGAGAATACAGGTAGAAAACTTGATGTACAGTCTGAAAAAGGAAATACAAGTAAAAAGCCCGATGATCAACTTGAAAGAGAAAAGGGCTCATAGAAAGAGGGAAATTCTACTGAAATGATTATTACTCCCCATTTGCTACAACAATATGAACAATTTTCTCAGCAAATAGGAGAACCAAACAATCCTCAAGTTGACAATCTGAACAATCAGGATATTGAGATCATTCCTGAAAATCCATATGAAGAAATTGTGCTGAGAGTTGAAGACATACCTCCTCTGGATATCTTTTATAGCCCTAAGCATAGGGCTGTTGTCAGAAAACAAAGAAAGAGGAGGATTGATCAAGGACCACTCGCAACTTCCAAGTTGAATTAATGAATGTTGCTTGGAATAACACTGAAGTAAATCCTTCAGAGGATCTTACCAAACTATCACAATATGCAGGTGCCTATAGTGCAGCTACTATAGATAAAGATACTGAAGTCACTCAATTGGTAAAACAAAAAGACTTAAAGATAGCATTATCAGAAGAAAGAACAACAGGTGATCAGCAAAATATATTACAGTTATAGCAGCAGTCGGAAGAAGAGAGACCCAGAGTCAAACAATTATAGGAACAATTGAATACTGAAAAGAGCAAGCTTGATCAACAAGATTTAAATAAACAACAACAGTTGTCTCAAGAGATATCCAAATTGCAGACATTGCTGCAAAATGAAAAGGTTTCCAAAGAAGAGCAAAGTAAAATATTTCAATCGAGATTGGATAAATTCAAGGATTATCCTAAAATTGACCAATTCAAAACAAAAGCTCTGGAAATAAGTAAGTTGTTATCTCAACAGTTGGATGATCTGTGTCAAAAAATTGCACAAACTGAAACTTTATGTGAAATAACATCATCTCTCATCGATGAAGCAGTCAACACAAGAATAGAATTTGAAAATGCAGATGAAAATATTTCAGAATTTATTTCATGGCAGGACTCAGAACAGGGAAAGATTGCAAATCTTCCCAGAATTGAAGAAAAATGTAAAGAGATTTTATTTGTTGAATGGGAAACACAGCTAATTAAAGAAGACCGTGCTACATCAAGAGCAAGAACCATAATGAACAATCTAACATAATTGATTAATGATAGTCTATATGCAGCTAATTTAATTTCAAATTGTACTCCAGGAAAGCTGCCAAGGGTAAAAGAAACTGATACTAGGTGGAAGCAGGAATCAATCAATCAGAATCAAAAAATCAGTAAAGTACAAGAAATTACATGGGATGTCCTATGGACACATTTGATTAAACCACATAGTCAGCAGATGGCAATCAAACGCCTTTCTAATGCCATCAATTTCATCATTCCAGATCTCTTCGATGCCACATACACCAGTTAGTTACATTCAAGGCTGAGTCATCCAACTGAAGTTAAAGATATGCTTAAAATTTTCCAGCTTAGCACATTGGGGAGTGAAGAAATTCAATGAATCTGTTTTATTGGATATCGCAATCCTATTCTCGGATCTCCGATGATCATTTCTAGCATAAGTTGTAGTTAATTTGTTTTCTGAATTTCCTATTTAAACTCCTTTCAAGCATTTTATAAGGGGTCCTGAATTTGTAATATTTTTTGGCTTGGACAATACATTTCTATACTCCTTGACTATCTTATTTTTATAAAGGATCATATCTTGTGATTTCATGGTGAATTTTTTTTTAGAGTTGCAATTTTGTACCTTGAAGATTGTTCTAAGTTAAAGCACAAGATTCCTGTGATTTCATGGTGAATTTTTTTTTAGAGTTGCATTTCTATACCTTGGAGATTGTTCTAAGTTAAAGTGCAGGATCAGAATATCAAATTGCATCAGGAAGATATCAAATGTATCTAGTATTTCTATCGATTTCGTTTTATTTTCTTTATGTGATGAAATATTCTCATTAAAATTTGCTATCGCTTATATATACTTGTTTCTCAAATATTTATTTATCATATCATTTCTGAAGATAGAGAGATATCATCTTTATAGTGTGTGTAAACGATATAAATCTTTCTTTTAAGTAAATGATACATTTTCATGGTTATTTGTTAATTGAAACAATATTTAATTCGTATTCATATTTAATAACCAGGTTAGTTTTAGAATTATTTGCAAGTCATAGATTAAGTTAGACAGATTAGCTCAGTTAGTTCCATTATTCACTTGCACAAAAACCCCATCCCCAATCTTTTTCATTACTAGGAAACTGGTCCTATAAATCCAGTCAGAGCCACCATTCCAAACGGATAAGGAGTTGTTCTAAGGTTTGGACCGAGTGGTTTTCCCCCAATGTTTGAAGCAACGATTTTCGAGGCTTCAACAGAATCTTATCAAGAAGCCTTAAGAGTAGAAGATAAATTGGCTAAAAAACAATTCAAAAGTAATAAAGGAAGGATTATAGCAAAGGGAAAATGATATTCTAGTTGATGAAGATTCCATACTCTAAGAGAAGAAGTATGAAGCTCTAGCAACCAATATCCCACAAAAGGAGAAAATAGGGGAAAAATATTTTTCTTGAGATGAAGAGGAAGAGGAAGAGAAGTGAGGTCCTATATATGTGGGAATATATAACATATCATATAATTTTCCTGAAAATAAGACAACCAATCAAAGCTAGGCCATATTGGAGAAGCCAAATAAGGAACACTGAATGCAGACATGAAGAAAGAAAATACTGAGATGGGTGAGTCATTAATGCTGAAGAGAATCTTGGTTAAAGATGAGAACTAAACTCATGAACTAGCATAGAGGATAGCTATGTTTAGGATAATGTGCAAGTCTAAAGGGAAATGCTGCAAAATGGTCATTGAAAATGATAGAACTAATAATCTGGTATCTAGAGAGATGGTGGATAATTTAGGATTGCAAAGGATGGTGCATCGTACTCCATATCGAGTGTCCTAGCTGCAAAAATGACATCATATTTTAGTAATTCAACAAAGTAAAGTATAATTATAGATTTGTAGCTATAAATATGAAGTGTTATGTGACATTATGCCTAGTGATGTTTGTCATATTTTGTTGGGAATACCATGGTAGTATGATAGGAGAGTTTTCCACAATGGGAGGATAAATACATATACCCTTGAAAAGGATGGTCATAAGCAAAGTATATTACCATTGAATGAAGAAAGGACAAAGGAAGAAGCATGCCCAAGCTTGCTAATGATGAGTAGAAAAGAGATATTGTGAGAAGTTAAGGAATAATAAGAGGTACAATATTCTTTAATTTGAAAATCGAGAGTAGTACTTGGTAATACTATTTTAAGTTATTTACTTGATGAAATTCAAGCATTGTTAAATGAACTTTGTCGATATTATTATTGATGAGTTTCCTAATGAATTACCACCCATGCGGAGCATTAGTCACCACATAGATGTGATCCTAGAAGCTAGTCTACCAAATAAGGAAGCTTATAGAATGACGCCCAAGGAGAATGAGGAAATTAGAAATCAGGTTCAAGAGATCATGGATAAGAGACTAATTAGAGAAATTTTGAGCCCTTTTGTTGTACCTGCAATGAGTCTGAAGAGGGATGGAGGTTGGAGAATATACACTGATTCTAGAGCAATAAGCAAGATAACAATCAAACATATATTTCCCTTACCTCATATAAACTATTTAATGGACTATTTGAGTGGTGCCAAATTCTTTTCAAAAATATATATAAAAAGTGGGTATCACTAGATTCTAATGAGATAAGATGATGAGTGGAAAACAACCTTCAAAGCTAATGATGTGTTGTATGAGTGGCAGATTATGCCTTTTGGCTTAAAAAATGCCCCCAATACCTTCATGAGACTCATAAATGAGGTTCTAAAGGAATTTATATGTAAATTTGTGATTCTATATGTTGATGACATTCTTGTTTACAAAAAAGCAAGAAAATAATTAAGGTTCTTACAAATAGTGTCAAGAAATCTACAACAACATAACTTTTAGTAAATATGAAAAAATGCTCTTTGATGAAGATCGATATAGTCTACTTAGGTTTTTCTATTTTCCCAGAAGCAATGAAGATGGATCCAGGGAAGGTAAAATATGTTAAGGATTTTCCTTCTCTAAGAAATTCTTATGAGGTAAGGATTTTTCATGAATTGTCTATTTTATTTTTTTAATTTATTTGGAAATTTAGCCATATGTCTGCACTAATAGTTGAAACTATAGAGAAAAAACAACAACCTTTTTACATGGAGAACATAAATTGAAAGGGGATTTAGCTTTTTGAAAGAAAAGATAATTGAGCAACTTGTTCTAACCCTAGGGCATTTCCAATTTTTTTTTGAAGTAAAATGTGATGCAAGTGGGATAGCCATTGGAGTTGTTCTAAGTCAAGAAGAAAAACCTATTGTTATAGGATCATTTATCACCTTTATATACATGATGATCTATGTATTGGCCTTGGGTAGCCCTTTCCATTCATACTTGGTCATTTTCTTAAAAAACAATATTTTGAATTCCATACGCGGCTCTGTCATGTCTAAAACGCGTGCAGTGGCAGGTCCACTTAAATCTGACCTGTGTATACAATTTAAAATATTGAAAAATATAAAAATCCCTATATTTTGGGCCGGGTTTACAGGTTTTATTTGAATCCCACCTACACCAGCCCGTGGCCAAACTGTTTCGCAATTGAAAAAAAAAAAAAAAAACTAATTTGAGGAAGTATATATACACCTCATGGGGAAGGCCTAAAGGAGGAGAGAGAAAGGTATTGATACTATAGCCTATTATAGCCCAGATAAAGTCTGATTATCCCTATGCCTCGTGCACGTCCCAAGCTCTGGAAACCCTTGTTTCCTTCTTTGAGATGTTCACCTCCTTTATGTGACATCCTCTTGCACCTTTTATGGAATAATATTGTTGAGGCTTGGGCTAGACGGATCTGGAGGACGGTTTCGCTTGCAGCCGTGGCTGATTTCAGTTGATATTTCTCCACATCTTTTACATTCATCAATAAATAAGCTCTATCACGTTCCTGATGTCATGATCTTATATAATTGTTATGCATGTTAATGATCTCATAATTGTTAATTTCATGTTATCTTTTATAATCTTATATGATCTAACCTACTGCCATTTAGGATATATATTTTGTACAACTAGTATATGTTATTTTTCTTGAGTGAGTTGCAGGTTTTGAAAAATGTGGAGAAGAAAAGGGTTTTCACCCTATGGGAATGACCTCAAACATAGGACATACGAGTAAGGTCATATTTCCCAAGTTTACTAGTTTAAGCATTAGGACCTCTAGTTTGATTGCTTCTTCTTGTTGTATGCCTTTTGTTCTGTTAGGTCCCTCAACCCAGACCATAGGGTAGTTTTTCCCGCAACATAATTAGCTACTCCACTGGGGATTACATCCATGTAATTCCTTGTTTGGGTTTCTTTCTCTGGATTTCGGGTTCCCTCACTGATCTGATCACTTTCTCAGTCTTGTTGGTTCTTTATCCATCCAAGAAAAATTCCTCCTCTTCTGGATCAAGCTTGGATTTTTTTATTTTTCTTTGTTTTCTTTTCTATACGCAACTTTTAGTGCACATAGTCACGTATACATCCATTCTAGTCCAAAGAAACACACATATATGAAATTTTCCTTAGACACAAATGCATATGCACACATGTTGCAAACTTCCAACCCACATATGGCCAGTTTCAAATGAAAAATTGATTTATGGAGTCCTATAAGGTATTTTTTCCTATTTTTGGTTAATATTGTAGAACCTTTGATATGTCTAGATAGTGTTTTTGTCTATTGTGTATCAATTTCTCTATTTCTTGCTTGAAAACCTAGTCAACCTAGGGTTTGTCTTGCTTGGTGAAGTTTGAGTTTTGGTTGTTGCATTGTAATATTCCCAATTTTCCACAAGATAATCAGAATATTAGAGTTATTAATTTTCTTAATTGATTAAGAAAATAAGAGGGTGGAGGGACCCACAAACCCCATAGATGAATAAAATCCACTTTTGATGTGTGCATGTGGATATTTTATATCTAGATCTACATTATGGAGTAGTGGAGCAGCTTCTTAAATGTAGAAGGAGTGGAGATTGTGGATATTTAATGTGAAATCATGAGGATCTTGGAGGAATTCAACTGAGATCATAGTGCATTCAAAGTAAGATAATAAAGCACTTATGTTGAGATAGTGGAGGATGTGGTGCATCTAATGCACACATGATGGAGAGAGTGGGAATTAAATGCAAACATAATGGAGATCATGGAGAGACAACACAGTCTTCATGGAGGATAGTGGCCACATGTACAACGCAGTTATGAGGTGGGCCAGGGCTATGGAAGGCTCACAATATATATAATGAAGATGAAGGCAACAGGAGGCCTTACAACATTGGCTTCTGTTGGGAGATTTTGGTCGTTGTACTCGGTATGATAATGATGTGATGGGGCATCAAGATTCCTTACTACGGTGGCTTCTCTTGATAGAATATGGCCACTAAATTTGGTACAATGATGATGTGTTGTGGCAGAAAGAGGCATTGTTGCAGTGACTTCTATTGAGAGAGTATGGCTCTCATATTTATATTGATGCTAATTTGGCATGGAAGCAAGAAGCATTGTTGTGGTGGCTTCTATTGAGAGAGTATGGCTCTCTTACTTGTTTTCATGATGATATAGCATGGAAATAGGAGGCTTTGTTGTGGTGGTTTTTATTGGGAGAAAATGGTTTTACATTGTTCATGTTCATCCATACGTCTATACTTCTTGTTTTTCACTATGTTGATGTTATGTTTGGATCCTACATGGTCAACATGACTAATGATGAGAGTATTGATAGATAAAATTTACTCTATGTGTCATGGTTTGGAGATATAGTTCATGAGTTAGGAATTTCCACTTTGGGAAGAAACCACTTCATTTCATGTATCTCAAGTATAGAGGAGATATTTTGACATCATATGGTTGCCACTTGCAGATTCATTGATGAGGATGGGCATCTAACTTTTCAATTGGAGTTCATTCTAGACATTCTAGAGAGGCAACTTTGGATATGGACATGCATGACACATTGTAACAGATGGGAAGGCCTTCCATATGAGGATTCCATTTGGATGGAGAGATGCTTGTTGTAGCATCCACTTTTGCAGTTGATTGAGGACAAGCAAAATTTTGGCGGGGAGGACTGTAATATTCCCAATTTTCCACAAAGATAATTGTAATATTAAATTTCTTCATTTTCTTAATTAATTAAGAAAATAAGAGGGTGGAGGGACCCACAAACCCCATAGATGAATAAAATCCCATTTTGATGTGTTTATGTGGATATTTTAGATCTAGATCTACTTTATGGAGTAGTGGAGTAGCTTCTTAAATGTAGAAGGAGTGGAGATCATGGATCTTTAATGTGAAATCATGAGGATCTTGGATGAAGTCAACTGAGGTCATAGTGCATTAAAAGTAAGATCATAAAGCACTTATGATGAGATAGTGGAGGAAGTGGTGCATCTAATGCACACATGATGGAGAGAGTGGGAATTAAATGAAAACATGATGGAGATCATGGAGAGACAACACAATCTTCATGGAGGCTAGTGACCACATGTACAACGCAGTTATGAGGTGGGCCAGGGCTATGCAAGGCTCAAAATCTATATAATGAAGTTGAAGGCACAATAGAAGGCATGCTTTTTATTATTATTTCTGATATGTTTATATCTATATTTGACATTTGACATTTCTATGAACACTTATGCTGTTTAGAAAAGTCTGCAGTGTTGTTTAGCGCAGGGATTTTCCGAGCGGAAATCCCACCCTTACCCACAGGGTAGTTCGATTGCCTACTCTGGGAAGGTTTCTATTAAGCTGTATTCCTCATCAGGTATTGGTGCCATCTTCAGGAGGTTGTTTCTAGCATTTCAAGCTAGGAAACCAGTGGAGGATTCATCCCTTCACCTTGTGCTTCATGTTCATCCTTTCAGGAGCAGCAATTCTATGTTCGGCATTCATGCCATTGTATTTTACCTCCATGCAGTAGTAGTCCCCTCAAGGATTGTGCAATTCAGTCCTATAGATCTATTGGAGGAAGGAAGTTTTTATAATTTCAGCTCGAAATCCTATGAGGGACCACCTTCTCACTTTGTATTCATTGTTTCCATCATTCTGGAGCTGATTTGACATATCTAGCAGCATGCTATTGAGCCTCCCTCTCTGACAACACAATTTTCTAAAGTTTTTGAGTGATCAACAACCATATAAAGTGGAGGAGATTGGAAAAACTAGATCTTGAGCTTTTAGCCCAAGGATCTAGTGAAGGGATCAACCCTTCTTGCATAGATCTGATTGTACATCACATGCAACTATCTTTGATCAGATTATGCAACAGATCTGCATGACCAGCAGTGAATAGTGAAGCCCTAAGAGGGTGATTTTTCTATATTCATAGATCTGGAAAATCATTTCTCGGTTATCTTGGGTATCCATCATAGAGCCCGGACCTATATTTTCAGCATCATCGGAGCTCCAGAAATTCCTAGATCTAATTTTACATTTTGCTGGCAGTTGCAGTCCCAGTAGTTGCAACAAGGACAACGAAGTTTTCCTTCCAACAATCCAGCAGTTACAGAGTCCCTCTTGTGGTATCATTCCAGGGTCGTTCTAGGCCATCACTTTGGCTTGAGTGTCTCATATTTTGAGCACTATTGTACTGTTTATCCACCTCCTATATAATAAAATGGCTCATCTATTTCTGTGCATTCTGATGTGTATTTAGATTTATTTTTTTACTTTTCCGTAGTTCTTATATTGTGTTTTAGTACTACTGCATTCTCCCTTTTGGGATGTTATATGCACCGAGACTTCTTTTTGAGGTTCTTGGTTATTCTAACATTCCATAATAGTGAGTTTGTGTTGGTTTTCTCATGTTTGGCCTTGTCATTGCTTCACTTTTTGGTTTTTTTCTTTTTGGCTTGTTTGGTTTTCTTGGTTTCTTGAGATCAGCTCTTCTAGAAAATCTTGAAGTTTTCTTCTTGGTTTCTTGAAGTTTCTGTGATTTTTGAAGTTTTATGTTTTTGTTTCAAGTCATTTTCTTGGTTTATTTACTTCATTCCATTTATTGAGTCTCATCATGAAAGTGACATGGTTGGCTTAAGGAATTTGGAGTTCTTATATTGTGTTTTAGTATTACTGCATTCTCCCTTTTGGGATATTATATGCACCAAGACTTCTTTTTGAGGTTCTTGGTTATTCTAACATTCCATAACAGTGATTTTGTGTTGGTTTTCTCATGTTTGGCCTTGTCATTGCTTCACTTTTTGGTTTTTTTCTTTTTGGCTTGTTTGGTTTTCTTGGTTTCTTGAGATCAGCTCTTCTAGAAAATCTTGAAGTTTTCTTCTTGGTTTCATGAAGTTTCTATGATTTTTGGAGTTTTATGTTGTTGTTTCAAGTCATTTTCTTGGTTTATTTACTTCATTCCATTTATTGAGTCTCATCATGAAAGTGACATGGTTGGCTTAAGGAATTTGGAGTTTCTTGTTGGCTAAATTTGTTGATTTGAAGCCTTTGGTAGTTTGTGTTTTTCTCAAAGAGATTATCTTGCTTCCTTAAAAAGTAAAAGGCTCAAAACACATTGGTGTTTTGCGTTGCTTTTGGTTTTTTTTTTTTTCGTTTCAAGGTTTTTAGAATTTTTGGAGCAAGTTTGTAGTTTGTCATTTTGATCTGATTGCTTGGTTTTAAGAGAAGTTCTAGTGTTGACTTGTCTCTTGTATCAAGCTGTTTTTGACATTTGTATACAACGAAGTTCTTGTTTTGGGCTTGTATTTACTGTTGTGTCAAAGTGATCAGACCTGTCTTATTAAGAAACTCATTTTCTTCCCTTTTTAAGTAGTCCTAGAATCTGCATTTTTCATTGGTAGTTTTGCATTAGTGTAGTTGCACCATTAAGCATATTTAGTATTTTGATATTTTTTGAGTGTGTGAGCATGATATTGAAAAGAAAAGAAAAAAATTATTGCTTTTATTAGTTGTTTCATAGAACCTATGTGGAAATCTCTTTCATCGAAGAAAAAGTTGCATATGCATGTAGCAAGTTTCTATTGATTTCTCTTTTGCATCAAAACATCATAAGTTGCATTCTCCGTTTACCCCTCACTTAAAAAGAAAAACCATTAAAATAAAGAGAATAACTTAAAATGAATTAGAATTTTTTGAGATTCAACAAGATGATGATCCTAGTGAAAATTATGCACCTACACTAGGATGGAGCCTCAAGCTATTTTGAGGTGCATGTCTATTTTTTGAATGGATGAGAAAATTCTATTTATAGCGGAAGTCTATTTTTAGAATGGTGATAAAAATCTCTTTATAGATGATGTTCTATTTTTAGATGCATGTGCGAAGTCTATTTATAGATCGCATGTCTATTTATAGAATGCATGTCGATTGTTATTATCTCTTAATAATAATTGGAAAATAAACATTAATCTATTCTCAATGAGCACTTGTAAATAGTTAACTGAAGTGTAAAATTAGTTAGCTAAGAGGATCTCGAGTTGAGCGATTGGTTGGTGGTACATGCAAGTGGAATTAGTTGTAAATAAGTGATTCGAAGTTGTAATAGAGTTGGAAGTGTATTTATGTGAGTTGTAACTCAATTAAGTTATTTAAAATCAGTTGTGCTATTTGTAACTAAACATACACTAGTGAGAGATCAATGAATTAATTATTTAATTAATTTACAATCAGTGGTCTCACATGCAATTGAATATTTACTATTGTTAACTACATGCATGTCAGATCCAGTGGAGACCTAGTTGAGATGTAGGTGAAAGGGACAATTTGACTATCAATTGTGACATTAGCGGTTGCACACTTGCGACCACACACACATTGGATGTGCCCATGAGGATTGCGCAGTCAAGGTAAGCATGATTCCATTCATTCATGGATTATGCAGTGGAGGCAGGTTGTCTGGAGGCAGTAAATTGGTGCATGTATTTACCAATTTTTATATGACAATATGAGACAATTGTATATTGTACTGAGAGCTCTTGGATGAGAGTTTTGTATGAGATTGTTTCATGATCCATGCTATATACATAATATATGATAGTGGGATTTTCAGCTTTATGATTTCCCGGTAAAAACATATTTGTTATGTGCGATTGACCTTTCTTCATGTGTTTGCAATTGGCGATCGCGTTTTAAATTCCACAAAGATTTTTGTAGAAGTGATTCTGTATTTAATAGTGGCATATAATTGTTAGATCAAGAGAATCTAGGAAATACATATTTTGTATTAAAATTTCTACATGGTATCAGAGGAAAGAAGATTGCAATTTTTAAGCAGGAGCTGAATTTTTTGGTGGAAACAATTCGAATTTTCTGCAAGATTTTCTTGGTGCGATAGTTGAGTAAACATCGAAATGGATTTCAATAGCTTGAGGCTAGAGTATGCACTCGAGGGCATCTCGAACTAAATTTCCTAGAAGGATAGGATGGAGGCAGTGCTTGAATATAATGGCCTGAAGGAATTCATCGACAGTGATGCTCCATGGCAGGAAGGTGTACGAGACCATATCATCTCAAGTGTTCATGGGAAACCACACCATATGCTATATGGAAGGCTTTGACAGATATTTTCCAAATCAGTAGCGACCATAGGAAGTTGGCGCTGAAAGATAAACTCAGAAAGATCAAGATGGAAAAAGTTGACTCCATTCCAAAGTATCTCACAAAGTTTTTCCAATGTCGGGATGAACTAGGGAGTGTAGGAATAACAGTTGTTGATGATGATTTGGTGAGCTTGGAACTCTTTGTAATTCCTAAGAGTTGGTATAGTTTTGAAGACTCTTTCAACGGACGAGAACAATTGCTGGATTGGGAACGAATATGGTCAGATCTGGTGCAAGAGGAGTTCATTCGGACCACCAGAGATGGATCTTCATCAAAAAATTATGATGAATAGGATTGTTCTTTGGCTACCAAGGCAAGGAAAGGGAAGGGGAAGAAATTCCATTCAAAATCTGATTCTAAAAGCAAGAAGCTATATTTGTCCAAGGTGAAGTGTTTTCACTATCATGAACATGGGAATCTCGCCACTAACTTCCCACAGAAGAAGAAGAACAAGAATTTTTCTAGAGCTGCAGCTGGTGAGGCCCTTGCATCGCAATTTTAACTTTATTTCTCCTTGATCACATGTTTGGTGTCAATCTCAATGGGATCGATGTGGTATCTTGATAGTGGTGCTTTCTTCCACATTACGGGAGATAAGGAGCTCTTCAGTGACTTGGAGGAGAAGGATCTCCAAATGCATATAGAGATGGGTGATGATGGATGATATAGTGCGATTGACATTGGTACCATTACCTTTCAGAGGGATTCAGGTAAACCATTTCAATTTAAAGATGTTATGCATGTCCTAGGTCTAAAGAAGAACTTAGTCTCGGTCGCAATGTTGGAAGACAAAGGCTATGACGTTGTTTTTAGCGATGGAAAAGCTTTCCCGCGACATAAAACAACAGTTCAGGCCAAGAGAATAGGGATTCGAGTTAAGAATCTCTACAAGATGTAGGTATATGGCTACGTTGCCATGATGGGAAAGGCAGAAAAAGTGGTGAGACGGAATGAGGGCAAATTATGGCACAGGCGATTAGGCCATCTTCATCATGGAGCCTTGAAAGTCATGCTGCAAATATCTACTGGACTTCCAATGGGAACATTTTCTCAGTTAGATCAGTGCAAGGGTTGCACCATGGGGAAGTATGTAAATTCCACCTTTCATGAAAAGGAGAACCATGCTTTGGTGATCCTGGAGAGAGTTCACACAAACATGTGTGGGCCATTCTCGGCTGCTTCAACAGCAAAACATAAGTACTATGTTATTTTTGTTGATGAATTTTCTCTTAAATGTTGGATATTCTTCATGCAGAAGAAGGATCAAACATTCTCAAATTTCTATGATTTTAAGGCATTGGTGGAGAAAGAGTCGATGAAGCAAGTGAACGCTCTAAGGAGTGATAATGGTGGACAATACATCTCTAATGAATTCAAGAACTTCTACAACAAAGAAGGAATTTGAAGAGAACTCATAGCACCTCATAACCCATAGCAAAATGGGTTCGCGGAGAGGAGGAACAAAATGATCATGGGTGCATCACGAGCGATGTTGCATGATCAGGGTCTACCAATGCATTTGTGGGCGGAAGCATGAAACACTGCGGTTTATGTGCAAAACCGTTGTCTTGATAGAGTACTTGGCATGAGTACACCTGAAGAAGCTTTCACTAGTAAGAAACCAGATGTTTCACATTTTAAGATTTTTGGCTTATCTTTTTATGTGCATGTGACCAAGGACACCAGGAAGAAGCTAGAGCCGACTACTAAAGTTTGGATTTTTGTGGGGCACACAGAAACACCCCATAATTATCGTGTGTATTTTCCAAACAGTCGAATGACTGTGGTGCGACAGGATATAAAATTCGATGAGGATAAAGCCATGTGGTTGTTGCTTGAGAGGGAGCTATACTTGCATGCAGAGCAGGAACTGCTAGTTCCCAAAGATGAGTCTCAAGATGTGGATCAGCCACATGAGTAGGTTCATGGAGTTCAGGAGTCCACTCATGCAGAGCCAAACATCAAAACAGGTAAAAGGCGTACCACAAAAGCTGATAGGCTAAGACTTGATGCTATGCAGAATGTAGGAGCCCCTACTTCACAGCGCAGAAAAATACAGTCTCCTGACCGATTTAATGGATACATGGATCTCATGAAAAAACGTATTGTGACTGGGCCATCTTCCTTTTAGGAAGCATTGGAGGAGCCCACATGGGTAGATGCAATGGTGGAGGAGTATGACTCCATTTTCAAAAAAAGTGCTTGGGAAATTGTTCCAAGGCCAGTTGATAAATTAGTGGCAGGTTCAAGATGGATCTACAAGGTGAAGCAAGCTGTTGATGGGAGTGTTTTCAAATAAAAGGATAGATTTGTGGCCCAGGGCTTCTCAGAGATCAAGGGGATAGATTATGAAGAAAATTTTGCACCTATCGCAAGGTATTCTTCCATAAGATCCATCCTTGCTCTCTCAGCGCAGATGGGATGGCTCATTCATCAAATGGATGTGAAAACTACATTTCTCAATGGGATCATTGAGGAGGAAGTGTACATAGAGCATCTTCTGGGCCGAGGAGAAGGTACGTTTTCATCCTATCTTTATCACAAATTGTTATGCACTTCTATGAATTTTCCCCCCATATTAGCAATAAAGGAAAGATAATTGATGTAAAGTCAGGACAAAATGAACTGATGATAAAAGGAATGTTTAACAACAGAAAATTGACTTTTTGTATCTCTATTAACAGGGAAACAAAGTAGCTGAACTGACAATAACCAAAAGACAACTAACAAGAGAGGCAGATGAGATCATGATGGCTCCCATGGGCCAGCGGAAGATGGAAAGGCACATCCATGCTTGGAGAACTCAAACGACAGCCAAGAATAGCAGGATATCGTATGGAAAAGACTCGTTATCGCTGTTGAAATCACCTTTAAAAGGCCAAAGAAGAACAAGATACATAGATCTAAATAGAGATTTTATTCTGTAATAGACGTATCGGGACAGGATTGTCCATTTGTATCAATGTATTAATCTTCATCTTAATAAAGATTTTGGTGTTTTTGAATAGTCAATCTCTGAGTTTCCCTTAGCAGTAGACTTCTGGTGGGTTTGGGCCTAGCCTTGGGAGTTTCCTTGCTACATCTGTGCTATATGTTTAATTACAGAACTTACGTTTCAGTCATCTAATGCATTTCGTGAGATATCATTTAACTGGTTAATTGCGAACATAAAATTCCACTGCTTTCTCTTTCATTAGAATAGTTCATCATTTATTCTTTCTTGCTTACAATCAATGGTTTAATAATTGTCTAGATATTCTCACCATTTCCCAATTAATTTATACTTGTTTCATTAGTTTTTGCATGACTGCTGTTCAATTCTGTATATAGTTAAAGTCACATCTTTTCATTATTATTTCAAGGCATCTAGTTGTTTCTTGATTCAGAGAGATGTCATCTATTTAATTTAAAAGATAATTCCATTGCAAAATTTAGATAAGCAATTGTTGTTCAATTTATTAAAGTTGTTTTTCAATCTATTAGGATTGTTGTTCAATTCATCACGGTATGTCGTTTAATTATAGTTTGATCTTTTATGTGCTTATTTAGACAGAATAGTCAAAAGCATTCCATGATTCCCTTCCTCTTCGATTTTATTTAACTTCGAGAATTATATAGTCTTCCTTATGATAATTTAGAGTATTTGTCCTTTGATATCACTTGCATATACTGTGCTCACACTCTTGAAATAACAAGACTTGCCCTGGGTTGATAATTAAATGAGAGCATTGAAGTTTCTTGTAAAAATCATCTTTATGACCCAACATTTTTGGCGTCATTGCTGGGGAGAGTGTTTAAGAGTGATGTCCTTTATTTATTTTTTTATTTTGTTGTGAATAATTGGGTATTGAAAGAGAGAGGTAATAACCTGCGTACCAACAAGAAAAATTCTTGTTCTCCAACCCACTTCTCAGTAATTGTGCAGAGTCTATTAGGATAGGTTCTCTTGTTTTATGACTAGGAAGAAAAAGATAGAAACAAATAAAAATCATCCACTTAGATCCACAAAACCCAAAGTACATATGATCCTTAGCAGAACAACATATATAGATGAAATCTTTAAGAAGTCTGAATCCTAGGCATCTGTAGGACCCAAAACCATTCCTACTCAAAGTTCTACTACACTCCCTCAGGCAATAGCCTCACCATATACGACCCACGTCGATATTCACAGTGAAACAAAAGGGTCTGAACAAAGCCTACAGACTACTGATCACGTAAGTATTGACCCTTCGAGAGAGGGAGGTTCTTGCAATTTATAGGAAGGGGAAGGAGAAACCAGTAGTGTAGTATAGGTAAAAACTCCAGAGCCTGGATCCCTTGAGAGAGTGGTCGAAACAGAGACACTCAGTATCCCATATCAAGGAAGTGATGTAAGGCTTCCTCCGCATCCACTCCCTAATCCCAATGAGATTATTCCTCCAGAACAATAAATCCCCGAAGATTATTGGCATATCTTTGATCAAATGGAAAATAACCAAAACCAGAATCAAAGGCAAACATCAACATTGGAGTATCCCATTTTTTATCCTGCTGCAAATGCCCCTATGAAAGCCATTCCATTACAAAACATCCCCACCTTCCATGGGTTGACCTTAGAGGATCCTGATGCATTTATATTTTCATTTGATGTCTTATGTAGGGGATATGACTACACCACTAACCCTTAAAAACTGAAATTATTTCCCTCTACCTTGAAGGGGACAACATTACGCTGGTTCATGGGGCTCAGTGGAGGAACCATTAATAACTGGGACCAGATGAAGAAACATTTTCCTAAAAAATATCAAAACTATTGCTAGACTCGAGAATTAAAAGATGAAATCTTCAATATGTCTGCAAAAGACAATGAGACATTAGAAGAATATGTCGAAATATTTCAGCACAACTTACAAAGGTTTTAATATACTACATTGTCCAAGGATATCTTAAAATCAACAATGATAAAGGGAATGAAAGAAGAATGGGTTGAAACACTTAACATAATGGTGAATGGGGACATATACCAAGAATATTATGATGATATTATTTCACTGTGTATCAAGTGTTCTCGAGGTAGTACGTGAAGTAGGCCAATTGGGCAAGACTCAGCTACAAGGAATCCTAAGTAGTCTAGTGGCAACATGACCAGAGCAAAATTTGGTAGCCTTTTAGAAGATTTCAAAACTGATATCTTGGGCACCCTGACAACACAACTAGATGTCCTACAAGCCAAGCAAAATAAATCTATAGCAGAACAAAACTTTGTCGTCTTTTGCCCACGCTATCGAAAGAAACACATTCAAAGGGAATGCCCATTAGACATGGTCCAGACATATGCTATCTATACCAAGGACCATGCCACTGACCATTTCCCTTCGCTTCTGGCACTAAAAGAAGTTTTTAAAGAAGCATAAGAAGAGACATAACCAGTCTATCTAATGAACCAGTATCAACAATGGCAAGCATGACTAGGTATGCCACAAGACCTGCCTCAGTTATTTTCTTCTCCGCAGTTTAACCAAAAAAACCCTGCAATAGCTTAGCAGAACCAATCACCTCTCCCTACCTGACCATATCAATAATTTCATATGCCTCCTTGGCCAACAAAAACCTCTTCAGGTAATAATTGGCCAAGTTTTCCTTGTTCTGCCCCTTATTGACAAAACAATCCTTGTCAATCCCAGTGGCCGCCCCCCCTTCACCAACCACAAATTGGCCTTAGAACTAGCAGCGACCTCTGGGAATGACCAACCTACTGGTGGGGATAGCAGTTCAAAATCAACCTACATTACCAGCTCCATACCCAGTCCAGCACAACCCTTAGCCTATCATGTGGCCTCAATTTCCAACTCAACTCAATCCTAATCCTAACAACAAGCCAGTTCAGTTAATTCAGATTGTTGAAAACCCAAACCTTGAAACTGAACAGAAGCAATGCAATGAACTAAGGCTAAGATCATGACGTGTTATTTCGCCAGCAGAAGATACGACCCTACCACAACTTGAATCTGGAACTCTAACATAGCCTAGACAAACAATTATGACTAAAGTAGAGGTAGAGCGGGGAAGGGAAACGATTGACCAAGGGAAACCTGAAAACCTTACGATTTCTCCCCCTCCATTCCCTGAAAGATTAACATTGCCTAGAACGATAGTCTCTCCAGATTTCGATATCCTAGGGGAATTAAAGAACCTATGCATTAAAATTCCTCTTTTGCAAGATATACAAGACATTCTTATATATGCTAAGACAATTAAAGAACTATGCAGAAAAAAACAAGTGAGGAAAGCGAAAATGGTACCCACTGTTCATGTCATAGGGGCACTACCAGACTTACTGTTGGGTAGGGAAACACCCGTCAAGTATGAGGATCCATGGAACCCTATAGTAACTGTGAAACTCTCTAGCCACTCCTTTCCAAACACATTGGTTGACTTAGGGGCGGCCATTAACATCTTAACTATAGAGACCTGTGAGAAGTTAGGCATAACAGCATTAGAACCCACAACTACCTTACTGGGACTTGCTGATAGATCTGTTATCAAACCAGAAGGAATATTACAAGACATCCTGGTTTTTTTGGACTCATGGGAGTATCTAGCTGACATTTTAGTTATTAACCCAAAAAGTAGGATGGATGGACACCCCCTGATACTTGGTCGACCTTGGTTAGCAATGGCCGATGCTTACATAGGCTGCCGGACATGTAGCATGACCATTGCTAGGGGTGATTCCGTAAAAAACATTATCATTTACTCGCCTTCCAAACCAAGTCTACCCATATTAAATATTCACATGCATCCACATACATACTAGGAACAAATTATCTATTCATCACTGACAATAATTGAAGCTCTTGAATTCAAAGATCAAATTTAAGATGACGTAATCAATAACTTCATGAATCCGCCACCTGCGCCTGGAAACTTAAAAGTTAAAAACAGTTCTTGATGATGAAACACAAGAAGACCCATTGACATACATTGATAATCAGCACATACCCACAACCGTTGTTCGCAATAACATACCAATTGAAATCGAGCTAGGGAAAGTTTTGAATATCAATGACAGTCTGGATAGTAACCGGAAGAAAAAGCTCATAAAAGTTTTACAGAAGTATCAGGGAGAATTTTATTGGGACTACCCAGACATGAAGGGTATAGACCCTCAGCTATGCACACATAACATCTATACTAACAAGGAGGCTCGACCTATTTGGCAACCTCAACGGAGGCTAAACCTGAATCTGAAAGACATTCTAAAATATGAATTGCAAAATCTACTGGATGTGAACTTCATTTGTCCTATCTCAGACAACAAATGGGTCTCCCCTTTAGTATTCGTTCCTAAGAAGAATGGGAAGTGGAGAATATGTGTGGATTACAGAGAATTGAATAAAGAAACATAGAAGGACCACTTCCCCCTTCCTTTTATTGACCAAGTCCTCGATACATTGGCAAGGAAACGGTTTTTTTCCTTTCTTGAATGGTTCAATGGTTACAATCAAATCCAGATAGCCCCTAAAGACCAGGATAAAACAACCTTTACCTGCCCATGGGGTACATTTTCCTATAGGGTATTACTATTTGGATTATGTAATGCCTCAGCAACCTTCCAAAGAGCCATAATCAGCATTTTTTCTGACTTTATAAATGAAGGACTTGAAATTTACATGGACGACTTTACCCCATATAGAGATGACTTCGATCAAGCACTAGAAACAATAGAGAGGGTATTGGAACGATGTATTTCTACCAAATTATGTTTAAGCAATGAAAAATTCCACATGATGATGACTGAAGGAGTAATCCTAGGACACTACATCTCTACAACTAGAATACAGGTAGACCCAGGAAAAATACAAGCACTCCTTTTATTAGCCACACCTTGTACGCAGACAGAGGTACGCAGTTTTCTTGGGTATGCAGGGTACTATTGTAGGTTTATAAATAATTTTTCACAAATCACTGCACCCTTGTATGCATTAACTGGAAATGTTGAATTCTATTGGTCTGATAAATGTGACATTGCTTTTACAGATTTAAAGAAAATGGTCTCGACAACACCGATCTTATGCGGTCCTAACTGGAAGCTGTCGTTTCACATTTCTTCAGATGCATCTGATACATCGATATGGGTAGTTCTCAGTCAAGAAGAAGACAAAAAGCCTTATGCTATTTATTATATCAGCAAGAATCTCACTCCTACTGAATTAATCTATACAGTGACTGAAAAAGAGTTCTTGGCTGTCATTTATGCTATCAATAATTTAGACATTATAAAACTGGCTATCAAGTACTCTTGTATACTGATCACTTTTCCATTAGATATCTAGCCAATAAACCAATTAAAAATGGGAGAATAAATCATTGGTTTCTTATTTTACAGGAATTCGATATAACTATCAAAGACCGTCCAGGGAAGGAGAACGTGGTTGCAGACTTCCTATCCAGAGTTCCCAAATCATATGACACTCTAGCGGTTAACAATTAGTTTCCCGACGAACATTTGTTCATTGTAGCAGTAAAAATTCCATGGTACGTAGATGTAGAAAACTACTTGGCAGTAGGAAAGCTGCTCAGACATTTAACATCAAGGGACAAAAGCTGATTTTTCAGCGTAGTGCTAGATTCTCCTGGATTGGTGGATACCTCTTTCATACAGGGGCTGATATGCATATACGCAGATGCACCCGGGAAGATGCGATTTATGACATTCTACGGGCCTGTCATGATGAAATTTGTGGTGGCCATTTTGTAGATCACAGAACGGGGCACAAATTATTGTAAATGGGTTATTATTGGCCTACGATTTTTAAAGACGCCAAGAAATATGTCCAAGCCTGTGATAGTTTCCAAAGAATGGGCCGCTCGGGCCAAGCCGATGAAATGCCATTACAACCACAATTGGTAGTAGAACCATTCAAACGATGGGCACTGGACTTCTTTGGACCATTCAACCCACCATCAAACCAAAATATCTACATACTGGTTGCCACAGATTATGTAACAAAGTGGGTAGAAACAGTGGCCTTATCAAGAGCTACAGAAGAATCTATGATTAGTTTTATTTTTGAGTTATTTGTGCGATATGGCTTACCACGGGAAGTGATAACAGATGGAGGGGCACAGTTCGTGGGTAATTAAATTACGGCCACCCTGAAGAATCACCATATCATCCATAGAGCCACATCTCCCTACCACCCGTAGGCAAACAGGCAGGTTGAAAGTACCAACAAATTCCATGAGGCAATTCTCACTGAAACAGTATCAACACACCGCTGGGATTGGACTACTAGACTACCAGAGGCCTTGTGGGCTTACCGCACAACATGGTGAAACACCACTGGAGGCAGGGGGTGATAACCCCACAACTTTAAGTACATGAAAGCTTGCTGCTTGCTTTTGTAAATATTGTATATAATTTCCCTACAAATTATAGTTTTATTATTTTGTTGTACAATCTTCAAACTCACAATTGTATCCTTTCATTAATTTTCGTTTTTGGTTTTTCTGTTCAAAACTTTGAACGACTATTGTTCAATCCAATTGAAAAGTTGTTGTTCAATCAGATTCAAAAGACGTGTTTTTTTTCATTTTTATTTTTGTTGTTCAAATATTTGAACGGTTGTTGTTCAATCGAATTGAACAACCATGTTTCTGCGTTTTTATTTTTTCTATTCAAATATTTTAACGACTACTATTCAATCCAATTGAACAACTGTTGTTCAATCGGATTGAACAACCGTGTTTTTTGCGTTTTTATTTTTTCTGTTCAAATATTTGAATGGATGTTGTTCAATCCAATTGAACTGATGTTCAATCAGATTTAACAACTGATCTTTTCTTTTCCCTTTCTAAGCATGATCCTTCTTTCTTTTTTATCTCTTCTTGCGAACACACTCCTCATTCCACACCCTAGCTATAAAAGACATTTCTAAGCAGGAATTGGCACCTGAAAAAGAGTGAAGCATTAATATTACTAATATGATGATCCTTTGGAACCTTAATGGAAATATTTACTCCGGAAGCTGACATGGTACATCTATGTAATGAAGGGCTAGACATATCCTACTCAAAAATGTTATCACACAATTCATAGTCTTATAACGTTATATCTTTCTACACTCTGGAGTAGTATTTCCCTTTGACATAAAGATATAGGAATAAGGAGTATTAATTTTATTGGCATTATTTTTTTTACTTCTCACAGCATCTCTAACTCTTAGGGAGTTAATGAGCCTCCCTTCATGTATAAAGAATAAATTTTATGTTTACATGCAAATTTTTAAGAGAGAATAGGGGGTCTCATCATGAGCCAGCCTACCATGATCATAAAAATTTAACAAGTGACATGCCCACAAGGGCCAACACACCATGGTAATGACCTTCTCGACAGCTCCAACTGCTTGAAGGACAGGAGGTCTCATCATGAGCCAGCCTGATCACTCTGTTACAATCCCAGTGAATGGCATTGTGACTATCTGGCCACCACATTAACACAGTGATCTCTTCATAAAATAAAGTAAAATTCTACTTCTCAAAAATAAATATTATGTTTATATGCAAATTTTTAAGAGAGAATAGGGGATCTCATCATGAGCCATCCTACCATGATCATAATATTTTAGCAGGTGACATGCCCACAATGGCCAACACACCAGGGTAATGACCTTTTCGACAGCTCCAACTGCTTGAAGGACAAGAGGTCTCATCGTGAGCTGACCTGATCACTCTGTTACAACTCTAGTGAGTGGCACCTTGACAATCTGGCCACCACACTAGCACGGTGATCTCTCCATAAATTTGGAAAAATATCTACTTTTACATAGAGGATTCTAGCTCATTTTTTGGGTTAACATAGCAACCCTGTCGAGGCTATGAACGCCTACTGGTAGTAGTGGCTTTGCTTGTGGTATGAGAGTATTTTTCTAAATGATAGCCAATTAATTTTATATATCCCTTATCTCCTATTTTCATCCATTTCCGAGATAAACACACTACTCAATTAAGTGATAATACTATTTACCCGCATAAGTAACTATGAACGAACTATCCTTTCATGATTGAATTACGGGATGATGACACCAATCATCATCCGTTACTGTCATGCTTCTGTCATACCGTTAGTGTCAATATTTGTATACTTCAACTAGGGATCAAAGAACATTTTTAATGTGCATCTTAAATGCCCTAATTCTTAAAGAATTATCAATCATTCCATTAAGTCATTATATAAAACGGTTCTTAATCGGGTGGTTTTCCTTGTCAAGTGTCCCATTTTCCTTCATATATGCATGCCGACCCTCTTCCATGTATTCACTGCGTCGAAAAAAATCGCTCTCATTCCACTTTTTAGTGAAAGTCACTTATTGAGTCTCTAGTCGCTTATTTCAGATTTCTGTTCAGGGTGACTAGGGTTTCATTAGTTCAAATCACGCATTGTCTCATTTTCATGAAAGGGCAACAAAATGTGTGAAGGTGAAGGTGTGAAGGTGACCTAAAATAAACTCATGATTTTCTTCACCAAGAATGGGTCAGTACCTGTCAATGGTACTTCCAACTCAGAGTTCCACATGCCAACACATCAAGTGTCAAATACAAAAAGTGTCTACTTCAGCAATTGATAAAATTTCAAATGGAGTTGTCTTTTCCTAAGGCTGCCCAATTCATTATTGTTCACAAGCACTAAACCCTAATTTTCTCTCCTACTGAGCTAGGGTTTGCTATGAAAAAGAAGCATATGAGTAGAGGAGACATAAGGTAGGTCATATCAGTAAGTATGAGGCCATTCCAACTCATAAACATCATGTCTCCATCATTTTTTAAGAAATCATTCCAAGAGTCAAGTCATTTGCCACTCTTAGGGCCAATTTTGCTTCAAACTATGTTTCTGACCAAAAAATGATGAATTTGACAAATGTGAGAGAGGTTTTTTTCCATCATAGGTCTAAAAAGAAAAAAATACTTCATTTTTTATATAGGTTTCATTTTTTTATAGAAATTTCAACAATACGGGTACCACAAGAGGTTTGTTGCACTTCTAAAGTGACCTTGGGAAAATCACATTTTCTCATAGCTGGAATGTCCAAATTACTTTAGTGATGTGTCAAATGCAACTGTACCGTAATATATTTACCATGAGCTATCATGAGATCAATTATGAGTTGAGGAAGGCCTCTAAAAATTTCCTGCGCCAGTGCTCTGCATTTCAACACCCTCATTTAGCACTTTTTGACCAGTCTTGGGAAAATCCACTTTTGACAGATCAAATCAATTCCAATAAGAAAAATAAATTTATATTTCGAAATTAGATAGAATAATTTTTCCAACGAGCTATCCTAGGCCCAATTTGGACACTGGGAAGGTTTCCAACTGTAGTCTTCAAAAGGGTGTTGCACTGGCGCTACACATTTGACTGATTTTACCAAAACCGCAGTGAGCCTCCAATGGAAAAATGACCACCATCATCATTTTCAGAATTATGAAGGCATCACACCTATCAAGTTTCAGAAAGAATGGAGAATAACAGGTCCCTCAAAAGTGAAAAAAACCACCAACTTTTGATGTTTCTGCCTCCTTTTTTACCTTGGCACTGCGCTTTTCCCAGTCTTGGGAGATTCACTTTTTGACAGAGAAAATGAGCATAATTTTGGAAAATGAATGCATATTTGGAAGCTAGACTCAGAGATATTTCCAATGAGATATCTTGGAGATGATTTGGACAGTGGGAAGGGCTCCAAAAGTTGCTTGCAAAAGAGGTTATTTTTCCTGTCATGGCACTGCGCGTTTGCTAGGGAAATGAAATTTTCATCATCTACAACAAATTTTGACTCTTTGATTTTTTATCTTGGGAAATGAGAAATTAATGATGTAAAAGGTCAAGATAAATGTAAATTTCATTTATTTATTTTTATCTAGGGTAGATACATCAGATAAGTCCTTTAGAGGTCAAATGAATTAGTTTCCTCTTTTTTAGAGGGAAAATGTTGGGTCTTCCTAGTCTTCATATTCTTGTTTGGGAGTAGGTGAAACTCATCCCTATCTCATGAATTCGACTCCCTGAGTCTAGGGAGATTGTTTTTTAGGTCTATATGTTCTATTTCCTCATTCATTGTAATGGTTGGATTCACTTGGAGCTTTGGCACCTCAAGAGGCATACTTTTGTATCAGTTTTGGCCTGGACATTGATCAAATTTGCAGCTATTTTTATAGGATCGATGTGGTATTGTGTTTAGTTTCAATTTCTTCTTTTTTACTCATATGTTTGAATGTTTTTTTACTTCATCCATCATTTCATTTCTATTAAATGAATGTTTTCAAGTTATATGAACAAAATCCATAATTTTTATGCTATGTTTTGGGTAAACATTCATAATTTGTAATTCTTCAGTTTAGAAAGAAACCATGAATTCATCATGCTCATTCTAGCTCCTCACATGTCTTAAATCATATTCTCATCAAAACCCTAAAGTGCTAAACATTGTTCCTACCTTGCCCCATAGAAAACCCTGCAAATTTTGACCTAATTTCCTTCCCCTAATTGTTTGAATCCTCCTGATCTATCAAAATCCTACACAAATCAAAATCAAAAAACCCTGAGCTTCTATACATAACTTGATATCTGATTTCCTCAGTCATTTTGGCTATGATATATATGGAGAGAGCCCTCTCTTGGCCTAGTAGGGCTAGCTACTTCGTTAAGCGTGGTTTGAGGTTACCTCGAAATCGCCTCTCTCAGCCTGAGGTTCAATCTGAGTGATAACATTTTGGTGAACCCACTAGGGAAGAAAAAGTAAGAACAAAAAGAAAAATCTTCCCTGGAAAATAACGATAAAGATCAGATCTAAATGTTAATGGTGAAAAACAGATGGACACATATGAAGGCTGGACCATTCATCTGGAGACTCCATTCACTGAAAGATCCAAAAAATCAACAGCTCATGGTGACTCCACTGCATTAAGATCAGTAGCTTCAAGATTCTCCAAAATGGAAACTGTTGCAAGAAGGTATGCTCCCATGAGCTAAGATCACATTCCATGTTTCCCAAATAAAATTACTAAGGTAGATTGGCAAAGGAATTTGCCTATGTTTAAAGATGATGATAGGAATGATGTTGATTTACATCTGGTTAAATTTCACATGCATACACACAAGTTGAAGGTTGAATTTACTGAATATTGTCTCTTTAAGATGTTCATGGCTTGTCTTAAAGGAAAATCATGATCTTGGTATGAAGGTTGCCACCTGCCAGTATTTATTATCTTAGATTTTTCCATTCAATATTTTATGAAGAATACAAGGAGTCCTATCCTTCTTTGTCTCTAGTTAATAATTGTTGTGATCAATTTGAGGTTTTCATTCAAAACCTAGATTATTCTTATGATGATAATAAGTTCATGGACAATGAGATCATGGAAGCCCTGTATGAAAATCCATTTTAGAAGCATAAATAAATCTTAGAGGATACTTATCAATATGCTCAGGAAATTTTGCAGCAGGATGAAGATCTTTGTACAGTTGAAAATGATGGAATACAAGGTCTTATTTTGGATCTGATTGCAACCAAAGATGATATGCAGGAAAATCAAGTTCCAATTTCAAATTATGGTAAAGTCAAGCTAGCTTATCGAGATCTAGATTCAGATTATAACGATGAAGAGTATGTTGTTCCAAATCCCATGAGGGAGAGATCTATTGTTGATATCACCTCGAAAGAAGAAAACAAATTTCTTGTCCCAAGTTTTCTCATCCCTTCAGAACAAAATATTCAGAAAGAGGTAATCCAATCCCTTTGTGAAAAACAAGATGAGATCTTTTTTCAATTAAGTGAAAAATCTTCTTTGGATAACTCTGCAGTAAATGATAGAAATGTCAGTTTTGAGGTTTATGAACAATTTGAAGTTTTCCCTCTTATGACTGATGAGTGTGATGAGAAACATGACAATCTGGTTGCCATGTCATATGAAGATGATCAACAATGTTTTCAAATTTTAGAGGACCAAGGTATTCAGGATTGTCATACAGATTTGTCTTCTCATGTTTCATGTTTAGAATTTTTATTTCAAGAAGAATTTTTCTCACCTAATTTTTCAGAAGTTTTTGATGACCAGGAACACACTCTTGCTAAGGTACATTATGAAGAGAGATCAGAATCAAGAGAAAAAGGTACCTTGTTTCTTCTATATCAAAAAGAGGTAAATTTTCAAGTTTTTCAGGATCCAATGGAAAATCTATTGTAGTTAGCAGTGAAGGTAATTATTGCAGTATTCAGTGATGATGGAGATCATTTTCAGCTATGTTTTTGGCTGCCCAATTGTAAATATTTATTGTTGTCTAGAGAATCTAATTGGGAGAATCAATCAAGGAGGAATTTTCTTGATTGGTTACACTGGCATTTTTATATCACCTAATTGTACATATTCTTTCAAAAATACAGGTGGTTGTCATCAAGATTTGAAGCCCTCAGGTCTCGGTGATGTACTGCCATCAATAAGTAGGGTAAGTTCAATTTTTAAGTCTTTTTTTAGTCAGTCTTGAGTCAGTTTAGTTTATTGAGTCAAGTTTCTTTCAGTATTCTGTCAGTCTTTAGCTATTGACTCCATGCCCAATGACTATGCACTTGGTCTATGGTGTTCTTGGAACCTCCAAGAAGCTACCATCCCCAGCTGGAGCCAATGTTAGTATCAGTACTTGTATACTTCCACTAACGATCAAAACACATTTTTCATGTGCATCTTAGGTGTCCCACTCTAAAAAAATTTCAATCATTCCATTAGGTCATGATATAAAATTGTTCCATTGGTGGTTTTCCTTGTCAAGTGTCCCATTTTCCTTCACAATCGCATGCCTATTGACCCTCTTCCATGTATTCATCATGCTGAAAACAAGTCTGTTCTCATTCCACGTTTAGTGAAAGTCACTTATTGAGTCAATTTATTTCATTTATCATAGGGTCACTAGGGTTTCATTAGGTCAAATCATTGCATTTTCTAATTTTCAATAAAGCGCAGCAGAAGGTGTGAAGGTGACCCAGAATAAACTCATGATTTTCTTTATTCAATTCAAATGTAATAAGTACTTAGTCTCCCAAGGCTTCCAACTCAGATTTCCACATGCCAACACATCGAGTGTCAAATACAAAAGGTGTCTACTTTAGCAGTTGATCAAATTTCAAAGGGATTTGTCTTTTCCCAAGGGTGCCCAATTCATTATTGTTCACAAGCACTAAACCCTAATTTACTCTCCCACTGAGCTAGGGTTTGATATGAAACAGAGGCATATGAGCAGAGGATCCATAAGGTAGGTCATATCAGTAAGTATGAGACCATTCCAACTCATAAATATCATGTCTCCATCATTTTTTAAGAAATCATTCCAAGAGTCAAGTCATTTTCCACTCCTAGGGCTAGTTTTGATTCAAACTATGTTTCTGACCAAACAAAGATGAATTTGACAAAAGCGAGAGAGGTTTTTGTCTATCATATGTCCAAGAAGAAAAATTACTTCAATTTTTACACAGGTGTCATGGTTTTATAGAAATTTCAAAAATATAGGTGCCACAAGAGGTCTGCTGCACTTCTGGAGTGACCTTGGGAAAATATTTTTTTCTCATAGCTGGAGTGTCCAAATTACTTACTTGATGAGTCAAATGACAACTATACTAGAAGAGCTTTATAATGACCTATCCTGAGCTCAATTTGGAGTTGAGGAAGGCCTCACAAATTTTCTTGCACCAGCGCTCTGCATTTCTGCACCCTCATTCAACACTTTTTGACCAGTCTTGGGAAAATCAACGTTTGACAGATCAAATCAACTCCAATAAGCAAAAAAATGTATATTTTGAAATTATAGAGAATAATATTTCAAACGAGCTATCCTGGGCCCAATTTGGACATTGGGAAGGCCTCCAAAGGTAGTCTTCAAAAATGTGTTGCACTAGCACTGCACGTTTGCTAGTGGCGCTACGCATTTGACTGATTTTTCCAAAAATGCAGCGCCCTTGGCGCTAAGCTTTTTATTGGAGCCTCCAATGGAAAAATGAACACCACCATCATGTTAATAATGATGAAGAAATCAACCGTAGCAATTTTCAGAAAATTTGGAGGAGAACTGGTCCCTCAAAAGTGCAAAAAACCACTGAGTTCTCATGTTTTTTCCTCCTTTTTGACCTTGGCACTGTGCTTTTACCAATGTTGGGAGATTCACTTTTTGACAAAGAAAATGAGAATAATTTTGGAAACTGGAGGCATATTTGGAAACTAGACTCAGAGATATTTCCAATGAGCTATCTTGGAGCTGATTTGGACACCAGTAAGGCCTCCAAAAGTTGAAGAGGATATTTTTACTGTCGTGGCGTTGCGCGTTTTCCAAGAAAATGTAATTTTCATCATCTTCAGCAAATTTCGAATTTTTGAATTTTTATCTTGGGAAATGAGAAATTACTGATGTAAAATGTCAATATCAATGTAAATGTCATGTTTTTATTGTTATCTAGGGTAGATACATCAAATAAGTCCTTTAGAGGTCAAATGAATCAGTTTCCTCTCTTTTAGAGGAAAATTGTTGGGTCTTCCTAGCCTTCATATTATTGTTTGGGAGTAGGTGAAAATGATCCCCATCTCATGGATTCGACTCCCTGAGGCTAGGGAGAGTGGTTTTGAGGTCTATATGATTTATTTCCTCAGTCATTTTAATGGTTGGATTCACTTGGAGATTTGGAATCTCAAGAGACATACTTTTGTATCAGTTTTCACCTGGACATTAATCAAATTTGTAGCTACTTTTATGGGATCCATTGGGTATTGTGTTTAGTTTTATTTTCTTCTTTTATACTCATATGTTTGAATGTTTTTTTACTTCATCCATAATTTCATTGCTATTAAATGAATGTTTTAAAGTTAGATGAACATAATCCATAATTTGTATGCTCTGTTTTTGGTAAACATTTATAATTTGTAATTCTTCAGTTTAGAAAGAAACCATGAATTAATCATGCAATTTATAGCTCCTCACCTATCTTAAATCATCGCATCATCAAAACCATAAAGTGCTAAACATTGTTCCTTCATTTCCCCATAGAACACCTTGTAAATTTTGACCTAATTTCCTTGCCCTAACTGTTTGACTCCTCCTGATCTAACAAAATCCTACACAAATCAAAATAAAAAAATCGTGAGCTACTATACCTAGGCTAATATATACTTTTCTCAATCATTTTGACTATGATATATATGGAGATAACCCTCTCCTGACCTAGTAGGGCTAGCTACTTGGCTAAGCGTGGTTAGTGGTTACCTCAGAATTGCCTCTCTCAACCTGAGGTTCAATCTGAGTGATAACATTTTGGCGATATATTCCCTATAAAAGAACGACAATGATCAGATCTAAATGTTGATGGTGAAAAAAATTTGGACACATATGAAGGCTGAACCATTCACCTAGCGACTCCATTCACTAAAAGATCCAGAAAATCAACACCTCATGGTGACTCCACTACATGAAGATTAGTAGCTTCAAGATTTTCCAAGATGGAAACTGTTGCAAGAAGGTATGCTCCCATGAGCTGAGATCACATTCCATGTTTCCCAAATAAAATGCCTAAGTTATATTGGAAAAGGAATTTGCCTATGTTTAAATATGATGATAGGAATGATGCTGCTTTACATCTAGTTAAATTTCACATGCATACACGCAAGTTGAAGGTTGAATTTCCTGAAGATTGTCTCTTAAATATGTTCATGGCTTCTCTTGAAGGAAAAGCATGATCTTGGTATGAAGGTTTTCCACCTGCCAGTATTTTTTCTCTTAGAGTTTTCCATTAAATATTTTATGAAGAATACAAGTAGTTCTATCCTTCTTTGTATCTAGTTAATAATTGTTGGGATCAATTTGAGGTTTTCATTCAAAACCTAGAGGATTCTTATGATGATAATGAGGTCATGGACAATGAGATCATGGAAGCCCTGTATGAAAATCCATTTAGTAGCATAAAGAAATCTTAGAGGATACTTATCAAGATGCTCAGGAAATTTTGCAGTAGGATGAAGATCTTTGTACAATTGAAAATGATGGAAGACAAGGTCTTATTTTAGATCTGATTGTAGCAAAAGATGATATGCAGGAAAATCAAGTTCCAATTTCAGATTATGGTAAGGTCAAGCTAGATAATCGAGATCTAGATTCATATTATAATGATGAAGAGTATGTTGTTCTAGATGCCATGAAGGAGAGATATATTTTCGATATCACCTCGAAAGAAGAAAATAAATTTATTGACCCAAGTGTTCTCATCCCATCAGAACAAAATCTTCAGAAAGAGGTAATCCATTCCCTTTGTGAAAAACAATATGAGATATTTGTTCAATAAAGTGAAAAATATTCTTTGGATAACTCTGTAGTAAATGATAGAAATGTCAGTTTTGAGGTTTATGAACAATCTGAAGTTTTCCCTCTTATGACTGATGAGTGTGATGAGAAACATGACAATCTAGTTGCAATGTCATATGAATATGATCAAAAATTTATTCAAATTGCAAAGGACTAGGGCATTGAGGATTGTCATTCAGATTTGTATTCTCATGTTTCATGTTTAGAATTTTTATTTCAAGAATAAATTTGCTCACCTACTTGTTCAGAAGTTTTTAACGACCAGGAACACACTCTTGCTAAGGTACATTATGAAGAGAAATCAGAATCAAGAGAAAAAGGTACCTTGTTTCTTCTATATCAGCAAGAGGTAAATTTTCATTTTTTTCAAGTTCCAATGGAAAATCTATTGCAGTTAGCATTGAAGGTAATTATTGGAGTATTCAGTGATGATGGAGATCATTGTCAGCTATGTTTTTTTCTTCCCAATTTTAAATATATATTGTTGTCCAAAGAATCTAATTGGGAGAATCAATCAAGGAGGCATTTGCTTGATTGGTTACACTGGAATTTTGATATCGCATGATTGTACATATGCTTTCAAAAAGACAGGTGGTTGTCATCAATATTTGAAGCCCTCAATTCTCGATGATGTACTGCCATCAATAGGTAGGGTAAGTTCAATTTTTAAGTCTTGTTTCAGTTAGTCTAGAGTCATTTTAGTTTATTGAGTCAAGTTTCTTTCAGTATTCCGTTAGTATTTATCTATTGACATCATTCCCAATGAATAGGCACTTGTTCTATGGTGTTCTTGGAACCTCCAAGGAGCTACCATCCCCGGTTGGAGCCAATGTTAGTATCAGTATTTGTATACTTCCACAAAGGATCAAAACACATTTTGCATGTGCATATTAGGTGTCCCACTCTAAATAATTTTCAATCATTCCATTAGGTCATTATATAGAATTGTTCCACTAGTGGTTGTCCTTGTCAAGTGTCCCATTTTCCTTCACAAGCACATGCCTGCTGACCCTCTTCCATGTATTCATCATGCTGAAAACAAGTCTGTTGTCATTCCACTTTTAGTGAAATTCACTTATTGAGTCAGTTTCTTTCATTTCTCATAGATTCACTAGGGTTTCATTAGGTCAAATCATTGCATTGTCTCATTTTGAATAAAGGGTAGCAGAAGGTGTGAAGGTGACCCAGAATAAACTCATGATTTTCTTGAGTCAATTCAAATGTATTAAGTGCTTAGTCTCCCAAGGCTTCCAACTCAGAGTTCCACATGCCAACACATCAAGTGTCAAATAAAAAAAGTGTCTACTTCAACAATTGTTCAAATTTCAAAGGGAGTTTCCTCTTCCCAAGGGTGCCTAATTCATTATTTTTCACAAGCACTAAACCCTAATTTTATCTCCCACTGAGCTAGGGTTTGCTATGAAAAAAAGGCATATGAGAAGAGGAGCCATAAGGTATGTCATATCAGTAAGTATGAGACCATTCCAACTCATAAGTATCATGTCTCCATAATTTTTTAAGAAATCATTCCAAGAGTCAAGTCATTTGCCACTCCTAGGGCTAGTTTTGATTCAAACTATGTTTCTGACCAAACAAATATGAATTTGACAAATGTGAGAGAGGATTTTCTCCATCATAGGTCCAAGAAGAAAAAATCCTTCATTTTTTACACGGGTGTCATGGTTTTATAGAAATTTCAAAAAATACAGGTGCCACAAGAGGTTTGCTGCACTTCTGGAGTGACCTTGGGAAAATCAATTTTTATCATAGATGGAGTGTCCCAATTACTTACTTGATGAGTCAAATGACAACTATACTGGAAGATATTTCCAATGAGATATCATGAGATCAATTTGGAGTTGAGGAAGGCCTCCAAACGTTGCCTGCACCAGCGCTCTGCATTTCTGCACCCTCATTCAATACTTTTTTACCAGTCTTGGGAAAATCAACTTTTGACAGATCAAATCAACTCCAATCAGAAGAAAAAAGGTATATTTGGAAAGTATATAGAATAAAATTTCCAAATTGTTATCCTGGGTCCAATTTGGACATCAGGAAGGCCTTCAATTGTATTCTTCAAAAAGGTGTTGCATTGGCGCTGCGCATTTGACTAATTTTCCAAAAATGCAGTGCCCTTGGCATTGCGCTTTTTATTGGAGCCTCCAATGGAAAAATGGATAGAACCATCATGTTCATAATGAGGAATACATCAACCCTAGCAAGTTTCAGAAAATTTGGAGGAGAACCGGTCCCTCAAAAGTACAAAAAACCAGGTTTTCATGTTTCTGCCTCCTTTTTTACCTTGCCACTATGCGTTTACCAATCTTGGGAGATTCACTTTTTGACAAATAAAATGAGAATCATTTTTGAAAATGGAGACATATTTGGAAACTAGAATCAAAGAGATTTACAATGAGATATCTTGGAGTTGATTTGGACACCAAGAAAGCCTCCAAAAGTGGCTTGCAAAAGAGGTTATTTTGTTTGTCATGGCACTACGAGTTTTCCAGGAAAATGCAATTTTCATCATCTTTCGCAAATTTTGAATTTTTAACTTTTTATCTTGGGAAATGAGAAATTACTGATGTAAAAGGTCAAGATAAATGTAAATTTCATTTTTTTATTGTTATCTAGAGTATATACATCAAATAAGTCCTTTAGAGGTCAAATGAATTAGTTTCCTCTCTTTTAGAGACAAATTGTTGGGTCTTCCTAGTCTTCAGATTCTTGTTTGGGAGTAGGTGAAATTGATCCCTATCTCATGGATTCGACTCCTTGAGGCTAGGGAGAGTGGTTTTGAGGTCTCTGTGATGTATTTCCTCAGTCATTGTAATGGTTTGATTTACTTCGAGCTTTGGCATCTCAAGAGACATACTTTTGTATCAGTTTTGGCTTGGACATTAATCAAATTTGCAGCTATTTTTATGGGATCCATGTGGTATTGTGTTTAGCTTTAGTTTCTTCTTTTTTAATCATATGTTTGAATTTTTTTTTACTTCATCCATCATTTAACTGCTATTAATTTAATTTTTTCAAGTTAGATGAAAATAATCCATAATTTGTATTCTCTTTTTTGGGTAAAAATTCATAATTTGTAATTCTTCAATTTAGAAAGAAACCATGAATTCATCATGCTCTTTCTAGCTCCTCACCTGTCTTAAATCATCTCATCATAAAAACCCTAAAGTGATAAACATTGTTCCTACCTTTCCCTATAGAACACCCTGCAAATTTTGACCTAATTTCCTTGCCCTGGTTGTTTGACTCCTCCTGATCCAGCAAAATCCTACACAAATCAAAATCAAAAAACCCTGAGCTACTATACCTAGCCTAATATCTACTTTCCTCAGTCATTTGACTGTGATCTATATGGATATAGCCCTCTCCTAGCCTAGTAGGGCTAGATACTTGGCTAATTGTGGTTTGCGGTTACCTCACCTCTCTCAGCCTGAGGTTCAATATGAGTGATTACCATTAGATAAGGACATCCTATCATAATAATTGTTGTTTTCTTTCTCCACTTCTTCGGTCATTTCCACATGAGATACACTTATGGTAAATTCAAATTCTGGCCTTTGCACCACATGCATTCATGATTGTTGCAATCTCTCCTCTTTTCTTGAGCTCCAAGCCCACGAACACCATTCTCTTGTACAAACTGTGATTACTGGTTTCTGACATTTTCCTCCATATGCATTCATGATTGATGTAATCTCTCTTATAGTTAAGGACGTGGACGCCCTTATTTCAAGAGAGGGGGTGTAAATATCCCTAAATATTAAGCATGTGAATTCCTTGCACAAATTCCTTTGGATACGTTGATAGGACCAAAAGATCATTGCAATTATGATATGAAGTTACATACATTTACGGCATAAGGTTGCAATTTATTCTTTCTCTCACATGCAGTGTTTATTCTAACCAAAAGGGTTAGACGAAACGCACACAGAGGGAGAAATTAGTTTAGATAACACATCAGCCATGGGAGGAAACTCTCTCTAAAATGAACCTGCAACCTTCCCAATCTCAGATGCAGCTCGCACCATTCTTCAACAAGTTGGCTGGTTGCCATACCTACACAAATTGCAAGGTTTTGACACAGAAATAGCAGTTGAATTCCTTCAAAACCTACAGGAGGGACATACCAAACTGAGAGGAAGAATTATATCAGTCACAAAATATATCATTGATGAAGTCTTCGGAATACCAGCAGAGGGAGAAAGATGGACTGAAAAACACCTTCTTCTACGAGAAGCAATCGCAGCATACCAGGACCCAGGAGAACCATTGGAACGGAAAGGAAAGGGGATTAACCTGCGTCCCTACAACAACCTTGGCAGGAATTGGAAGCATTCATCCAAATATACATCACATGCGATGGATGCCAAGACGTGGTAAAACCCTGCCAACTCAAATTGCTAGCTATTCTTAAACAAAAAATTTCAGTTAATCTGCCTTATTTATTGAATTTTGTATTACATGACATTTTTGTTTCAATTAGAAAGGGAAACAACCCCCAAGCAGTCGTCAGCCACGATGGCTTAATCAAGTTAATTATCATTCATGAGCTAGGAAAATAGCAGACACCTTGGGACAACTTTGTTAACCCCGCCATGCATGCCCCTGAGGGAACCCTATCGAAACATAAATTGAGCTTCCTAGAATGAACATACCCAAGAGAGAAAGAGGGAAAATGACTCATGCTTCGACTTCAGAACCAGGGAAGCGAAGACAGTCTGAAATACTGCAATTACGAAAATACACCACAGAATTGCCAGAGGAGGCAGGGCCATCTCAGACACCACCTTCAAGCCCTCAATACATACCCTTAAAAGACTATGAAGAAGAAATGGATCGAGTTCTGGAGAAAATTAGGTCATCCTATGAAATTTGAATCCCATCTGAACAAGCTGAGCAAGAGGAACCGTTGAATCAATCTTCCACTGCCAGCAGTTATGACCGCACTAAAATATTACCCCACCAAGATGAATCATAGGCTTTTAGGGATTTATCTCCCCTTGAGAGTGATGGGGTGAATAAGGAAGACCAGGCGGAAGGGATAGACGAATCTAAAAATAAGTCAGGAGACACCATCCCCTTAGAACAAAATGCAAGAATGGAAAAAGTCCCCGTAACACCTGAAGGGAACAATATCTCACCCAGCCAGGACATTAATGCAGAAATAAACTTCGGAGTGCAGGAAGGAAATGTCATCACTGATAACCTGGGAACTGGCACCATCTTTCCTGAGAACAAGGCTGCTTCTCCTCCATCCCCTGCTAAAACTGTGCTAGAAGAGAAATTAGCTAAAAATATGTTAAGGAAAATGAGCAGGACCCACAGGAGGTTAAGAAAAATGATAAAACATCTGAATAAACTGTTGAAGGAAGTAAGAAAGGCTTAGAAGCCTAAGAAATAATTGGTTACCACATAAAACCAAACAAATTTTTTCACCCAATTGGTAGACACTGCTGAGATTGAGGTACAGACTGACCTAGTGGACACTGTTGAAGCTTCTGTGCAGACTAGGATGTAATTTACAGAATAAAAGGAAACTCAAATGGAGGAGACACCTGGATACACTCCCCTAGTGGAAAAAGGTTGCCAGTCAAAAATTTCATAATGAATTAATTCAAACTCAACATGAATTGGCACAATGTAGAAAGGAAGTAGTACCTGCATAAGAACATCGGGCACTATTGAAGAAATTTAAAGAACTTTCCACAATAGAGGATAAGACATTTTCTCAACTCAAAGAAGAAAAGGCGAAGGTAAAGAAAGCACAGGATCAAGTGGAACAAGCCAAGAAGCA
This sequence comes from Pinus albicaulis, assembly GCA_034641835.2. Lineage (NCBI taxonomy): Eukaryota > Viridiplantae > Streptophyta > Pinopsida > Pinales > Pinaceae > Pinus > Pinus albicaulis. Next base: position 1,476,033,786 of record CM076577.1, read on the forward strand.
AACCAGTATGTTTGCGCTATGTAGTTTGATGTACTAACGTGCAGGGCACCAGCCACCAACTATGCCCTATTCTTAGTAGAACAATATCTATTACTAAAAATCAAGGCTGTCAGGGCAGGGAGGCCCGCGACCTTTAAAGTTGTTGAGGAATTTGTCCAATGCTGAAATGAGCAGAATAAGCAGGTCCAATATCTCTTATATGAATTATACTTACTCAACTTCTTTCTAGAGGAGGATAAGGATAATAATCCCAGCCCCTTTGTAGGGGACATTGAGGTCCAGGCTTTCCTATATTTTGCAAAGAACCAGAATCGGTGGGATAAAGCCTACAACACCTTCCAGAAGAGGGAGCATGGCCTAGACCTATGGGTTAGAGGGGAGCATACTGGACCCCTGTACCTATTCACCCAGCATAAGAATTTCATGCGGAGGAAGGGAGTAAGGACTAAATTGGGACCTATCCATAAGGATATCATACAGCATGGGTAGGATTATTTCAAGGACATTCAGGAAGTAGCTTTGGCAGTAACCAAATAGAGGTGGATTGCCTCCATGAACAATGTGAAAAACAGGGAGCCATTCGATTACAGAAACTTTAAAGCAGCTACCTCCAAATCCCTTTTATACAACAATCTAATCTTCAACATGTGCCCTACATGGATAGGATGCAAGTACACATGCCCTCTCATTTGGTACCCCCCTGAGGATTATAATCATGATTATGAGCTACTAGAGGGGCACAAAAACTCTGCCTTTGCAAAGATCAAACAGAAACATGGTTTCAGATTCTATAAAGAAGAAGTCTACCCTGCATATTATTTGACCCAGTTGCACCTCAACCATTTGTTTCCACGAGGACCTAAAAATAGGTAAGCAGGGGAGTATGTTGGGCCGAGAAGAAGGTATGTTTTCATCTTATATTTATCACAAATTTTTATGCACTTCTATGAATTTTCCCCCCATATTAGCAATAAAGGAAAGATAATTAATGTAAATTCAAGACAAAACAAACTGATGATAAAAGGAATTTTTAACAATGGAAAATTGACTTGTTGTATCTTTATTAAGAGGGAAACAAAGCAGCTAAAATGATGATAACCAAAAGACAGCTGACAAGAGAGGCAGCCAAGATCATGATGGCTCCCATGGGCCAGCAGAAGACGGAAAGGCACATCCATGCTTGGATAACTCAAACGACAACAACGAGCAGCAGGATCCCGTATGGAAAAGACTCGTTATCTCTATTGAAATATCCTTTTAAAGGCCAAAGATGAACAAGATACATAGATCTGAATAGATATTTTCTTCTATAATATACATATAGGGATAGGATTGTCCAGTTGTATTAATGTATTAATCTTCAGCTTAATAAAGATTTTGGCGTTTTTTAATAGTCAATCTCTGATTTTCCCTTAGAGGTATACTTTTAGTGGTTTTGGGCCCAACCCTGGGAGTTTCTTCGCTACGTCTGTGCTATACGTTTCAGTCATCTAATGCGTTTCGTGAGATATTATTTAACTGGTTAATTGCGAACATAAAATTCCACTACTTTCTATTTCATTACTGTTAGTGTCAGTCTATTCATACTGCCATCAGTGATCAAAACTGCTCTTTTGCATTTGCATATTAGGTGTCTCATATCGAATAAATTTCACCATTCCGCTAGGTCATGGATTAATTTGATGGTACTATTGTTTTATCAGTTTTCCCTCATGAGGTACTTGTTGATCTTCCTTTCTATGGTCTTTAGTCATTATTCACTTTTATTCTTTAAATCATATCAGTAGGTCATAGGATGGGTCTCATTAGTTTCTAGGGTCTCACCATGGTCAAATTAATGAGTCAAGTATCAATAATATCAGCAAGGTCATGAGGATGTCAATAAGCTCAAAGTCACAGCACCAGAAATATCAAAGAGACATTTTATTCATCTTGATGTAATTTTCACCTCAAAACCATGTTTTGAGGTGAAAACATGATATTTTACCTTTATTATCATTCATTATGTAATTTTATATCATCATATGTAATAAGTCACAATTCAGAAGCTGTTATCTCCACAAAATGATGTCACTACCTTCAGAGAAGTTTTCCGCAGCATTTTCAACACCTGATCGTCTTCAAAGTAGATCCATCAGAAAGAGCCCGGAAAGAGCTTTCCAACGGTATGATACACTCTCAAAACTGACTTCTGAATTGAATTTTATGCTTAAGTGAAGTAAACGCCCTCTATTCCCTAAGTCCCCCCTAGTTCCCCATTTTTCCCTTTAAACTTTGTGTTATTAAAGTTCAATATTCCTTTAAAAATCCCTTCCCCCCCCCTTCCGATTATAAAATCACGTTATAAATTACTTCTTAAAAATATATATGTGATTTTATTATTAAAACCACTTCCTCTCCATGACCCATTGGACTTCATAATAAAAAGTTCCATATTATAAAGCCCCCACCCCTTTAAACACTTCCCCTTTTTTCCTTCCCTGCCAATCATATAATAAAAATTTATAATATAAAATTTCAAATCGCAATTGCAACTTTTATATGGTACGTTCTGATCGATCCATCGCAAAACTTGCGATGCAATTGATCACGTCAACCTCCAATCGCTTATCCCACCGTTGATTAATCCTGCCGATCGGACGACCCACCATAAATCACATTATCACTCCGATCTCCCGATCCCATCACACATTCCCTCCCTTCCGATGCGATTACTCCTCTTCCCCCCATCTCCAATGCGATTGCGATTGACCACACATCGCAAATCGCAAATCAGCGGATACAATTATGTGATACACCCACCCTCATTCCCGATTGCGATTTGTGATGGCGTTGTTATATTTGTCACTACGCCTGCCCCCCTCTCCTGAGCCTGATTTTCGATTGCGATTATACCTCGGTCCCACCATTAAAATCCTCCGCCATTCATCATAAAACCCATTTCTCCTTTGTAAAGGTGAAAATTCCGTCGCTTTTTTTATTACAAAGGCTTTCTCCCCATCGCATCGCAATATTGGTAATGTACTACCCCACTCTACCCCTGATTCCGATTGTGATTGCATTGTGTTTTAAAATGATATCTCTCCGCTCTTACTCCGACTCCGATTGCGATTTGTATGCAGGTCCCGCCCCTCCCTTCCTTTTTCCCATTTAAAATTCATTTTTCCCTTCACAAAGCATATAATTTCATTCAGTTCTATTTCTACAGCATTTTATTAAAATTCGGAGAATAAAGAAATAAAGGAAAGAAAAGGAACAATCCAAGGGTCAAGAGCTTAAAATAAAATGAAGATATCTACAAAAGCAAAAAATAGGAGATCTGTTCACCAGATTACCTATTTTCGTTTATGCAGCCTAAACAGCAAATCTTCAAAGCAGACAATGTGATGTTGTCCCTTACTTTCAGGGGAAAATTGTTGTATTACTTTCTATGATTGTATTTCAGCTGTTAGAACAGCCCCCACTTCTGTGGATATGTGTTCCCACATTTCAGCTTATTTATTGTATTTTAAATCATTTGTAAAGCAGTTTTTTTTTAGTAGGAGAAAGTAGGGGAATAGTGTGGAAGAACATCTCTGCGCTACATTGTACAGTTTGACAGGAATTAATAAGAAATGCAGCTCTGATTTGTGGGATCCATGTGGTATTAAATTTATCATTTGTTCTCTCCTTTGTTTCATATGTGAATTGTTATGTGTTCCATTCATCCATAAACATTTCTTTTGAATGCTTTCAAGATAGAAAGGTAGAATACATTTTATATGCTCTGCCTTGGGAAATCATTCATGCTCTGTGTGTTTTCTTCTGTTTGAAAGGGATCCATTTATTGTGCCCTTTTCAGCTCCTCACCAGTCTTTCCATCCCATCCTTATTAAATTTTAATTTGCTAAGTTTATTTCCTATCTTGCCCCATGAAATACCCTGTGTCTTGATTTAATTCCCGCTTTCAACTGTCCCTTCATATCCCACGCATCCCTGAAATTCATTCATTCATTTATTTTATTAAACATTTTCCATCATTTTATCTAGCCTAATATCAGTCCATTTATTGTGTTACATTGAATATTCTTTTATGGAGAGAGCCCTCTCTTGTCCTTGTAGGGCTAGCTACAAGGTTGAGCGTGGTTTAGTTTGTTACCATGTTTTGACTTTGCAGCCTGGGGTCCAATTCAGGTGCTAACATTCTCTGGCGACTCCACTGGGGAGCTATTCAAAATTGTTTGTTTGTTAGTGTTATTTGTTTTATAAGCTATAGACGGAGCCTGAAGTAATGCCAGGTAGCCTTCGAAATGCACATTTCTTTGCAAGTGCATAAGTAGATAAATGTTGCTTCAGTCAATCTCCGGTATAGTTTTATAGACAATAACATCTGACTTGCAAATATTTTCCCCAGTACATCAAATAATTCCAGACTTTTGAAAGATGATGTTCAGCTTTCTGCTAGGCTGCAGAATAAGATTTTTTTAAAATAGACATTTCACCACACTGGCTTCAAGAAGATACACCAAGGCTAATCCAGATCCAAATCCTCTCCCTGTGTTTGAAAATCCAAATCTTATCCCAAGAATTGTTAAAAGACAAGAAGGATCATTAAGCCCCAGACCTGTCTTCAGATCCTATACTTGGCCCAGTGAATGGTTTTTTGTAGAATATCTTTCCTTTGACGAAAATTTTGAGCTTTCTTTATTTAGGAATAAGTCTAAAAATGACATTGATGATACAGTTTTAGATCCTGACTTCCTTGTAGATATTGAAGTCCAAAGAGAAAATACCTCCATTGATGATTACATTTTGAATTCTCCTCAGTCCATCATTGTAACTAATCCTCCTGAGCCTTCCAAATCATCAGGAACAGCCTTTCCCCCTCCCAATTCATCAGTATTCCCATAAGTCAATTCCCAACTATCATCTCCTCCATTAACACCTCCCTCAAATCCTACAAATCTTGTTGTAAATTCACCCAGAGTTATGGCTTCCATGTATGCACCTCTGGTCTTACCCCAGGTTCTCAATGATATGCTTGCTGACTATCAAAGCAAAATTCCTATTTTTGATGCCACTCAAAGCATCACATCTCAGCATCATGTTGATAAAATGAACGACTTTTTTTATTTGCATGAAGTAGAAGCAGAGAATGTGACGATGAGGCTGTTTGTTCAAAGTTTCGGAGGCGAAGTCAGAAAGTGGTTTAGAGCCCTACCGCTAGGCACAATTCGCATGTTGCAGGAGTTGCACACTCAGTTCCTGGACCAGTGGGAGGTAAAAAAGAACCCACTTCAAATTCTGTCTGAATATGAGAACATTAAAAGGAATGTGGGTGAAACCGTGCAGGATTATTGTTTGAGATTCAATGCTACATATAATGCTATTCCAGCTAATTTGAAGCCTCCTGAGGGACTGGAATTGTTAAAATTTCCTGATGGATTTGATGTCGACATGGCATATCAGCTGCGTGAAAGAGATCCGTCTTCACTTGAAGACATGCAGAAGATAGCAGTTAATGTTGAAGCTAATCTGCTGGCTAAAAGAGCACGAGCCAGAGCTGAGACAAGAGTCACAATAAAAAAGGAGGCCTCTACTTCGGATAGTAAAATGGACACTCTGATCATAATGGTGGAAAAAATGGTTGATAAGTTAACCATCACAGATAGACCTGAGCCTAAAATAAGAAATCCAAACTTCAGAGGGCAGCAGCCGCAATTCAGAATTAAACAAAGAGAGCATAGAACGCAAGACCAAACTGCGCCACCACAACAGCAAATTAAAACTCCTTTCCAACAGAACTACATGCAAGGGACAGATTCAGATGACAATGATCCTTTGATTGAGGCTAATCACTTTTCACGACTGATGGTGCGCCCATTTTTCTTACAGAAGATGAAGAATACACAGTGGCGACTCCAGATATTAGAAAATACCAAAATTTCATTTTGGCCAATGATACAGTACTGGAAGAAGAGTCTGATGACTATCAGAGAGGGTATATGAATGCTCTGTTGACTCAGCAAAGGTAGTACTCTCTAAGGAACAGAGAGGTTACAGTCAGCCCCATTCAAAAGAGAAAGGAACTCCAAATGAAAAACGATGCACAGAAGAAAGCTAAAGAGTCGGTTGACCCTTCTTCTAGCAAAGCACCTGTAGTTGCTGACACAGCCAATGATAAGAACCAGAAAAACACAGCAAAGGAGCCAATAGAGAAGAAAGACACGCCCATTAAAGAGGTAGAGAAATCTCCCTCCTTTAATCTAGAAAATGAAATCTCTAAGTTAAAGGTGTCTATGCCCCTCACAGAGTTGGTAAAGAATAGTCTGTATAAAACTCAGGTGTCCAAAGTCTTGCAAATCGATTCTATCTCTTAGATGGTCAACTTAGAAGATGACTACCCTAAACTTATTTTCGGTCCAGCCACAGAAGAATCCAGAGAAAATGAAGTCCCTCATTTTTACTTGAGTCTTAGAGTACATGAGTTTATCCTGCATAATGCTATGTTGGACTCTGGGGCCTTACATAATTTTATGCCCAAAGCTATCATGGAGAAGCTAGGTCTTGACATCACTCGAAAATATCATGACTTATATTCCTTTGACTCAAATAGGGTCCACTGTATTGGTTTAATTAAAGATTTGGTAGTGTCTTTAGACCAGATTCTAGAAAAGAATGTCTTGATGGATGTAGTTGTTGTTGATGTCCCACCAAGATTTGGAATGCTTCTATCTAGGTCTTGGGGTGAAAAACTTAAGGGAACCATACAGCTTGAATTCTCCTATGCCACTATCCCTGTATTTGGCCAGTTGAGGAAGTTATATAGGGAAAAGAAAATGAAGTATATGATTACCAGTAAAGACAAGCCTGTAAATCATCCCATTAATGTTGTCCATACAGACTTAGAGTCTTTTGTCTTGTATTCTGATGGTGGTTTAAATGATGAGAATGTTCAATTGGTACAAGTGGATGACATACCTGAGATTTCAGATAATTTCAGAGAGGTCCTCAAAAGGGAAAAGGACAAAGCAGCAAACACTTCTAAATCTCCTGCTTGCCAGTAGCAAAGGGACAATGAACAACCAGAAATAAGCCAAGGTAAAGAAGAGAAAGAAACAAATTTTCAGCATCTTCAAGAAGAAGAAGAAGGCCTGTGGACCATGGATTTTGATGGTGCAGTAGGAAATGATGGCGCTGGAATTGGCATTTGGGTACGCAGCCCTTTTTCCACTCCAAACAAGGTGCCAAGTAATGTAAGGGTTTGTTCTTACAAATTGGCTTTTGATTGTTCAAATAATGAGGCTGAGTACGAAGCCTTGATTGCTAGTCCGAAAACTCTTAGAAATTTGAATGCTAAGAGGATTTCAGTATATGGCGACTCCGAATTAATAATCAAACAAGTGAAGGGAGAATATCAAGCAAAACATCCAAGATTGAGGGCATACAGAAATGCAGTCTTGGACATTTTGAAAAAATTCTCAGATTATACTTTGACTTGTGTCCCTCGTATTTAGAATGGTATTGCAGATGCACTAGCCAAGGCAGCAAGTAACTTGAAGATTCCGATGAACTCCAGTAATAAGTTTGAAATTCATGTGAAACATAGGCCTGCTGTTATGGACAATTTAAGGTACTGGCAAGTATTTTGGGATGATAATGAGATTAATGCATTTTTGCAGGGTGATGGAAAATTCAAAGACACTCCCATAGAGGGTGAGTATGAGGTTGATGATCAAAAGTTGGAAGCAAACCAGATGGACATATTGCAGTTGAAGGATAATGTAATTCATAGAGGTCTCATACCTCTAGAGGAGCTTTTTGATCAGGATGATGTCGCAAAGAAACCAAGCTTAGTGCCCATAGAGAAAGGAGTTGAAGATGTGAATATTGGAAGAACTGATCAGCCCAATTTTGTCAAATTATCAAAGGCACTATCCCCTGAGGTAAAGGAGAAGTATGTTAAATTGTTTTCTGAATTTTCTGATGTATTTGCATGGTATTATTCAGATTTGAAAGTGTATGATAAGAACATAATTCAGCATACAATTCCTATCAAGCCAGATTAGAAGCCTTTCAGAACAAAAATGGACCATATTTGGCAGAGAGTAGTTGGAGCATCTAGGATGCCACTACTTGATGGCTACTCAGGGTATAACCAAATCTTGGTGCATGATAAGGACCAAGATAAAACTGCCTTTACAACACCCTGGGGAACCTTCCGGTATGCCAAGATGCCCTTTGGACTGAAGAACGCTGGAGCCACTTTCCAACGTGCCATGGACATTGCTTTTGCAAATGAAAAAGATGTTTTTTTGGTTTTTTATTTGGATGATTTGAAAGTGTTTTCAGGTTCAGATGATGAGCATTTGCACCATCTAAGAGTGGTTTTTTAGCGTTGTAGAAAGTTTGGGATTTCTCTCAATCCCAAAAAGAGCCTTTTTGCCATGGATAAGGGAAAATTGCTCGGGCACATCATCTCTGAAGATGGCATCCGCATAGATCTAGCCAGAGTGGAGATAATCCAGCTTATAGATCTTCCACAGAACAAGAAAGAGATTCAGGCCTTCAATGGTAAGATGAATTTTTTACGCAGATTTATACCTAATCTGGCTGAGCATTTGAGAGAAATGACCAATATGTTGAAGAAAGACAGCATTGTTAAGTGGAGTGAGGAAGCTATCAATTCATTCAATCTGGTAAATTTTTCTTTGTCTAATGCCCCAGTTCTGATCAGTCCCGACTATACTCAAGATTTTCTTATATTTTCGTTTGCATCTGAGCATACTATGGTTGTTGTTTTAATGCAAAAGAGAGATGAAGTAGAAAATCCAATTTCCTTTTTCAGTAGGACTATTAGAGATGCTGCTTTAAGATATAATATTATTTAAAAGTAGGCATTAGCTCTTGTCAAGGCATTGAAATATTTTAGGGACTATATTCTACATTCACATGCTATAGCGTATGTCCCTAACGCAGCAGTCAAGGATGTGCTCATGCAAACTGATCCAGAAGGTCGAAGAGGCAAATGGATAGCAGCTATGTTGGAGTACGATATGGAGATCAAGCCTACGAAGTTGATCAAAGGCCAAGGCTTGGAGAAATTGATGGCTCAATCAAATCTGCATGCTTTAGATATATACCTCATTTCAGCGATGTCGAAAGAGGAAGATGAAGGTTTGTTGGTTCCCATTTTAGATATTTTTCTGTAGTCCCCTTGGTATTAAGATATCGTGTATGTTCTTCAACATATCTCGCCTCCTCCAGGCATGTCTAAGAGTCAAGGTAGATCTTTGAAACTCAAATATGCAAAGTATTGTATTTTGAACAGTGCTATGTTTTGGAAGGATCCGGGAGGCGTTTTTCTAAATCTCCTGGTTGAAGAATAAGCTCAAAAGGTAATGCACGATTTCCATAAAGGTGACTGTGGTGGTCACCTGTTTTGGAAAACCACAGCAAACAAGATATTGAGAGCCGGGTATTATTGGCCCACATTGTTTTCTGATTTATATAAAATAGTGATGAAATGTCATGAATGTAAAATTTTCCAAGGGAAGAAGAAATTGCTTCCACTTCCTTTTAAACCCGTTTCAGTGAATGCGCCCTTTCAGCAGTGGGGGCTCGATTTTATAGGAGAGATACATCCCGCGTCCTCAGCACAGCATCGATGGATATTGACTGGGACAGACTACTTTACGAAATGGATCGAGGCCATCCCTGCCAGGCAAGCAACTGACACGGTAATAATTCAATTTCTGGAATCAAATATTTTGTCCCGTTTTGGTTGCCCATGTAAAATTGTGACAGATAATGCAGTCGCGTTCAGATCAAAGAAAATGATCGATTTCTGTGATAAATACAACATCGTGTTGGGCCATTCAATAGCGTATTATCCACAAGGTAACGGCCTGGCAGAGTCATCAAACAAGTCGCTGATGAATATAATTAAGAAAATGTTGGAGGCAAACAAAAGAAATTGGCACCGGAAGCTTATCAACGCACTGTGGGCAGACAGAGTCAGCAATAAAAAATCAATAGGTATGTCACCTTTTGAGCTGGTTTATGGTACTGATGTTGTCTTTCCTACTTCTCTTACAGTTCCAGTTATAAGATTATTACAAGAAGTTGGCAGTGAAGATGATGACAACCAGCGAAGGATCAACCAGATGATTCACCTTCAACAAACAAGAGAAGAAGTGTCACAGAAAACAAGTCAGTCGCAAGAGAAGATTAAAAAAATCTATGACAGGAAGACTAAAGCAGAAAAGTTTCAGTTGGATGATGTAGTGTTGAAATGGGATGCAAGAAATGAAGAAAAAGGGAAGCACGGTAAATTTGACAACCTTTGGAAGGGACCATACAGAATTACAGCATATAGGGGACATAATGCCTTCTTGCTTTCAGAAATGGATGGCTAGGATTGTCCTAGAGGAGCAGTAAATGGTAGGCTATTGAAGCACTACCATTGTTGAAGACATGGATCAGAATCTATCTCATCATTATTGTATATACCATTTTATTTTTTAAAAGCAAAGTTCAAAATGCACAGTCATTCAATTTTGGGGCCCGAGGTGAAGGCTATAAAACTTGGATGATATGTGTATGGTTTGGTTTTATTTCAATTTTCAGTCTTAGCCTAGAGTCAGAGTCAGTTTGCATTTGTGTCATTTTTCAAATATTTTTGACTCCATGCCCAATGGATAAGGCTACTTGGTCTACGGTGTTCTTGGCACCTCTAAGGAGCTACCATCCCCATTGGAGCCAATGTTAGTGTCAGTCTAGTCATACTGCCATCAGTGATCAAAACTGATCTTTTTCATTTGCATATTAGGTGTCTCGTACCGAATAAATTTCACCATTTCGCTAGGTCATGGATTCATTTGATGGTAGTATTGTTTTATCATTTTTCCCTCATGAGGTACTTGTTGATCTTACTTTCTATGGTCTTTAGTCATTAGTCACTTTTATTCTTTAAATCATATCAGTAGGTCATAGGATGGGTCTCATTAGTTTCTAGGGTCTCACCATGGTCAAATTAATGAGTCAAGTATCAATAATATCAGCAAGGTCATGAGGATGTCAATAAGCTCAAAGTCACAGCACCAAAAAGATCAAAGAGAAATTTTATTCATCTTGATGTAATTTTCACCTCAAAACCATGTTTTGAGGTGAAAACATGATAGTTTACCTTTATTATCATTCATTATGTAATTTTATATCATCATATGTAATAAGTCACAATTCAGAAGCTATTATCTCCACAAAATGATGTCCATGCCTTTAGAGAAGTTTTATGTAGCATGTTTAGCACCTGATCATCTTCAAAGTAGATCCATCAGAAAGAGCCCGAAAAGAACTTTCCAACGGTATGCTACACTCTCAAAACTGACTTCTGAATTGAATTTTATGCTTAAGTGAAGTAAAAGCCCTCTATTCCCTATGTCCCCCCTAGTTCCCCATTTTTCCCTTTAAACTTTGTGTTATTAAAGTTCAATATTCCTTTAAAAATCCCTTCCCCCCCTCTTCCGATTATAAAATTGCATTATAAATTACTTCTTAAAAATATATATGCGATTTTATTATTAAAACCACTTCCCCTCCATGACCCATTGGACTTCATAATAAAAAGTTCCATATTATAAAGCCCCCGCCCCTTTAAACACTTCCCCTTTTTTCCTTCCCCGCCAATCATATAATAAAAATTTATAATATAAAATTTCAAATCGCAATCGCAGCTTTTATATGGTACGTTCTGATCGATCCATCGCAAAACTTGCGATGTGATTGATCGCGTCAACCTCTGATCGCTCATCCCACCGTTGATTAATCCCACCGATCGGACGGCCCACCATAAATCACACTATCGCTCCGATCTCCCGATCCCATCACACATTCCCTCCCTTCCGATGCAATTACTCTTCTTCCCCCCATCTCCGATGTGATTGCGATTGAACGCACATCGCAAATCGCAAATCGGCAGATACAATTATGTGATACACCCGCCCTCATTCCCGATTGCAATTTGCGATGGCGCTGTTATATTTGTCACTCCGCCTGCCCCCCTCTCCTGAGCCCGATTTGCGATTGCAATTATACCCCGGTCCCACCATTAAAATCCTCCACCATTCATCATAAAACCCATTTCTCCTTCGTAAAGGTGAAAATTCCGCCGCTTTGTTTATTACAAAGGCTTTCTCCCCATCGCATCACAATATTGGTAATGTACTACCCCGCTCTACCCCCAATTCCGATTGTGATTGCATTGTGTTTTAAAATTATATCTCTCCGCTCTTGCACCGACTCCGATTGCGATTTATATGCGGGTCCCGCCTCTCCCTTCATTTTTCCCATTTAAAATTCATTTTTCCCTTCACAAAGCATATAATTTCATTCAGTTCTATTTCTATGGCATTTTATTAAAATTCAGAGAACAAAGAAATAAAGGAAAGCAAAGGAACAATCCAAGGGCCGAGAGCTTAAAATAAAATGAATATATCTACAAAAGAAAAAAATAGAAGATATGTTCACCAGATTACCTATTTTCGTTTATGCAGCCTAAACAGAAAATATTCAAAGAAGACAATGTGATGTTGTCCCTTACTTTCAAGGGCAAATTGTTGTATTACTTTCTATGATTTTATTTCAGCTGTTAGAACAGCCCCCACTTCTGTGGATCTGTGTTCCCACATTTCAGCTTATTTATTGTATTTTAAATCATTTGTAAAGCAGTTTTTTCTGAGTAGGAGAAAGTAGGGGAATAGTGTGGAAGAACATCTCTGCACTACATTGTACAGTTTGACAGGAATTAATAAGAGATGCAGCTCTGATTTGTGGGATCCATGTGGTATTAAATTTATCATTTGTTCTCTCCTTTGTTTCATATGTGAATTGTTATGTGTTCCATTCATCCATAAACATTTCTTTTGAATGCTTTCAAGATAGAAAGGTAGAATCCATTTTATATGCTCTGCCTTTGGAAATCATTCATGCTCTGTGTGTTTTCTTCTGTTTGAAAGGGATCCATTTATTGTGCCCTTTTCAGCTCCTCACCAGTCTTTCCATCCCATCCTTATTAAATTTAAATTTGCTAAGTTTCTTGCCTATCTTGCCCCATGAAATACCCTGTGTCCTGATTTAATTCTCGCTTTCAACTGTCCCTTCATATCCCACGCATCCCTGAAATTCATTCATTCATTTATTTTATTAAACTTTTTCCATCATTTTATCTAGCCTAATATCAATCCATTTATTGTGTTCCATTGAATATTCTTTTACGGAGAGAGCCATCTCCTATCCTTGTAGGGCTAGCTACAAGGCTGAGCGTGGTTTAGTTTGTTACCCTGTTTTGCCTTTGCAGCCTGGGGTCCAATTCAGGTGCTAACAATTAGAATAGTTCATCATTTATGCTTTCTTTCTTACAATCAGTGGTTTCATAATTTTCTACATTCTCTCACCATTTCCCAATGATTTTATACTCATTTAATTAGGTTTAGCATGACTGTTGTTCAATTTTGTATATAGTTAAAGTAGGATATTTTCATTATTATTTCAAGGCATCTAGTTGTTGCTTGATTCAGAGAGATGTCATCTATTTAATTTAAAAGATAATTCCATTGAAAAATTTAGATAAGCAATTGTTTTTCAATTTATTAAAGTTATTTTTCAATCTATTAGGATTGTTGTTCAATTCATCACAGTATGTTGTTCAATCGTAGTTTTCTCTTTTTTGCGCTTATTTAGACATAATAGTCAAAATCATTCCATGATTCCATTCCACTTCAATTTTATTGAACTTTGAGAATTAGATAGTATTCCTTATGATAATTTATAGTATTTTTCCTTTGATATCACTTGCATATATTTTTCTCACACTCTTGAAATAAAAGACTTTCCTCGGGTTGATAATTAAATGAAAGCATTGAATTTGTCTGTAACAATCATATTTATGACCCAACAACAACCTGAAGGATTTGAGATCTTCAACAGTGAGTCGCATGTGTGGCGACTCAAAAGAGCACTGTATGGGATGAAACAAGCACCTCATGCTTGGTACACTTGGATAGATAGCTATTTCACTGGACTTGGCTTCACCAAGAGTGAGGCAGATGCAAACCTATACCAAATTGTGGTGGAGGGTAAGCTTTTAATCATTGTTCTTTATGTTGTTGATTTAATATTGACTGGTGATGAGCAGCCGGTACACTCATGTAAGGAGGACCTTGCAAAGGAGTTTGAAATGAAGGATATGGGCCTCCTTCATTATTTCCTCAGATTGGAAATATGGCAGCGATATGGTGAAATTTTTGTGTCTCAAGGCAAGTGTGCAAGGGAGATACTGGGTAAGTTTCACATGGAGAGCTGCAAACCCATGGATACTCCTCTTCCAGGAAACTAGAGGAAAGAGGATGATACATCTAGAGAGGTAGTGGATTCTATTGTCTGTTGACAGTTGGTGGGTTTGCTAAAGTATTTAGTAAATACAAGACCAGACATATGCTATGTGGTGAACTAGCTTAGTCAATCAACGGTTAAGCCTACCAAGCTCTTTCGGAAGGCAGGCAAGCATGTCCTGAGATACCTGAGGGGCACATATGAGTATGGTTTATGGTACAAAAAAATAGATGAAGTGAATTTGCATGGCTTCACAGATGCAGATTGGGCTGGTAGCCCAATGGACAGAAAGAGTACATCAGGGGGGATCTTTAGTATCGGATCTACAGTTGTTTCTTGGTACAGCAGGAAGAAGATATTTGTGGCACTCAGTTCAGTGGAAGCAGAATACATGGCAGCAAGTCAAGCTGCATGTGAGGCTATCTGGATGAGAAAGATCCTGGTTGGTTTGTTTGGTTTTCATTTAGATCCAAAAATGATTCATTGTGATAATCAGAGTTGCATTAAACTCTCAATTAATCTTGCGCTTCATGATAGATCTAAGCATATAGATATCCAGTATCATCATATCAAATATTGTGTGCAGCAAAATATCATGTTGCTTCAGTACATTCCTATGGAAGATCAGAATGAAGACATCTTGATGAAGGCGCTCACCAGGAGAAAATTCGAATATCATAGAGACAGGATCAAGGTGAAGGACAATCCCTTTCTTGTTGAGAGTGAGTGTTAAGATTCAACATGATGATGATCCTAGTGAAAATTATGCACCTACACTAGGATGGAGCCTTAGGCTATTTTTAGGTGCATGTCTATTTTTAGAATAGATGAGAAAATTCTATTTATAGCATAAGTCTATTTTTAGAATGGTGAGAAAGTTCTATTTATATATGATGTTCTATTTTTAGATGCATGTGCGAAGTCTATTTATAGATCACATGTCTATTTATAGAATGCATGTCGATTATTATTATATCTTAATAATAATTGGACAATAAACATTAATCTATTCTCAATGAGCACTTGGAAATAGTTAACTGAAGTGTCAAATCAGTTAGCTAAGTGGAATTAGTTGTAACTAAGTGATTCGAAGTTGTAACAAAGTTGGAAGTGTAGTTATGTGAGCTGTAAATTAGTTTAACTCAGTTAAGTGAGTTAAACTCAATTGTGCTAGTTGTAATTGAACATACACTAGTGAGAGATCAGTGAATTAATTATTTAATTAATTCACAATTAGTGGTCTCACATGAAACTAAAGATTTACTACTGTTAACTACATGCATGTCAGATCCAGTGGAGACCCAGTTGAGATGTAGGTGAAAGGGATAGTTTGACTAATAGTTGTGACATTATTGGTTGCACACTTACAACCACACACACATTGGATGTGCCCATGAGGATTGCGCAGTCAAGGAAAGCAGGATTCCATTCATTCAGGGATTGCGCAGTGGAGGAAGTTTGTCTAGAGGTAGTAAATTGGTGCATGTATTTACCAATTTTTGTATGACAGTGTGAGACAATTTTATATTGTATTGAGAGTTCATGGAAGATAGTTTTGTATGAGATTGTTTCATGATCCATGCTATATACATAGTATATGATAGTGGGGTTTTTAGCTTTATGCTTTCCTAGTAAAAACATATTTGTTATGTGTGATTGATATTTCTTCATGTGTTCGCAATTGGAAATCGTGTTATAAATTCCACAAATATTTTTGTAGAAGCGATTATGTATTTAACAGTGGCATATAATTGTTAGATCAGGAGAATCCAGGAAATACATATTTTGTATTAAAATTTCTACATAATTTTTGAGTTGTCATTAATATAAACCAACTGTTCTAGGTCATAGGGCTTGGGAATAGGTGAGTGGAGAGTTAACTCTCCAAGGCCACTCAAAATTTCAAACATATAAGTTGATTAATGATTGAAATCCAACCTCAGTACACTACGAGGAAAAGACCCTCTAGCGGATGTTTTTGAGGAACCCCTAAGTATAAAAATAGCCCAGACATCTGTTTGTAGTGGAGGTTACTAGAGGAGGTTGGCGGGTGGAGGTTTTTGCGGATGTTTTTCTATTTCCAGTGCATTTCTCATCCTAAACGCACCGGTGTGTTCCACTAGAGAAAGCATCGGTGCGTACTAAAAATTGGCACACTGGGACACTGTGTGCTCGGTACAAACCCGCCTGGTGTGTCTAATTGTTGGACCGCACCGGTGCTCTACAAAGATTCAGCACCAGTGCGTCCTAAAACCCCACGCCAAAACTGGAATAGCCTGGTGCGGTTGTAATAAACCACCCGGTGTGCCTAGAAAACCCACACACCAAAACAAGGTTAAATAAAAAAAAAAAATTACGAACAAAAATCCGAAATTTTCACTTTTTAGTGCTCCAGAGCTCTTAATCACTAGTGAGGTGCCCTGCCATTGGTGCTCCCATTGCACGCATTGCTGCTATCTATTTCCCACCATCTCCATTTTGAATTTTGCAAAACGGTGGGAAATTTTACTTTTGCAAATTCTACATCCAATATGCCTCCTCGATGGAAAAATGTACAAGTATTTTACTTGTTTCTCCATAATTAAACCTTTTAGCGGATTAGTTTTCTAAAATAACTTAAAATTAACCTTATTAAAAAAAACATTTCCCGCGCGGTGCGCTCGAGCTGTTCGTCTCGCACCGGTTCACGATGTTGCCTGAAAATTTACAGGTTGCACCATGACCGATGCTAATAGTATTCACACCAGTTCTGGGGCGATACTGAAATGGCACACTATGCTTTTTTAAAATTAAAAAAATTGTGGTGCGGTGGGTTTCCCTGTCTCACCGTTGACCGTGTCAAATTGCGGGAATGCGGTGCATTAAAGTAAATATATACCCCGGGGCGGGTATCTTTGTTAGTGCACTACCCTCCCAAACTGGACATATTCAATGATACAGTCATGTAAACGACCACACCGTTTACTGTGTAGTGATGTCAGGAGGGCGGTGCGCTTCCTAAAATATACGCCCTAGGGTGCATAGTTTTTTCAGTGCACTGACTCCCAAAACTGGTATAGTCAACAGTTAGGTCTATTATACCACCGTACCATTGACCTTATAACAATGACAGGATGGTGGTGCACTGAAAATTTCCTGGTGCACCGCCTCTGGTCGCGAAAAAAACAGACGCACCGTTACTAGTGCATGCCTGTTTTTTGTGGTGTACCGACTTTTTTTTTCTTTTTAATATGTATATTCCTAAATACATGTATCATTTAATAAAAAAATTGTATTTGATATGTCAATTATTCAGAAACGTCAAAGGAGAGAAGAGAGGGAACAACAACAACAACAGGTGCACCAGTATAACGTGTTTCGCCTGTGGGAGGCATGAGAGAGGGAGAGAGATATGTACCCTCACCCTATTATAGCAACCACCTAGGGGCTCCTAAGGGAGATAGGCCTCCTTAAGTTCTAGGAGGAGGTTACATCCCTAAAGGGCCATGGTGGTTTTTTGCGACAACTTATCCACAGGTGGAATGCCCACCGACAGGCTTTCTGGGTTGGTCCTAACCAGTGGTACGTGCCCACTTAGGACATCTATATATGAGCATGGATATACTATCTCCTGCAGTTTTTCAGGTCTCTGTAGGTCAGTTATGTATTGCTTCATTTGGTGGAGAGGAGGTGAGGTGCCTCTCACTAATGATTTCAGCCATTTCACACCATAATAGCGACATGAAATGCATTAGTTTCCCGCTTCTATTTTATGTTGATTCTTTATTACAGGAGCCACGGCTTATGAGGTAGTCTGCAATTTTTTTACGGTAGTTCTATATAGCTTTAGATAGATTTCGTGCTCAGGCACAAGAGAGGATGAACTTACATTTTGCTTCAGAGCTATTTTGTTTATTTTTTTTAGAGGTTTCCAAAGATAAGGCCTACTTTTGTATAGCAGCCTCGTAGGCCTATGCTGCATGTACGGATGCAGATGTGGGGACAGATGATGCCCAAGAGGGGTGAGTCAGATTTTTCCACAAGGATATCACATGATGCACTAGAGTTTCTAGCCAGTGTTGATGAGCATCCCTTTGTTCTGGTCCCCTATCTATATGCTAGCTTGGATTGGTGAGGCTGTGACAACATCCTCAAAGATGATGAGCCGTCAGATGATAGAGGTAATATTATTGTTTTCTTTAAATTTATTCTAACATGTTCTTTAACTTTTTTTTATTAAACTGTTTAATGAAATTGTCTAATTATTGTTGTGTACTTGTATATATTTTGCATACATTATGTAATTTGATGGCAATGACATGCCATCACCACCAAATGATCTATGTGTAGATCCTAATGACAATCAGGAGATGGCAGACGTCGAAGATCAGGTCGGTGCAGAAAAACCTGGTCCTCATGTTGCACAAGTATATGCTGGTGTGAGGCATAGGACTAACACTATATTTAGGATGGAGTTGGGAGACCAACTATGTGCCCTATCATATGATGATCATGATCAGGGGAGTGATCATCATTCACCTCGCGCCGTAGATGAGCATCCTGCAGCATTGACCAACAATCATGATCATGAGCAGGCTAGATCATCCACGTCGGGTCATCCTTCTTAGCATGCAACATCCAACATTCATGGTAATTAGCAGGCTGGCCCATCGACGTCAAGTCATCATGATCAGCAGCCTACAGTATCTAGCAATACTCATGTTCATGAGCAGGCTGGACCATCCATGTCAAGTCATCATGAGCAGCTGACAATTGATAATTATCAGCATGAGGCACTACCATATCAGCAGGCATGTGATGATCAACATTTATATGAGCTTGTCGAGGCTGCACCATTGACTGAGCAAGCCTCGACTAGTACTACTATTGATGATGTACCACCAGCTGATATTTGACATTTATATTACAATTGTATATTTTTTACAGGCCTCGACTAGTACTACCATTGATGATGTACCACCAGCTGATATTTGACATTTTTACATTATATATATGTGTGTGTGTGTGTGTGTGTGTGTGTGTGTGTGTGTGTGTGTGTGATGATGATGATGATGGTGGTGGTTAACGTCCACTGAGACCAATATTTTGTCTATCGGACCTAAAGAAAAGAGTTATTTAGTTTGATTTAATATTTTATTCCTATCCTCAAAAATCTTGGAGACAAGCCTTCCGAGCTTACTATAATTTTGACATCTTAAAAGGCTAGGAAGGTCAATATTGCAACAAATATTATGAAATTGAGCTCTAATGTGGTTGTACGTGAGGCACTCTTAGAGGAAGTGATTTTCATCCTTGATTCTCATATTCTCATAGAGATTGCAGATCCTTTCCATCCATGGTGTTCTAAGAATTTTCCTACGACCTATTTCACTATGGAGCTCATGAGAGTTCGTTCTAATATTGGCTATATTAATTTTCTTCTTTGAGCTAGTTAAAATAGAGAGATACTTTTTATCTTCTAGGGTGGGGTTGATGACCTCCTTATAATATCTTAATTTTCTTTTAGCTGCTAGATCTTTCTCACACCAGATTTTTTCTTTGAACTTAGAAGTAACAATTTTTTAATGTTATTAATGTTTTGCAATACAAAATTCTCGTCAATCTCCCAATGGTTTAACTAGGCCCTGGTGTCTTTATACCAACCTCGTTTAAGCCTTACGTGGTTTTGGCTGGAATTTAAATCTAGCTTAGCAAGTATATGGTCTCCTATGCTATTGAACTTGTGCTTGTAGAATAGAAGCCTAGTCATAGCTAGGCTCTCTATAAGGGAAAGACCCACTTCTATAAGGAGAATAGGATAGGGTGTATTTCTTTTAATTTTAAGGTTATACGTTATAAAACGCTTCAATATTTTCTCAATATTTCTCCAGGATTCTCTAGAGATGTTTCAACCCCAAACCTCACATCCATATAAGATAACATGAGTGACTAAAGTTTCAAAGAGGAACTTCTCTCTATCCCACATTATAAGGTTTGTCATTTTAAAATTATTTTCAAGACCAAAATAAGCTTTCCACCTCCCATTAATCCTTTTCTGAATGCTATACTTTTAGTTGAGCTTGTGATGAATATCAATTCCTAGGTACTTGTAAGAAGACACTTCCTCCAAGTTACTATTTTCATACATATAATTAGCGTAAGTTTACTTCTTGGATTTGATAATCATAAATTTTGTTTTGTCAGTGTTAATAGACATACCCATGGTAGAGCAGAAATCCTTAAGAAGTCTAAGTTTCTTATCAAGATCAGATGGGCACCTTGCGAGAAGAACAATATCGTCAGCATAGAGAAGAAGAATGATGACTATCCCAGCTAAGATCGTGCCAGCACATCCTTCTTCCTGTAAACAACCTTCTATCTTGTCGATGTAAATTCCAAATAGGGTAGGGGAGAGGGGGCAACCTTGTTTAACTCCGATATTACACTTAATATCTTTCGACCACCCCTCATTGCTCTTTAACCTGGCAATTACATTCTCGTATAACCTTATAACAGCTACTCTTAGCTAGAAAGGAACATTTAGCTCTTCTAATCTATTCCATGTATTTTATGTTCATGTTGCAGTTGTACTTAATTTACATGTTGCTGATCATCATGATGTGTATATTTTTAGGTCGTGTTAGATATGTTCATTTAATGTGCATCTTGTAGATAGATGTGTATGTGATAGAAATTATTTGACATGAGATGTATATTTGATGTTTGTGTTATGATGATGTGATACAATGCTTGTGTTTTGTTAGATGATCATGATCAAGATGATTAGATGATGTTAGCGAATTTGAATGTGTTTTTTAGTCGAATATGATGAAATTGTGTAATTGTAAAATTCTAATTCCAATTCTAATTGTAATTGTATGTATACTATTTTTAAAATTTTAATTGTATTAATGTGAAATGATTGTAATTGTAAATTTGTAATTGTAATTGTCATTGTATGCAAAATTCTAAAATTGTAATTGTAATGGTATATATGTAAAATTGTAAAATTGTAATTGTAATTGTAAATTTTATGTAAAATTCTAAAATTGTAATTGTAATTGTATGTAAAATTCTAAAATTGTAATTGTGATTGTAATTGTGCTTGTAATTGTAATTATAATTTTAATTTTAATTTTAATTGTATGTAAAATATTTGTAAAATGTTAATTTTATTAATGTGAAATGATTGTAATTGTAATTGTAATTGTATGTAAAATTCTAGAATTGTAATTGTAATGGTATATATGTAAAATTGTAATTGTAATTGTATGTAAAATTTTTGTAAAATTTTAGTTTTATTAATGTGAAATGACTGTAATTGTAAAATTGTAATTGTAATTGTAATTGTATGTAAAAGTCTAAAATTGTAATTGTAATGGTATATATGTAAAATTGTAAAATTGTAATTGTAATACTAATTCTAATTGTATGTAAAATATTTGTAAAATTTTAATTTTATGATTGTAATTGTAATTGTAATTGTATGTAACATTCTAAAATTGTAATTGTAATTGTATGTGAAATTGTAAAGTTGTAATTCTAATTCTAATTCTAATTCTAATTGTATGTAAAATATTTGTAAAATTTTAATTGTATTAATGTGAAATTATTTTATTAAAATTTGTAAATTTTTAAATTTGTAAATTTGTAAATAAATGTAAAATAATAAATCTAGAATAATATGAACTTTTGTAACATAATAAAGTTTAGAAAATAATGCAAATAAATTCATGTACTTTAGAATTATCATTATTTTATTATGATCTTACATACCAAAAAAAAGAACTTTATATAGTATGACATTATTTTTGAGATCAACATAATTGCAAATTATCAAGTGAAATATCGATTTTAACATTAACACAAGGCAAATTACCAATTAATTCAAAATACATATTATAATGTTTCGAAAAAAATAGTCTTCTAAGTTATAAGGTAATTAAGTCATCTTCTTTATAAAAAATCATCTTAAAAAGTATAAATACTGATGAAATAACACATGTACCATATCACTCTCAGTTCTCGTGATGACACTCATTATCTTCCAGCTCACTTGGCATGATAACACTATTGTTCTCAAAAATATGTTTTGATCTAGGGTCATGTCTCAATACGAACCACCAATCCCTATCCAACAAATTTGGGTAAAAAAACACCTGGTTTCAGTGTTTGGAGAAAACATAGGGCTCCTTAGCTTCATCCCACATCTTTCTAGAGTTGATACATATCATCCTACTATTGCGATATTACTTTACATTATTCTGATCAAAGTTGTCCCACCACTTGCACCTAAAAATAACACATTGGAAGGAAGAGAAATAGACTTCAATGATCTCTGGTATCTTTCCGAAGTAACCTAACGTCCCTCGTACTAGGTTTTGATCATGGTGGCTAGATCGACTAGATTGATCGAACTCGACTTCCACTCCACAGTCTTGTGTCATGTGTCCATCATCGTCATTTTCTGTGCGAAAATGGTGTCCATATGCCCACATAGATGGGAACAAATCCACCTATAAATATGTTAAAAAATCATAGTGTCATATGTTAGCTTATAATAACCCAACAGTTAAAATATGAAATATAGATGTAATTACATTTGAAAGGTGCATTATTAAGTTTCAAATGTACATATAAATTAAATAGATTATTACCGAGTTGGTGCACCCAATCCCTACATTTAGTGCATCCTCTTCATCACGTGAGTAACGACCAATTGCACCGTATTTATCTCTAACTTGATCATCAACCCAACTGTTGGGGCATATTTTTGGCATATTTTCTTTTAAATTATTGGGATAAGACACACTTCTACCATTAAACCATTTGAATTATTTCTTGTCACTATCCCATTTCATCCTCTTTTGTTCGTACAATGCGACCCACGATTGTGTCACTTCAGAATTGTAAAGAATTAATTTATTGATTGCTTCAATTTTTGCATTCACTGATGAAATAAAACCAACATTATATAGTACATAGAGATTAAAATATACATTATATCAAAGTTCAACATGAATATTTAATTTGTGTAAATTTGAAAAATTATAAGCCGCTTACTCTTTATTAAGTGCTTTTTTCCATTCGTTTGGAGCAGCTCCCCTTCTCTTTTTTCTTCATCCCTTTCATCGTCCCAAATCACTGTACCAAGTATGTTTTCAATATGATTGATGTACTCACTGGCATAATGGAAAGACTCATATGATATGTACCCCTCTTCTAGATACCCCTCGGGTTTTTCCCTTTGTCGAACAAAAACTTTCAATTACTTCATGCACCTCTCTAAGAAGAACATCTAACAACAAGAAACCGCCCCAAGTAATTCAACCTCATCTACTAGTGGATTAGAAGATGAACCTACAAGTCCATGAAATTCATCAGCAGTTCCTTCTCAAACATACAAACAATCTCAACTATCTCTTGACGCCACTGTGGAATGCTAGCCACATGAATCTCCTTTGACGTGATCCAACGTACAAATGCAGATAATTTAGATATGGCACGTCCTAGGTCTTGGGGGAATTCATTTTTCACAGACCCATGCATGAACAAAGGATAATGACACTATAAATTTATAAACACGTGCAACAATATACAAAATTAGTTGCATTTTATGATCCTGTTGTAGCCGCTACAATGCCCTCGAAAATTTAGTCCCATTTTAAAATTTCAGAGCCCCTGATCTCTTTGGTAAAGGTAATTTTGATGCACCCTCAACCTTGAACCTTGAGAAAGTCCCTTTCAACAATTTTTCATTCAAAGCTTGGTTTATGACTTGTTTTCTTTGAAACAAGTCACATAGTCGCAAAGTCGCAAAACCGATAAAATTACATATTTGTGACTAAGCGACCTAGCGACTTTGCAACCTCCAGGTCGCAACGTCGCAAGGTCGCAAGGCCGCATCCTTCCTTAAGTGACCTAGCGACTTAGAAACCTACATTAAATGATCACATGTGTGACCCATTTATAAATAAAAGGGTTGGGTAGGTCGTATTCGACCTGCGCGACGGAGCAAACAATGCCTCTGACAAGCCAACTGGATCGCGTTTTTCTCTGGTTAGTTGCCTAATCCTCTTGTTGTTTCCTATTTTTCTTAGATGTTACCTTACTTGCCCTATACCCTAGCCTATTAATTTCCCTTGGCCCCATTCCTTTGCAACCCAAATCCTCTCCAGCTCTCTAGCGAGGGTTTCCAGCTCACATATGCTCATTTATCTTTGCTTCCTCTTCTGAGCCTTAGCTTGCCCATTCTACTACAGACACCCCTTCCTAGCTTTCTAAGAAGGCTCTCAAGCCTGGTTTTCCTATCTCGCTTGGATTTTTTTCCTGCCTTTCACTTTTTTCCCCACGGGTCGCAATTGCCTGGATTTGTCTCAAAAATCCCTAATGCGACCCTACAATCGTGCTACCCTGCGAACTTGCGACCTCGCGACCTCACGACCTAGTTGCTAAGCCACTAAGTCGTTAGGTCGCAGATCATCAACTAACCACCCAAATCGTGACTTTACGACCTAGCGACCTTGCGACCTAGTCGCAGGTCGCCAAGTTGCAGAGTCGTAGTTTTCAGACATTTCACGTAGATGTGACCTCGTGACCGTGCGACCTAGTCGCTAAGTCGCCAAGTTGCAAGCCTCCTAATCCCACAGATAATGACCAGCAGAGGTAGAAGCAACCTAACCTGAGCATCAAATCATTTAGAGGTCTAGTCTGTCCAGTCATATTTGTTATCATGACGTCCGTCTTATCGTGGGATAGTTTTTTGAACATTCCAGGGGATATTGAAGCCAAGCTCGAGTGTGTTTCCATATCTTCGGCCTTAAGCAATATCGAAACTCTAGCAGTTCGGAAGAGAAACAAAAGCCCTGAGATAGAGATATTAGGAGTGGACATGCCTCCTCCCCCACCCCCTATCTATGGAGACACCACCTGTGTCTTTGGGAAAGGAGATAGGATGACTTGGTACCAAGTATATCAGAAATTCATGAAGCCTTAATTCCCAGAATACCTTGCAGACCAGAAAGTATATGTTCAGGTTAAAATATCCAAAATTCATTAGGTCAGCACTCATCCACCAATATTCCCATGTGTGGAAATCATCAAATGGATTCTTCATAAAGTTGACTCCAAGGTCTGAGTCATCCGCGATCACTCGAGGAAACATTTTGCTAACCTGATTGGGAAAGATGAAGAAGTCTATTATGCACTCCCTACAAAGCAAGAATAGTTCAATGTTTATTGGGTCACTACACATGAAGTACCAGTGCCAAAAACCTTGAAGGGCTGGTGGGAGGACCCCAAGAAGTTTAAGGCATAAAGGGATTAGGAGTATAAAAGAGATGGCCTTAGGAAGGTCTATAAGCTCGTGGCAGCAATGATGTGCATAATGTACGGCCGACAAGATGCCACTACCTTCAATGGATCTCGGGTCCCTCTCATGTATGCAATCACCTCCTACGGTACCCACTTCAACTGGGCTTACCTAGTAGTATCAGCCCTTAGAGAAAACATATCAGCAAAACATGCACCAGAAGAGGGATGTGCATCAGAATTATACATGGCCTCTTACCTTTTGGACACAGTGTGTGCAAGGTTTCATTTTTAAGGGTGGTTGCATAACTGGGATGTGAAGCACAATGGACTCATTCACAAATATTTGAACGTATTCTAGGCTTCCAGATACAAGCAAGATATAAAATCTATCTCGCAAAATTTCATCCCTGCACTCTATGGGAAGCTTTACGGTAAATATGCCCCTTACATATCCAGGCGAGCTATGGAAACAGTGACCCAGGTGGCCAACTGCTTTCCTATTATAGATAGTACTTTTATCAGTGTTATCGTATCATACAAGGTGCCTCACACACTACCCAGGTATATCACTGATAAACTACTGCTACAAGATGTGTGCTACCATATGTCGAGCAGATTTTCCAAGGTCCTTAGCAAAGGCAAAAATAAGCCATGGCCTACCCTCCCCCTTATTGTTGGTGCCTATAATATTAAGGATTTCAAGGAAGTAGAAGTTGAGGCAGAGGAAATCAAATTTTTTCATTTCGTAACCTTTTCCCATAGATCATATGATCATGAAAGGATCATCCATGCACACTACAAACGGGCCAAGTTCAATTGGAAGTACCAACACATGGAATACCCTATTGAAGAACAAGTCAGAAATTGGTACAACAACGACAGGGCAGTCACACCAGAAGAAACAGCTGACCTAAGTGGAGATCAAAAGGGTCAAGATGATCAAACTTTAGAAGAGAGGATTGACATGTTGAAAAGAAAGGACCTGGTAGGAGGAGCTTCATCTTCCAACACTAAAAATCCAAAGAATACTACAAGTAGTGGTCTTTCTAAAGAGCAACAGGAAAAGAGAGACAAAGAGGCCAAGGTACAGTAGGAGGTTGAGAAGAAGATGGGAGAGGAAGAACTCATAAAGACCCAAGATACCTTGGCACGACAATAGGAAGAAGATAAGCAGAAGAAGTAGCTCAAGAGAAAGAGAAGAAATAGCAGAAAGAGGAACGGAAGAAAAAGTAGCTAGAAGAGGCCCACAAAAAGGAGGAAGAAGAACACAAGAAGAGGGAGGAAGAAGAACGTAAGAAGAAGGAAGAATAAGAATGACAGAAGAAGGAGGTCGAGTGCAGGTTGAAGGAGGAGTAGGATAAAGAAGAGGCCGAGAGGAGGAGAAAGGAAGAAGAAAATCTGAAATTGCAGGAAGGCTCTTCCAAGGGAGCAGAGGGAAGAAATACATCGCTCTCGAAGACTGGGGAAAAAACATAGCTACCCCATATTGAGGTACCCCTGACAACTCCCATGACGGGCCTACATCTCCCGCTCTCAAAACTTGGTGTCCTAGAAGAACAGGAAGATGATGTATTAGACCTAACAAGGCTATAATACGACCAGTTCACACATAAGATCAAGCAGGAGAAGAGAAAGTGCCTCGCACATAATCCCGCTGAGCCCCTCGTAGTGACAACCAAAAATGACATATTCCTGGATACTAGGAGTAATCCTATCATGATAGCATCAGCAAGGACCACTATTGCAGCAGTTATGGAGGAAAATTTCAGCAGGATGAGTAGGGAGATCTTGTCCCTGCAAAAGAGACTCCGAGCCTCTGAAAAGAAGGCAGCTCAGGAAAAGGAGGTGCTCGAGCCAGAAAATCAAAAGCTCTGATTCACAACCACTGAAGCCAATGGGTTACTAACCGATATCCAAGTGGAGTTGGTTACTTTGGAAACTGCCATGAAGCAGGTTTATGAGGAGATGCTCGCCATAAAAGATATATTGTCCCCACTACTAAAGGCTCAGGTAGAGACTAAGAATAATACTGCACAACTAAAGGAAGGCTATGCGGCACTAGACAGTATGATTGAATGGTCTGAAAGTTAACCATAAGCTCCCGACACCTTGCCAAAAAAATATTAGATCTGCACACAAAATGACAAAGTACAGATACATATGAAAATACAATCCAAGGTAAAGTTTGTAAAGGATGTGGAGAAAGTGATGTTTGGCTATAAACATCTCATAAGTGGCATCGATTCTATGGCGGGAGTACATCACATCCCTTCCTTGGGGGCATTGGATACACAGAAGACAAGAGAAGAAGTAAACCAAGACATCCAAGCGTTTCTGGAACCCATAAGGCAAGCAGCTGCTTCCAAAAACCTTCTGGCCTCAAAGGAGAACATTGATCAGTTCATCATTGCACCAATCCGGATCTACACCAAGCTAGCTTCCCTATACAATAAAATCTTCGCGAAGAAGCGCACTTTGGTTCCAGACACTCTTGAGTGTTTTCACATATTAGGGGAGCACACACCTTAGGTCACTCTAGTGGCCGCAAATTATCAAGCCTGGAAGACTAATCTTAAGGAACAACAATAGGTAGAAGTCCCAGACCTTTCCATCACATGGTTATTACCTTGAAAATGGATAGTTACACAAGACATACGTAGCAAGCAGGATCTAGTCACAGGTCACAAACAAAAACTAGTCGTAGGTCACAAATGAGATCCAATCATTGGTCGTGTTGATCACGATCTGTTTCCCATAGAATTTCACAGGAAATCTGGCATAGAGTTATAAAATTCCCCCTTTCAGACTTGGAAAATCATTTTTGGTGTCTATAGTTGCCATTTCCCGCCTCTAAAATCCATTATAAAGGGCTGAGAATTTCATATTTGAAATATTAAAGGTTTAGCGCTATCGGCCCTAGCCCCTCTGTTCTCTTACTCCGCGCGACCAAAGGATGTAACCATGCGCCAGGCCGAAAGGTGCCTACCGAATGCATATCGGGCACATTCTGGGCCATCCGATCAAACCGTAGATCAACGCACTACATTTCTCTCGCCGTTGTGGTCCCCAGCACCCCAAACACTGTTCAAAACCAGCGGTTTATATCACACTGCCTTTCGGCGGTAGGCGATATTCCCCCTTAGGCCAGCGATTCCATACAGCACTCACCACGTGTCCCCGCGTACGGCCCAAATACTGCCCTCCATCGCGCATTAATGTTCGACCAAAGTCACGCAGCGATATTCACCCCAGTCGTCCGATCTGAGGGCCTTCATCCGACGATCGTCGCGCTCCGAAACTGCATGAACATTAACCCAAGCAAAAAGCGCCCCTGGCCCACTGTCTATTGTCTCCGGTGCTCTTCCAACCGTCGATCTCCTCCCGAGATTGGACGGCCAGGATTTTTTCACCCCTCACTTTGACCGGTCCCCACAGTCAATACTCCACGTCATCCGTTCCCGCTGTCTCGGTGTCGTACCACATGTCCCTCAGTTCTCTGCCACCCAAACCTATATTTGTTCATTTGTTCATTTCATATGTATTTCCACAATCGTGATCACTTTTCGCCAACCTTCTCCATTGTCACCTCCCTCCGTCACGCTGCATTCCCCACCATTGTTCTACATTTCTCGACTACTCCACCATACCGCGTTGTCTCATCATGAGCCTCACTGTGTTCACCCTCCCGTGCATGTTTTTATTTAACAAATTTGTGGGTTTTGCAAGTTCGCAGTGGTGGAGAATTATCATAAATTGCCGCATCCATTACAAGAGCCGAGCACACGTCAACGGACCATGTTCAGAGCGGAATTATGAAAAAATCCCCAGAAGCAAAATCAACAAGACTACAATTTAAGAGGCAGGGTTCAAATTTGTCAAACCCTGCAGGGACATTCAAGGCGCCGATTTCACAGATGGAGATATTAATGGGGCAGATGAAGAATATTAGGGTTCAGCGGAGAATTAAAGGCAGGTAGCTAAAGACTTTGAGGGCCTTGTCCTAGCCTTTTGAAGAAAAGTACCAAATTGAAGATCCTGCACGTCATTCGGAAGATTTATACATAGAAAACAATGTCCGCAAGGTTTTATTTCGACATATTTTTCTTCCCAGGCAAGGACGTATATTTGTGTGATTTTACCACCTTACCGTGTCCCAGGAGAGATTTCCGCTCAGTGCATTTATTTCAGTTAGCAGGCCACAGAATAAAAACAGCACAACACAGTCATTCAGCAATATGGGCGAGCACGTCTCCGCCATTTTGTTTTAATTATTCAAATTAAATGTTCGTCACCTACCTCTTTTGCTAGGTTTCTTGTTTCTTCTATAAAAACCATGAAGAAAGGCAATGTAGGGGTTCCAAATTTTTATCAAAAAATTATGCAGTGAAAAGGCTTTTTGTATACAATTTGTAAAACTCTTGTATGAAGGCTCAGAGCCCATAGGGTTTCAGTGAGGAGGAGTTCCATCTATTAAAGAGGATTCTGGTCTTTGGTATTTCACAGTCTGTAACTCTCTTTTATATGTTATTTAATATATCATTTCATCTCATCCATATTTCCTGTATCATGTTTTGGAATGCGAGTGGCTCACTGATTTCTGGTAAGGATTCATCCTAGTTGATGCCCATACTTAGATAAGTCAAGCGCTTTAAATATGGCTCATGCATGATATTCTGTTTCATTACTCATCTGAACCGTGATTCTGCTATATTAGTTTCTTTGGGAGGGTGCTTTTAAAATGCTATTATCATGTATGGATTCTTATATTGGTAAGCCCATGCATGGTGGTATTCTATATCTGGGTATCAGCTCAATGTTAACTAATATCTTCTCATTATTTCTTTCACTACATACACCCTCTGATAATTTATGTCTGTGAGGTATTTCTGAATCGGCCCGCTTTGCAGTAAACTGTCTCTGAATTGTCTGTTGCTTTTGTATTAAGAGTTCTGCATCTTGCCTCTACAATATCTCCTTTCCTATGTCAGTTTCTGAGAGTTTAGTCCCATTCTAAATTAATTTTCCCTGTTTACAGGAGATAGCATGAGAGCTGAAGCTGACAACTTCACACATTACATTATATGCTCCTTGCTATGCTAATATGTCCTAGGCACTGGTCTATCACAACTCTAGGCTATCTCTAGGAGCGACAACATCTTTCTGGCGTCATTATCAGGGACAAATTTAAGAAAATCAGAATCCCTGGGCCTCAAAAAATCGTATTCACTCTCTAAGTAGGTGAGCATAGAGAGTTGAGAGTTGTATATCCCTCACCTTGGCAACTCCACACTTGTTATTTGATAAATCTATTTGCAGTCCTGGCTCCTCGTAAGCCACACCTAAGGTCAGATTCGTCTAAGCCAAAGACACCTTCAGTGTCCGACCCTGACTAGATTATACATAGAAGAAATTGGAGGGAGAGAAAATTAGCCCGTTCTCAGATCCCTGAAGTGTCCACAAAAGAATTTCCATCCTCTTCCTCTCAAGATTCTCAGTTGTAAATTCCAGACTCCATTGTGGGGGGTAATGATTATTATTATTCAGATAGTCCACCCCGAGAGGGTATCAGAATTAAAAACAGTCTTCATCCTACTATAGAGGCTGAAGAGGTCAAGGAAGTAACCGAAGTATCTATTGTTAACAGACCTTTGTTCCCCTCAACCCCTAAAGGTCTTGCCCAGATTCAATGGAGAAAATGAAATCGATGCTCAGAAACATCTTGAGACTTTCTGCTCCTTTGCAGAGAACTTTAATGTTGAACATTTATATGTGGTCTTAAGACTGTTTGTGCAGTCTCTGGATGGTGAAGCTCGGAAATGGTTTAAGACATTGGCTATCCGTTCTATCACCACTTGGGATAACATGGAAGACACTTTCCTCGGGAAGTGGGGAGAAAAGAAAGATCATGGAAATTCTCTCATTGAGTTCAATACACTAAAGAAAAGACACAATGAAGGAGTGTCAGAATTTATCAAGAGATTTAATAAATTATATCTGAGTCTCCCTGTTGAGATGAAACCCCATCAAATTGCTGCTAAAGTTGTTTTTGTAGCAGCCTTTGATTTATAATTTGGTTTCTCTCTCAGAGAAAGAAAGCCTGCTACTCTGGATGATGCTCAGGCAGATGCACTAGAGTTGGAAGCAAACTTTGCCTCCACTGGCAAGTCAAAAGGAATACCTGAACAAGATAGCAGAAGAAGGGGCAAAGAAGAGGTGTCTACTTCTAACCAAGACAGAGACTCAGACAAAATGGAGGAAATGAGAAAATTGATTAAGAAAATGGTCAAGCTTGAATTGGAAGCCAAGAATTCAGCCTTCAGAAATTTTTAGAATGCTCCAAACAGAGGATACAATCCTCAGTATAGGAAACCACCCTTGCAAATTTTTCCAAGGGAAGCAAAGGAGCAACAGGATCAAGTGCCACACCCATTGTACCTGGAAGGTCCAATAGATGACTCCACTGAGGACACTGCCTATAGGCTGGAGGATGCAAATCTTGCCTTTTCAAATATTGATGGAGAAGAATGCCCTTTATAGGGGAATGATGAAGCTGGATGCTCATTGCAAGAAGAAGAGAAGGTCAGAGATGCAGATGAAGGAGAATTTGATCATTATTGTAAAAAATTTGATGATTTCATGCAAGCACATTTCAATGGAAGATATGATCTCAGATCTTCCAAAAATAGGACTCGTACCCAAGAGCAAGAAGAAGAGCTGCCCCAGGAGGAAGCACCTGCTCAGGAGGAATCAAAAATGCAGAAAACTACAGACAAAGGTAAGCAACCTCCAAACAAACCCTTGCTGCCCAATGATCAAATTCCTTCTTCCTCAAAAGTAGTCACTTCTCCTAATGCCAAATCTGTGTCAAAAGAATCCCAGCCCCTAGTTGAAAATAAAGAGTTAAAAGAGGTTGTGATAGAAAGGTCCCCTCCTGCTTTCAGTCTGCAAAAAGAACTAGAAAAATTCAAAATCCCAGTCCCCTTGACTGAATTGTTGAAACAACCAGCATATCAATCTCAAGTCACATCTTTCATGCTCCCTCCAGAAGCACCAATCGTCCCAGATAGTCTCAACCTTCAAGAAGAGAGACCTATGGTAGTTTTTGGCCCACATGTCGAGGAGGTAGATCCTTCTATCTATGTGTCTCTAGTAATCCATGACCTGCTATTACATAATTGTATGATAGATTCTGGAGCTTCCCATAATCTTATGCCTCTGTCAGTCATGGAACAACTAGGTTTACAAATCACACGTCCATATAAAGACCTCTACTCATTTGACTCTAAAAGAGTTAAATGCTTGGGGATGATCAAAGATTTGGTAGTCAATTTGGCTCAAATCCCAGCAAAAAGTGTGGTAATGGACATAGTGGTGGCTGAAATTCCAGCTCGTTTTGGTATGTTGCTATCAAGGTGCTGGGGAACAAAAATTGGTGGATCAATTAAGATGGATCTAACATATGCCACTATCCTAGTTTTTGGTGGCCAAGAGAGGAGATTGTACAGGGAGACTAGATTTGTCAAGAAGGTGACCAAGGCTGACAACTCTGTAAATTCACCAGTCTACAGTAAAGAAGGAGATTTTTCATGCTTGATGCTGGAAGAAGATCAAGACTATGCTCATGAACCATCCTTCTTCCAGATCAAGAGTGAGCAGCCCTCAGAAAACATGGAAGCAGGAATATGGACACTCCATTTTGATGGAGCAAATTCGAAAGAAGGAAATGGAGCTGGAGTGCTATTAATTTCTCCTGTAGGAAGATGGATCCCACTGTATTTCAAATT
This sequence comes from Pinus albicaulis, assembly GCA_034641835.2. Lineage (NCBI taxonomy): Eukaryota > Viridiplantae > Streptophyta > Pinopsida > Pinales > Pinaceae > Pinus > Pinus albicaulis. The sequence goes on from CM076577.1 coordinate 1,476,067,232, forward strand.
GGAATATGAAGCCACCAATAATGTGGCAGAATATGAAGCACTCCTGCTAGGATTGCAGACAGCCAGGAATATGAATATACAAAGTTTAAAGGTCCTGGGAGACTCAGAACTAGTAGTCACACAAGTCAGGAATCAGTGTCAGACCAAGCATCCTAGGCTAAGAGCCTATAGGAACGAATTTTGGGATATGGTAGAGAATTTCTTCTTGGCATTCAATATTCAGTTCATGCCCCAAGAGCAGAATAGGATGGCTGATTCCCTTGCTGTGGATACTAGTACATTTTGACCACCTCAGAACCCCCTTTTAAGATATGAAGTTGAGGTGCGTTATTGGCCTTCAATCCCAGACAACATTAAACACTGGCAGGTGTTTGAAGATGAAGAATAGATGAAGAGATTCCTGGAAACAGTGGGAGAATTCTCCAATATGGAGATTGATGATGATGAAGAGGTAGAATCTGAAGATACTCCAAAAATAAATTGGGAGGAGAAAGTGGCAGGAAGTAAAGTGTTGCAGTTAAAGGGAAACATAATACCTAGAGGGTTGGTGCCTCTAGAAATATTATTTGACAAAAATGATGTCTCGTTGCAGCCAAACAAAGTGGTAGAAGAGAATCAGGTAGAAGACCTGAATTTGGGTACTGAGGCTGACCCCAAAATTGTAAAATTGTCCAAGAAGATCCCTGGAGAATATAAAAAGTTATATCAGAAATTGTTTCAGTCCTACAAAGATGTGTTTGCATGGTCCTATCAGGATTTGAAAACTTTCGATGTCAATATTATGCAACACAAAATTCCACTGAAGGCAGATGCAAAGCCCCATAAGCATAAGCTCAGACAAATAAATCCCTTGCTGCTGCCTTCTATTGAGAAGGAAATCAAGAAGCTGCTAAAAGCCAAAATAATTGTGTCATTGAGGTACTCTGAATGGGTGGCAAACCTTGTCCCTGTATGCAAGAAGAGTGGAGAAATAAGGTTGTGCATGGATTTCAGGAATTTAAACAGAGAATCCTTAAAGGATAATTATCCACTCCCTAAAATGGATCATATCCTACAGAAAGTAGTTGGAGCTACCAGAATGTAAATGATGGATGGATTCTCTAGTTATAACCAGGTGGCTGTACTTCCAGAGAATCAAAAGAAGACTGCTTTCACCACACCGTGGGGTACATTCATGTATGCCAGGATGCCTTTTGGATTGATTAATGCAGGGGCTACTTTTCAGAGGGCAATGGATATTGATTTTGTTGGGGAGCAAGACAAATTCTTGGTGGTCTACCTCGATGATATCACTGTATTTTCCAAGAGTGATGCTGAGCACGTTGAACATCTGCGGAGAAATTTTGAGAAATGCAGAAGGTATGGTCTTTCCCTTAATCCTCAAAAGTCTTTATTTGCATTAAAAGAGGGAAAACTTCTGGGCCATATCGTGACTAAGGATGGGGTGAATATAGACCCTAAGAGGGTAGAGGTTATAAAGAGTATTGCTTTTCCTAGAAAGAAGAAGGAGATCCAAGTATTCCTTGGGCGCATAAATTTCTTAAGAAGGTTTATCCCTAACTATGCTGAGATAGTTAGGCATATAACAGATATGCTGAAAAAGAATAACGAGGTAAAATGATCACAAGAATCACGGGAGGCATTTACCAAGATAAAAAGTTCTTTTTGCAGAAGCCCCTGTGTTGGCTGGACCAGATTATGATAAACCTTTCATGATTTTCTCTTTTGCATCACCTCATACAATAGCAGGAGTTTTGTTGCAGAAAAATGAGGAAGGTTATGAGCAGCCTATTGCCTTTTTCAGTCAGGTGCTTCATGATGCAGAATTAAAATATAACATATTGGAAAATCAAGCATACACCCTAGTGAAATCCCTCAAAGCATTCCATGTATATATCTTACAGTCCCACATTAGTGCATTTGTACCTGCAGCTGCTGTAAAGGATATTCTTATTCAGGGGGATAGTGAAGGAAAAAGGGGAAGGTGGATTGCCAAGATACAGGAGTATGATTTAGACATATGCCCTACTAAGCTCATCAAAGGACAAGGGCTTGCCAAAATTTTATCCGAGTCAAACAATCAAGCCCTGGGCATAAATTTGTCCATTATAGTAGGTGAAGAATTTGAGGAGAAAGAGGAAAGATATGGAATTGGAGTAGCTACCCCAGAGACACATTTAAAGTACCTCACCAGTCCATGGTACAAATAAATAGTAGAATATCTCCTCACACTCAGCTGCCCTCCAAGTTGTGACAAAACTAAATACAGAGCGCTGAGATTGAAATCACAGAAATATATAGTCGCCAATGGCCGGCTATACTGGCGAGATCCCTCGGGTATCTTACTCCTATGTCTCACAGAAAATGAAGTAGAGAGTATTATAGCAGAATTCCATGAAGGGATCTGTGGAGGCCATTACAGCTATAGGGCCACAACTCATAAAATTCTGAAAGTTGGCTTCTATTGGCCAAAGCTCTTTGGAGATGTTTTTTCCAGGGTAAGAGCATGTGACAAGTGTTAGAAATTTTCTGAGAGACAGAAATCTGCACCATTTCCCTTGATTCCAGTGCATGTGGATGAACCATTCAAATAATGGGGTATTGATTTTATAGGTGAAATACATCCTCCATATAGTGGACAACCTAAATGGATATTAACAGACACAGATTATTTCACCAAATGAGTGGAAGCCATACCTGCAAGGAATGCTACAGATACTGTGATCTAAAGTTCATGGAGGAAAACATCATATCCAGGTTTGGCTGTCCTGCTAGAATAGTGACTGACAATGCACAGGCCTTCAAGTCTACAAAATTTGTCAATTTCTTCCAGCAATACAATATCACACTGAGTCACTCTACATCTTACTATCCACAAGGGAATGGCTTGGCAGAGTCTTCAAACAAAACTCTGGTGAGGGCCTTGAAGAAGACTATCAATGAAAATCAGAAGAATTGGGATTCCCAATTAAATTTTGCTCTATGGGCTAACAGAATCACTAGCAAGAGAGCAACTGGGAAATCTCCCTATGAGTTGGTATATAGACGAGCAGCAGTTTTTCCTGTACAGCTGGCCTTACCAGTGGCTCGCTTCATGCAATAAATCCAGGAGGAACCCGAAGATATGATCAAGAGAATCAATCAATTGGTGGAATTAGAAGAAACACGGGGCCAGGTGAATCAGAGGTTAATAGAATATCAAGAGAAAATGAAACACATTTTTGATCAGCACGCAAAAGACAGGAAACTGCAAATTGGTGATTTGGTGCTCAGATGGGATATCTAGAGAGCTGAGAAGGGTAAACATGGCAAATTCGACCCCCTCTGGTTTGGTCCGTTCAAAATTGTGGAACAGGGGGGCAATAATACTTTCAGGTTGGAGAATTTACAGGGTGACTTGTTGGATGCCCCTGTAAATGGTCAATTTCTTAAGCCCTACTTTCAGTTCTGACTCAGGCCGAGGCAGCCTAGTGTATTATATTGTATGATAGTTCCCTTGTTGTTTTCGTTTGAATAATGTGGGTGTTGTGATGAATTATAAAGTGAAAAATGGAGGTGCTAGGAAGCAAAGTCTGCATACATGATGGTCAAAGGGTCTGCGAGTTCTCGACATGTCCAAGGATGAAAATTCTTCCCCCAGATGGAGCCGATGTTGATCACGATCTGTTTCCCATAGAATTTCACAGGAAATCTGGCATAGAGTTCTCAAATTCCCCCTTTCAGATTTGGAAAATCATTTTTGGTGTCTATCGTTGGCATTTCCCGCCTCTAAAATCCATTATAAATGGCTGAGAATTTCATATTTGAAATATTAAAGGTTTATCCCTATCGGCCCTAGCCCCTCTGTTCTCTTACTCCGCGCGACCAAAGGCTTTAACCGAATGCATATCGGGCGCGTTCTGGGCCGTCCGATCAAACTGTCGATCAACGCACTGCATCTCTCCCGCCGTTGTGGTCCCCAGTGCCCCAAACACTGTTCAAAACCAACGGTTTATATCACACCGCCTTTCGGCGGTAGGCGGTATTCCCCCTTGGGCCAGTGATTCCATACAACGCTCACCACGTGTCCCCATGTATGGCCCAAATACCACCCTCCATCGCGCATTAATTTTCGACCAAAGTCACGCAGCGATATTTTTCCACAACTGTCCGATCTGAGGGCCTTCATCCGACGATCATCGCGCTCCGAAAATTCATGAACATTAACCCAAGCCAAAAGCGCCCCTGGCCCACTGCCTATTGTCTCCGGCACTCTTCCAACCATCGATCTCCTCCCGAGATTGGACGGCCAGGATTTGTTCAACCCTCACTTTGACCGGCCCCCACAGTCAATACTCCACGTCATCCGTTCCCGCTGTCTCGGTGTCATACCACCTGTCCCTCAGTATTTCTCCACGTGTTCTCCGCCACCCAGACCTATATTTGTTCATTTCTTCATTTCTTATGTATTTCCATGATCTTGATCACTTTTCGCCAACCTTCTCCATTGTCACCTCCCTCCGTCACGTTGCATTCCCCACCATTGTTCTGCATTTCTCGACCGCTCCACCATACCGTGTTGTCTCATCATGAGCCTCACTGTGTTCACCCTCCCATGCATGGTTTTATTTAACAAATTCATGGGTTTTGCAGGTTCGCAGTGGTGGAGAATTATCATAAATTTCCGCATCCATTACAAGAGCCAAGCACACGTCAAAGGACCATGTTCAGAGCGGAATTATGAAAAATTCCCCGGAAGCCAAATCGACACGACTACAATTTAAGAGGCAGGGTTTAAATTTGTCAAACCCTGCAGGGACATTCAAGGCGTCGATTTCAAAGATGGAGATATTAATGGGGCAGATGAATAATATCAGCGTTCAGCAGAGAATTAAAGGCAGGTAGCTGAAGACTTTGAGGGCCTTGTCCTAGCCTTTTGAAGCAGAGTACCAAATTGAATATCCTGCACGTCATTCGGAAGATTTATAGACAGAAAATAATGTCCTCAAGGTTTTATTTCGACAGAGTTTTCTTACCATGCAAGGACGTATATTTGTGTGATTTTACCACCTTACCGTGTCCCGGGAGAGATTTCCGCTCAGTGCATTTATTTCAGTTAGCAGGCCACATAATACAAACAGCACAGCAAAGTCATTCAGCAGTATGGGCGAGCACGTCTCTGCCATTTTTTTTTAATTATGCAAATTAAATGTTCATCACCTACCTCTTTTGCTAGGTTTCTTGTTTCTTCTATAAAAACCATGAAGAAATTCATTTTAGGGGTTCCAGATTTTTATCAGAAAATTATGCAGTGAAAAGGCTTTTTGTATACAATCTGTAAAACTCTTGTATGAAGGCTCAGAGCCCATAAGGTTTCAGTGAGGAGGAGCTCCATCTGTTAAAGAGGATTCTGGTCTTTGGTATTTCATAGTCTGTAACTCTCTTTTATATGTTATTTAATATATCATTTCATCTCATCCATCTTTCCTGTATCATGTTTTGGAATGCGAGTGGCTCACTGATTTCTGGTAAGGATTCATCCTATTTGATGCCCATACTTAGATCAGTCAAGCGCTTTAAATATGGCTCATGCATGATATTTTGTTTCATTACTCATCTGAACCGTGATTCTGCTATATTAGTTGCTTTGGGAGGGTGCTTTTAAAATGCTATTATCATGTATGGATTCTTAGATTGGTAAGCCCATGCATGGTGGTATTGTATATCTGGGTATCAGCTCAATGTTAACTAATATCTTCTCATTATTTCTTTCACTACATACACCCTCTGATAATTTATGTCTGTGAGGTATTTCTGAATCGGCCTGCTTTGCAGTAAATTGTCTCTGAATTGTCTGTTGCTTTTGTATTAACAGTTCTGCATCTTGCCTCTGTAGTATCTCCTTTCCTGTGTCAGTTTCTGAGAGTTTGGTCCCATTCTAGATTAATTTTCCCTATTTACAGGAGATAGCATGAGAGCTGAAGCTGACAACTTCACACATTACATTATACGCTCCTTGCTATGCTAAGATGTCCTAGGCACTGGTCTATCACAACTCTAGGATGTCTCTAGGAGCGACAACAGGTCGCAACATCACTTGGGTCACAGACCAGGCCAACAGTCAGGAAGCTGAAAGGACAGGGTTACCAAAAGGTCACTGTTTTTTCTATAAGTACTCCCTCCGAGGACAATGTAAGGGACCTTTTTTTGGAACTCCAAGAGGAGAAGAGATAATTGTAATGCATTGAATGCACGATTCTAAGAATGAATACAAACCAATGGTTTCATTCCATTACTGGATATGATGAGAAATCATGTGTGCTAGCATTATGAATATTATGTTTTATGCATCTGCTATCTTTTATAACTAACTAATCTACATTTTCCTGTTCATGTATCAGTTGTATGTTTAAGCTCTTTGGATGTGTCAATGGTATGTGAATGTTCTACTTAGGGATGTTTAATGACTTTGTTATTGAGATTGCTTCAATATTTTTGAAAACTATTAAGGAATTGAAGGGTGTTTCAACCATAGAGAACTATTTCTTTTATGGTCAAGAAAGATTTTTTATGAGCATGACCCTAATGATGTGTTGCTAACAACATTTCTTTTGGGCCACATGCTTCAAATATTTCTCTGCTATTTATAATTTTTCATTTACAGGAAAACTCATCGACCATTTGTTTCATTTCATTCGAGTAAGTTGTACATCCTCTTGTCTGCGAGGTACACCTCCAACCGAGAAAGGAATATTCAACACTAGCCGGACCTACACCCCGAACTGGATCCCTATCATAAATGATCTAGAGTCTAGTTGGGACTCTATATAGAGGAGATCCCCTTACTATTGGCTGCGCATTTTTTCCCATCAACAGATTTGGCACTAGAAGGAGGGCCTGAATGGAAAGCTCCCACCACACAAGTAATATCCCTTTGCAAACCCTGCAGGGGGAGATCATATATGAAAGTACTGGTCCTCCACCTCCTAGAAATTCCCCAAATGAGGGCCTGCCCTACTATGAGGTCACCTCAGACCAGTTTAGAGCCTTGCGCTTGCTCGCCCGCAATCTCATTAGAGGTCTGCAAAACCTCTCGGGCACCATTTCCCTGGCCAGTCTGTGGACTCTTGGGACACATCAAACTTTCTAGGTTTTCCTGGTCAATTCCATGGCTTAGCTGATAATTCTGATGCTCAAATATTATGCATATGCAGTTGAGCGGAATTCAACCCAACCTCCGGGAAACCCTTGAGAGATCGATGGAGATGACACTGAAGTTACTGAACCCCAACCAAACACCGACCCTCAACCCAACCAGCCTTTGAATGATAACACTCAAGCAAATGACCCGCCTAGAGGAGGATTTGTTAGGGGTCTGGGAAACAGAGGCCAAGGAGATAGAGGACGGGGACATGGTCTAAATACGGACCGTACTCACCACCACCACAGCCGAAACCAAGAGAGGCTTCCCTTCCTTTACAACTCGAGAAATTATAAAAACATGGGAAATATTGGAGGTAGTCATGACATGCACTCTCAACATGAGGGCTAAGCCACTAGGTCTGGCGCTAGAAGCAAATACAAGAATGAGATCGGGCATATATTAATCCCGCCCCACCATAGGGCTAGATGGGTTCAACCCTTAGCCTAGATGGCACAATCTCCTCTAGGCCTTCACGGTCCCCTTCATGACATGCCCCGACACCCAGAGAAACATCTCCCTAAGTTCAACCCTAAGAAGGGTACGTTGTCCAAAGATCACATCAGTAATTTCTACCTGGCCTTACAAATGATGAGAGTGCAGTCCGACAATGTAGCATGGTGACTCTTTCTCCACACACTAGAAATAAGGCTGCTACATGGTACCGTCCACTGCCTGCCATTTCCTCCTGGGATAAATTCCACCGTACCTTCCTCTAGAAGTTTTCGGAAGACAAGACTCCTTCTATGCTCCTCACGGAGTTGAGTACTTTGAAATTCCAGAAGAATAAGAAATTTAAAGACTACAACCAGCTCTTCGCCACCATATTGAACAAATCCCCCCTGAACATGGCCCTTGATGATTCCATTACCATTGATTATTACACAAGGACCCTCCCTTGGGGTATCACCGTATTCGTGAAGCGTGAATCCAGAGCTACCCTGGCAACGAACAACACCACCACCCTTGTCGTTGAAAGGGACATGTTTTCCATAGGATCCATTTATCATGATGGCTGAGATGACCCAAAACTGGCTGCGAAAAGAACACAACCCTCAGCCCATAACTCCAGATACAAGGATAAATACCCCTTTTATTTTGAGAGCATCGCGAAATCCCTCAAATTATTGACAGATGAAGTGTAATGTTCCCAAATTGGGATTGCACAGCAGGCTTGGAAAAATAACGCACTCCTTGGGATATTGATGGAAATAAATGATTTTTCAGCCCTTGGATCCCTTATATCATCATATCTGGAGTCCAAATCCAAGAGGGGAGAAAAAACAAATCAAACTATGTGTGGTAAACAGGTCTCCCACAACCTAGTCTAGCTGGAAAACACCCTACAAGAGGGGATGCAGCTATGCACAACAAGAAGCTTCAGGAATAACGCAGTCTTTGAAAATTTAAGCAGGAGGTCATCAAATATAAGTAATAAATGAATGTACAGCAGCAAATCAGAAGTAAATTGAAGCCCTTTAAGTATACAGTAGATTACATGAGACAAGAGAGCAAGATATCTTCAGAAAAGAGAGTTGCAACATATGTATATAAGAAGAAATGGCTCAACAACATTATTTTTAGGAGCTATAGCAGCTGCATATTACAACTAAGATCTAGGACAGATCTATGGATAAAACATCAGATCTATATCAGATCTGGAAACTAGATAGTTTTCTCTACAAGATCCCCTTGGGGTTTTGACCAAATCTTGCATAAATAAGAGTAGATCTGAGTTACAAGATGTAGATCTGTAAAATATTGCAGTAATTTCTAAATATAACATTACATAAAAAATTATCAGATCTAAAAATAACATGGATCAGCAAGCTAATCCATGGATCACCAAAGTGAGAGGCAAAGCCCAACACCAGAGATCTCTGATCAAAACTAGCATCAAAACACCACAATGAACCTCATACAAAAATAACGCAGTCCACCCATGGAAACAACGTTGTAGCTCAAAATTATATAGATAAACACTACCAATTTTCATATCTGAAGTACAAATAGGAGAGGCACTCTTCCAGGAGGTTAGAAGACACACTCCATGAGAAGAGGCTCCCAAAATACACTAGATCTCTACAGATCTAGATTCCCACTTGCTGCAGCTTGCAAGAGTAGAAAATCCCTCAATGGATCAGTGCTACAATTGAAAGTAGAGCTTGGCCTCAAGCCTGATAGTGGATCAATTCAGCAAATACTCCTCCAAGAATCCTCAAAGGAAGAGGTGAAATCCCTGCATAGGAATTCCAAGAACAATTCTCCACTAAACAACAGAGAATAGTATTTGTCTAAGCAAACAAAATACTCAAGAATATGATCAATCAACAACCTTCTCTTGTTGCCTTCCCTCTCCTTTTATAAGATGAGAGCCTTTTCAAACCCTAAACCACCTTGATGAGTTAGCTCTTTTCACATGAGGGGCCTCCTTCTAAAACTATGTTGTCCCTTTAGGAGATGCATTGAACCTAGACAGCGTTGTAGATTTGGTCAAGGTTGACCCAGTCTCATAGCTCAAACCCCTTTCACATCTGCAATTGATTATTTACATGGCCCTAATTTAAATGTGTTCACATGGGCATTGATTTATTTAGTCTTCCTAGGAGTTTTACATGTCCTCCTTTATTAATTTATTCATGCAACAAAAAATAATGCAAAAATGAATATTCCTCTTAGCTTAGGCTAAGTAGAAATATTACATGAATTCTTTTATTTTAATAGAAAAAACAATGACTCCATTTCAGGTAGCAAAACTCAGAAACCTTTCTTTAGGAAGAGAAACCTCACGGCTAGTCTCCCTCTGTCGAACCCAAATACTAACCTCAACATAGAAGAGATCAGAAAAGATAATTTCTGCTCTTTCCATCAAGCCTCTCACTTAGAAAAGACCTGCCCTTAGTGGATCAATAGCATGACCTCCGTGGTAAATCAACTCCTAGAGCATCAAACAGTGGGAGATTTAGAAGAGGATGTCAGCTCAGATAGTAAGGAAGCCTCTCCTTCAAATGAGGAATTGGGATCTACTATCCTCACCTTCGAGGTTATCCGAGGAGAAGGACCTCCCCCCATGATGGAGAAAAACATGGCTGATGATCCTCAATCCAACCCCACCCTAAAATTATTTCCTAAGGATAAAAGGCTCGGTCCCTGACCATTCCTTCGAAGAAAAGATAAAATATTTCCTAAGAAATATTATGCCACCAAACAAGGAAAACCAAACCACAATCCCTGAAAAATCTAGCCCCACCACTGCCCAAGCCACCCCCAAGGGTAGATTATCATCAAGTTCACTAGGTGCCTCTGCAAACCTCTCCCACACCCAAAATCCAAATATAACATCATCGAAGATATGAAGAAAACGTGAGCCAAAATTTCCCTCTACGAGCTCGCTCATATTGCCAACCAACAAGACCTTATTCTCAAAGCTTTCGCCAACCATCGACATCCAAAGTAGTGAGATCCACATCCTCCCAAGCTTAGGCAAGTCTCCAATCCATCATAAATGTAGTCAATGCAAACTCCCAAGGATCCACACCCCATTTCCTTTTGTCTTTTGAGATCTTCAATTTCAATGTCCATAATTTCCTCATCGATTTTGGTGCATCCACCAATGTCATGCCCCTATCCATATGCAAGAAATTAAACATATGTCCTGAGAATTCTGACACCAGGATCATTCATCTTGATAGATCCCAGGTCCCCGTTGTGGGTGAATTTAATAACGTCTTCATCCGCCTCTCCTCGGACTCCAAGCTACATCAATGCATCGATAGTGGTCGTGGATATCCTAGAAGCCTACGGCTTGCTATTGAGCCGAGATTGGTCAAGAAAACTACAAGGATATTTTGCCACCAACTGGTCCCACTTGTGGCTCCCATATAAGGGTAGGAACAATCAGATCCAGGTTGAAATCAAGCCTTACATGAAACACACGGTGACCAACCTCGAGGCAACCAACAAACCCATCATCTTTATGCAAGAAGATCCGGGCATGTGCTTCCTAGAGGTTGCGTTTAATTGCTATCAAAACCCTCAATCTCCAGTCACCCAAGACGCCCAATTAGAGATGCTCCTAGCTACTAATTTCCACCCTACAATGCCAGAAGTACCACCATATGCCTCCACCTCGAGTACCCCTCCTGTGCACTCACGTGATCTTACAAAATCCGAAGACAAGGTCTGGACCCTGTAATACGACGGTTCCAAGACCCATGATGGGGCCGGTGGAGGCTGTATATTGTTATATCCTATTGAGGCCTCAGAATTATGTGGCCAAAAAATGGGGGAAAACCACCCAGTCTAGACCTTAAAGCAGCTCCTTTTCTGTTTGGTATAGTGGCTCCGACTGGGGATAATGGGACCAGTTTCTCAATAAGGATGTTTTATGAGGGTGTTTGTGAATATAGCCTGCAAATGGATAATGATTTTAATCTATGTGCATATATCTAAGTAATTAATCTAATATATACCTGGGTTTTTATTCCTTTATGCGATCTAAAATTATATCCTTCAACTAATAATAATATAGATCATTTAACAGTCGAAAGAGATGAAAATTATGTAAAATGATTCTTCTAACAAAATAGTTTGCATAGAATAATTGTGTAAGAAATATCACATTTTCCAATGTGATTATATATTAAATAAGAAACCACAGTTAAATATTAGAACAGAAGTGCATGTAATATTTATATATGATAACATTTCAAATATATAATGCAATAAAAAGATAACTATCAATTTAAGAGATAAGACTTAATACAAGTGAATAGAAGTACCATATGTATGAAGTTCTACTCATGTAAATTGACAACAATGAATCTGTTCCTTCCCACTTTTGAGCGATTTAAAGAGTGCAGTAGTGAAACATCAGTTAAACAACTTTAATTGCTAAAAGATAACAGAGTATGTTCCAGTAATTCATCAAAGCACTCACAAACTTACAATAGTGCATTATTTGCAAATGTTTTTGACAAATTTCTGGACCCTTCTATAAAATGAGAAGGGTTTAAATACTAAACTAACTGTAAACTAAAATTAAATTATTATGAAAATGTATAGGAGGTTTCAAACAACCTTCCTCTAAAAGCTTAACTTAAACAACAATCTAGGAAATTAAACTAACAATCCTGATTTTGCGAATCTTACCCTTCTTTCTGAATGTGATCATGAAGTTGGAAAATATCTAACATTGATTTGAGCTGAGCTGGCTATGATATATGTGTTCGAATTTGTCCCTTGAAAATAGCATTTGAGATTATTTACTGAGATCTTTTTGCTGAATCTGTAAGAGACTGAAGATTTTGATGTTGATGGTAAGGTTTGATCAGAAAATTCCAGCAATTTCCTTATCAAACTTATTAAATTTTTTTATCATTTCCTCTTGTGTATCTTCTCTCTGTCTCCACTTTATTTCTACTTCTCTTATTTCTGAAAACACATCAGATGTGCTTTCCTTAAGAAGTTTTTTTTTAGACAGTTGCTCACATATAGACTGAATAATCTCATTTGATTTCTTGGATGTCTTGGTCGCTGCTTTCTCTGCTTGATTAATTTGTGCTCCCCATTCTACGAATAACAGTTCTTTGTGAAGCTTATCTATTTGTGGCAGATTATATTTCTTTCCTGTATCTGAAACTTGTCACTGAATGTGTTCTTCGATTTTCTTTTCAAGTCTTTCACATTCCAGTTTCTAAATTTCTATTTGTTGGATCATTATTTTAATGGAATCACAATAAGAATAAATCTTGGAAGCTTGGTGACAAAAAAATTCTTGTTATTTCTTTATTTTGGTGTTTACATCAAGTGCTTCTTTGATAATTTTTTCTAATTGTGGTTGACTCTATAACTTAGTCATCGCTATTTCCAGATTTTCTTACTTTTCATTAAGCTCTGTAATATCCCCAAAATGGGAATGCAGCAATGCATAATCAAAATACTGGAATAGAATTAAGAAATAAACTCATAAATGTGTTGAAAAAAACATATCCATCAAATTTACGTTGCAGCAGCAAATATATGATCCATTATGCCAGCCAGGAAAAGCAGCAATTTATGCCCTAAAAACATTATATTTAGAAAATTGTGTTACAATAGGGGAAAATAACGTTGGGATCCCTTAGCATATGTGATTTGGGACTCAAACGCAGAAAATATTCAGAAACAAATATATTTTGATTATTTAAACAGATCTCTCAGTCCCGATATGGATTAAAAACATTGAAATCCCATGACTTGACTAAACAAAAGTTTTCTGAAGCATGCAAAATTTATTTTAAAGAGGGCTTCAAATATAATATGATGCAAACATCAGATCTAGAGTTTTATTGCTCTGAACATGAATAAAAATGGAGATCTAGCTTCTTTTACACATTAGGAAGATAACCTGGCAAGGGTTTCATGAAAGCATATGTACAATATGCATAGATATGTAGATATAGATATGAAATAATGTAGTCTACTGAAGAAATATGTATAAATAGCTAGAGAATACAAAAATGAAGGAGGATCCTTCTTACAAGTCTTTTTGGGAGAAGGGTTGGCCCTTTTCCTGAGAAAACAAGACAAGATGGATGTGTTGGGTGTGGAGCCTGATTATCTTGTTTACTTTGTATCATAGCATTGGACACCTGTACCTTAAAAGGGGTGGAAACGCCGCCTGTAATTAATCGTTGCCCCCCCCCCTTGGCGGGGGCTTTCGGGGGTAGTGCCCCCGAAGCTAAAAACAGATGTAAAATTGCCTTGTAAAAGTACAGTAATTTCTAGTCAATCTGGGCCATTCATTAGGCAAATGATCTAACGGTAGAAGTTATGTTTAGATTAGGGTTTTTTTGCCCTAGAAGGAAACCCCCCTGTATATATGAGGGTATTGTATTGCGACTGTGTATTATGTGTGTATTCTCGGAGCGAGAAACAGAGAGGGAGACTGTGAGAGAGAACAGAGGATATTACAACAGATCTGCTGTAGGTTTTGTCTCTTCATTTTTTGCTGGCTAATAAAAAAAGGAAGGACTGGCTGTTTGGGGTGGACGTAGCCCAAACTGGGTGAACCACGTATATCTATGTCTCTCTAGTTTTATGTGTTTTGTGTGCTTGTATTTTTTCGCATATTTTATGTGTTGCATTGCTCCATAATATATAATTTTTCTAAAAACTGGTATCAGAACCGAAGGTATATTTGGCTGATAAACTTGCAGGAAAGAATGGTTCCTGGTTCGAGTGGGAGAAATGGTGGACAATGGTAAGTTTAGGGTCGAGAAATTTAACGGCCAAAACTACCCGTTGTGGAAGATGCAGATGGAAGATTATCTGTATCAGAAAGATCTATACCTACCATTGAGCGGAAAAACAAAGAAGCCGGCGGCCATGGCAGACACGAAATGGAACATTCTTGATAGAAAGGCACTCGGAATAGTACGGTTGTGTCTTGCGGCGTCAGTCGCCTTCAATATTTCGAAGGAAACAACAACAGAGGGTTTGATGCAGACGTTGGCAGAACTATATGAAAACCCTCGGCCTCAAACAAGGTATTTCTTATGAAACGAGTATTTAATATGAAGATGTCGGAATGTGGATCTGTTGCAGACCATTTAAATGAATTTAATATAGTTACCAGTCAGTTAAGTTCTGTAGGGGTAAACTTTGATGATGAATTTAGAGATCTGTTATTCTTGTGCTCATTTCCAGAGAGCTGGAATGGTTTAGTAATGGCCATTAGTAACTTTGTCTCTGGATCTAGTACTTTAAAGTTTGATGATGTTGTTGGTGCTATCCTTAGCTAGGAAATGCGATGGAAAAGCTCCGGTGAGACATCAAGTAATGCTTTGAGTGCAGAGTCTAGGGTAAGAAGAATGGAAAGAGGAAAGAGCTTAGGATATCGCACTAAATCAAGGAAAGGCAGATCCAAGTCCAGATTAGGGATAATGTGCTGGAATTGCGGAAATAAAGGACACCTAAAGAAAGACTATAGATATCGGAAGGGAAAATAAGGAGACACACAGCAAGAAAAAAATCATGAAACAAATGTGACAGATGATGTGTTACAAGATGCTTTGATTCTTTCTTTCAAAAATTTTACTGATTCTTATGTTGTAGATTCAGGGGCATCATTCCATGCCACACCTGATAAGAAATATTTTCATGACTATGTTCAAGGAGATTTTGGACAAGTTCGCTTGGGTGATGATAAACCCTATAAAATTGTTGGAATGGCTAAAGTTCTTGTAAAACAACAGAATGGAAACCAATGGCTACTAAAGGAGGTAAGGCATGTTCCAGATCTGAAGAAAAATCTGATTTCAACAGGGCAGTTAGGCAGTGAAGGTTGTGTGACAACTTTCACATATAAAACTTGGAAGGTCACCAAAGGAGCGCTGGTAATAGCAAAAGGTGAAAAGGTTGGTACGTTGTATTTATGCAATGGTATTTCTAACTCTGTTAATGCTTTAACTTCCAAAGGAGCAGATGCAGCATTATGGCATCATAGGCTCGAACACATGAGTGAGAAGGGGATGAAAATTATTCACTCAAGAAATTTGCTGCCAAGTTTGAAGAATGTTGATTTGGATTTCTGTGAGAATTGCATTTATGGAAAACAGAAGAGAGTCAGATTTCTCAGAGTTGGGAAAGAAAAGAAGAGCGAAAAATTGGAGCTTGTGCATACAGATGTATGGGGACCTGCTTAGGTATCATCTCTCGGTGGCTCTTGTTATTATGTTACTTTTATTGATGATGCAACTAGAAAAACATGGATTTATTGTATTAAGAATAAATCTGATGTATTTGATACTTTCAAGAAATGGAAAGCTTTGGTTGAGATTGAGACAGGAAAGAAGTTGAAGTGTCTCAGATCAGACAATGGAGGTGAGTATTGCAGCAAAGAGTTTGATAGGTACTGTTCAGAGCATGGAATTCGTAGAGAAAAGACAGTTCCAAGAACACCACAAGAAAATGGTGTGTCAGAAAGGATGAACAGAACAATCATGGAGCGTGCAAGGTGCATGAGATTGCATGCAGGATTGCCTTTACAATTTTGGGCAGATGCTGTAGATACCGTTGTTTATCTAATAAACAGAGGGCCTTCAAGTTCCTTGGATGGTGGTATTCCAGAGGAAGCATGGACAGGTAAAAAGGTAAACTACTCTTTTTTAAAGCCATTTGGTTGTGAGGCCTTTGTCCATATTAATAAAGAAAATAGAACAAAGCTTGAGGCAAATCAAAGAAATGTACCTTTATTGGATATGGTGCTAATGATTTTGGTTATCGCTTATATGATTATGAAAATCACAAAATCATTAGGAGCAGAGATGTAATATTCAATGAAAAGGTCTT
Organism: Pinus albicaulis; assembly: GCA_034641835.2. Classification (NCBI taxonomy): domain Eukaryota; kingdom Viridiplantae; phylum Streptophyta; class Pinopsida; order Pinales; family Pinaceae; genus Pinus; species Pinus albicaulis. The sequence continues at coordinate 1,476,083,745 of CM076577.1, forward strand.
GTATAAGAATCAATTGCAGGAAAAGAAACAGGAAAAAGAAAGCAAGGAATACGTGGTTCTTGATGAGATATCTGAAAAAGTAAAGGTGCCTGAAAATAATAATAATCAACAACCACAGCAGCAACAACCACCTCAAACACCTGAAAGTGGTGTTAGAAGATCTACCAAGATAAGTAGACCCCCTGAACGATACTCTCCTTCATTATATTATTTATTGCTAACTGATTCTGGTGAACCTGAATGTTATGAAGAAGCAATGCAGGTTGAAAGCAGGAAGAAGTGGGAGATAGCCATGGAAGAAGAGATGGACTCCTTAATGCATAATCAGACTTGGGACTTAGTCAGGTTGCCTGCAAGTAAAACTGCATTGCAGAATAAATGGGTTTACAGGCTGAAGGAAGAAGATGGAGGAAAACAGAGGTACAAAACTAGACTTGTGGTGAAGGGGTTTGCACAAAAGAAAGGTATTGATTTTGATGAAATATTTTCTCCTGTTGTTAAGATGAATTCAATTAGAACTATCTTAAGTCTTGTAGCAGCGGAAGATTTACATCTTGAACAGTTAGATGTAAAGACAACATTTCTCCATGGAGATTTGGAGGAAGAGATATACATGCAGCAACCAGAATGATATGAGGTAAAAGGGAAAGAAAAATTGGTGTGCAGGTTAAAGAAGAGCTTGTATGGCTTAAAACAGGCTCCAAGGCAGTGGTATCTAAAATTTGACAAGTTTATGTCTGAACAAGGTTATACTAGATGTCACTCTGATCATTGTGTTTATCTGAAAAGGAAAAATGATGGCAAATATATTATATTGTTATTGTATGTAGATGACATGCTTGTTGCAGGGTCTAACATGCAGGAAATAAATGTGCTCAAAATAAAATTGGCAAATTCATTTGCAATGAAGGATTTGGGAGCTGCAAAACAAATCCTTGGTATGAGGATAACTAGAGATAGGAAAAATCGTAAATTAACACTGTCTCAGAATGAGTACATAGAAAAGGTGTTGAAAAGATTTAATATGCACAATGAAAAACCAGTTAGTACACCTTTTGCTAGCCATTTCAAACTTAGTAAGGAGATGTGCCCAAAGACCCAAGAAGACATGGATTATATGTCTAAAGTTCCATATGCATCAGCAGTTGGAAGCTTAATGTATGCAATGGTCTACACAAGGCCCGATATTGCACATGCAGTGGGAGTTGTAAGCAAGTACATGAATAATCCAGGAAAAGAACATTGGATGGCAGTAAAATGGATTCTCAGATATTTGAGAGGTACCACAAATCAAGCATTATGCTTTGGTGGTTCAAACATTGCTCTACAGGGATATGTTGATGCAGATATGGCAGCTGACAGAGATAACAGGAGGAGCACTACAGGATATGTATTTACTGTAGGTGGAACAACTGTCAGTTGGGTTTCAAAAATCCAAAGTTTTGTTGCACTTTCAACAACAGAAGCAGAGTATGTTGCTGCTACAGAGGCTAGTAAAGAAATGATTTGGTTACAAAGGTTTATGGATGAATTGGGTAAGAAGCATGATATGGGCACGCTATACAGTGATATCCAAAGTGCTATTCATCTTGCAAAGAACTCAGCATTTCATTCCAGGACTAAACACATACATCTCAAGTACCATTTCATATGGTTAGTATTGGAATATGGAGAGTTGAAGCTGGAAAAGATACACACTAGCCAGAATCCTGCAGATATGCTAACAAAAGTTGTAACCAGGGAGAAACTGAGAACATGCTCAGTTTCAATTGGTCTTCAAGGATGACGATGAAGATGAGGAACATCCAGGTCCAAAGAGGAGTCATTGTCTAGCAAATGAAGCATCGGTGGAGTTGCTACAATCAGTCTCCAAGTGGGAGATTGTTGGGTGTGGAGCCTGATTATCTTGTTTACTTTGTATCACAGCGTTGGACCCCTGTACCTTAAAAGTGGCGGCAACGCCGCCCGTAATTAATCGCTATCGTGGGGGGTCCAGGGGGGGCAGTATCGCTTTTTGGAGCCCCCCCCCCTAGTGGGGGCTTTCGGGGACAGCGCCCCCGAAGCTAAAAACAGATGTAAAATTGCCTTGTAAAAGTATAGTAATTTCTAGTCAATCTGGGCCGTTCATTAGGCAAATGATCTTACGGTAGAAGTTATGTTTAGATTAGAGTTTTTTTCCCTAGAAGTCAACCCCCTTGTATATATGAGGGTATTGTATTGTGGCTGTGTATTATGTGTGTATTCTCGGAGCGAGAAACAAAGAGGGAGATTGTGAGAGAGAATAGAGGATATTACAGCGGATCTACTGTAGGTTTTGTCTCTTCATTTTTTGCTGGATAATAAAAAAAGGAAGGACTGGCTGTTCGGGGTGGACGTAGCCCAAACTGGGCGAACCACGTATATCTGTGTCTCTCTGGTTTTATGTGTTTTGTGTGCTTGTATTTTTTCGCATATTTTATGTGTTGCATTGCTCCATAATATATCATTTTTCTAACAGGATGGAATTGACCCTATCACTACAACACTGCAAAGAATGGTGCAGTTCCTGCAAGGGACTACACTGTAAGAGATGTAGAATACATTGGTCACATGCCAAGATCTGAAAATCAGCTCAGAGACTTCCTTATTGATCTCCCAAAGAAAGGAAGGCTTCCTCCTCTGAAACACAAGCTTTGAAAGTGGTGTTGTGAACCCTCACTACAACACCCTGCAACAAAAATGTTATACTACTGTAGAAATAACGTTGTAGCTGAAGGAGGATGCTTGGCCTCAAGCCTAGATGTGACACAAATCATTACAATCTCCTTCAAGAGGCCTCTCAAGAAAGGAGAAGGATTCCTAAACAGGAAATCCTTATGCTAAGCAGCACAACAACTTTGCTAAACAGTAAGAGAATGTAGAATATTCTAAGAAGACAAATCAAATATCATTCATAAGATGTCTTTCTATGGCTGTCTTGCCCTCCTTTTATACATGTGTGATCCTTCTTGCCTTGGGCCCCACTCATTAGGGTTTCCTCCACCAAGGAATCTTCCTCCCACTATCTCTGTGCTGTCTCACAAGATGCTCTCCACCTCCTATCCCAGCATTGTTGAATTGGTCAAAATTTACCTTTTCCACATGAAAAAGTGCCTGTTCACACATGAGGGTGTGAAATCCAACCTTTATGTTAATGTAATATGCCCAAATTGGGATTGCTAGCAAGGCATGCCTGAAAAATGCATTTTTCAAGAATGTATGCTATAGCAAGCAATATTATCCCTTGGATCGCTTAGATCTGATAATCTAAGACCCAAATCCAAGAGGAAATCAGAAGCCAAGCAAACTAGGTGAGGTAAACAAGCCTCTCACACCTAGAATGGCTAGAAAATGCCCAATAATGGGACTGCAGCAGTATGAAAACACAATGTTGGAGAAGAAGTAAGCTATTCACTCATGAAATGTGTCAAGAAACACATTATCATCACTTGGTGTTACAACAACAACTTATTCTTCATTCTATGATCCAAAAATTGGGGAAAAGCAGCAAAATAAGCCCCAAAACTTTATTCCCAGCTATTTGCATAATACTAGAGGAAAATAACAGTGGGATCCCTTATAATATGTCATATGGGACTCACATACGAAATTTTAGCAAAAAAAAATCACTCTAGCTAAGTTAAATAGATCTCTCGGTCCCGATATGGCTCAAAAAGGCCCAAATCCCATGACTTAGCTTATGCAGAATTTACTGAAGCATTTACAGTGTAATTTTCTGAGGTTCTATGATGCAATAGGATGGAAATAACATACATGGAGTTTATTACATTAGATCATGGAGAAAAATGGAGGAAAATCCTCTTTTACACATTATAGAAATGACCCGGCAAGGGTTTCATGAAGGTACAAGTGAAAAATGTCAGATCTGTAGATCTAGATCTAGGAAACGCAGTCTAACTAAAGCTTTGAGTATATACAGCTGAAAAATATATAAAATGAAGGATAATCATTCTTACAAGGTTTTCAGGAGAAGGTTTGGCCCTTTCCCTAAAAAACAAGCTCAAGATTGAGGGGATTGACCCTCACACTGCAACACTACAAAGAAAGACCCAGTTCCTACAAAGGACTACGCTATAGATGTTGGGAGTACTTTTCCCAAGTGCCAAGATGTGAAATATTGCTCCGGAATGCTTCCCCACTGATCTCTCAAAGGAAAGAGAGCCTCCTCCTCTGAAAAACAAGTGTTGGAAGTGATGTTATGAATCCTCACTGAAACACCCTGCAACACAACGTTATACTACTGCAGAAATAACGTTGTAGCTGAAAGAGGATGCTTGGCCTAAAGCCTGTATGTGAGGCAAATCAGTACACTCCTTCAAGAGGCTTCTCAAGAAAGGATAATGATTCCTAAACAGGAAATCCTTGTGCTAAGCAGCACAGAAATCTCAACTAAACAGTTGCAGAAAGCAAAATAATCTTCAAGACCAAAATAAAATCATAAGCATAAACTTGTTATGGCTTCCTTGCCCTCCTTTTAAACATGTGTGAGCCTTCTTTCCTTGGGCCCCACTCATTATGGTTTCCTTCACCAAGGAATCTTCCTCCCACTTGCACTGTGTTGTCTTTATGGATGATCTCCTCCTCTCATACCTGCGCTGTTGACTTGGTCAAACTTGACCTTGTCCACCTGCATTTGTCCCTGTTCACACATGAGAGTGTAAAATCCAGCTGCTACCTTGATCCATTTCCACACCATGAGGGATTTTATTCAGATTTTTATTATGCATGTGCCTCCTTACCCATTTATTCATCTCTTAAGTGAGATTAGCAAAAATTAATATTCTAATTTGATGCATGCAAATTTTTGAATATTACAATCCTCTCCTCCCAAATGTTGCTTGTCCTCAAGCAACTAAAAGGATAGAGCTAAAGAGTTGCCTCCCAAGGCATGGGGACTGAAAAGTATCGGGAAGAAACCTTTCCCCAAGTGGATCCTCCATCCCCAAGCAATCATCCATACAAAGTGAGTCACCTCCCACCATGGCAACCCCATAAAATTTTCTTCCACCTGGAGCTCCTCCAAACTAGGTGGGCTGAAAATCTGCACATGGTAGAAAAGATATCCTACCCCACGCTGTCTTCCTCTCCACTTATGATAAGTTTAGAGTATATGTTGATCTTCGGCTGCAAAAAAATTTCCCTCAAGTGGCAAGATGAAGACTAGATCTCCAAATACCTCCTCTCCAATGCTGTGAATCAAGCTGGCCCAAATCATGCCATAAGTGATGGACAGGAAATCATAACCATATGGCATCCCATCAATCACATGGCCCACCTCAAAAGGAAACAAGTGTTTGAATGTGGTGGCCATATCTCCTCCCATGTTCCCATTAGAACATGTAATGCAGAAAATGTGGGAATCCTTTTCCCAAAAGGACACATCCATCCCATGTGTCTCTCTCCCCATCATGCTCTCAATAGAGATAAGAACAATATCAACAAAATAGATCATGATCAACATCAAAATGAGGGAAATACTGAAGGTTTCATGTGGTGCAAGGAAGTACCAATAGTTTCCCATGTAGTTAGAGCGCAGTTTCCCAAACTGCTGCTTCAGAAAATAATATGGTAAGTTTTTTCTTAATACATGGATAGTTATGTATGTCATCAAGTCTGCTAATGAATAGTAACTGGTTAGGTACAATGGCTGATCATACATGTAAGCAAAACATACTTTCCCAAGTTCATGTAAGAGATGTATGTCTCCATCATACAGATTGGCCCAAATTGACCATGAAACCAAATGAAAAACTTGCCCTCTTGTGGAGCAATGCACTGCATAGAAATGGTAAGATCATGCAAATATTGTATTAGACAATAAATAAATGCAAAAACAAATTTCTCTCCCCCTCCTTGTTTACCAGGTGCATCAAATGTGAAGTGATCCTGGGGACACTCCATCAATAAGTCCAACCCCCAAGGTGACAGCGTTATTGGTCCATGCAAATAGGCTCTTGCCAACTCATAACACCATTCTTTGACATGCACAATGTCAAAGGCATCTCCCATAATTGTCAGATTAAACCTCTCAATATTAATTATCAATCTGGGAGTCATAAACGCAAGTTGCATTGCGTATTGGCTCAGCTTACTGGTCAGAGTATATGAGTTTCCTTATTAATGATGAACTCGGTGCTGAAATGAAACACACATTTGCTGGCAAACAAACCATATTGAAAAGGAGACCTACTTAACCAATGTCATTCACTGCAAACTCCATACTGCAATTAAGCTATGATGAAATTCAAGACAATCTTCAATCATGTAACATTCTCGCACTCGCATTCTACTTTTTAAATCTCCTATGATAACTTTGAAAATCCCAATCTATTAAATTCTTTCACTCACTTGACACTAACACTTGAAATTAGTCTTGAAACAAGCAAAAAGACACACACCCTATTCTTAATGAAAACTCACACATTAAACTAGCTCAAAATACTCTTCATAATAATTCAAAGAACAATTATATCTATTGTTAGAAGAAAAAAAACTACTTTACTCTATGTCAAATAACATTTAAGATATCCTATTAAGAAATATAACATTACAATTAATCTATGGGAAACCTTTAATTCAAATATTTAAATCTAAATGAAACAAATTATTCAAAGACAAGCTCACTCCCAAAAAGTATGCAACTTATAATAAGAACTAAATCCAAATCATGTCACACAATACTGAAAATTCAATCACTGCTACCTGCATAATTAAATATACACTCAATCTTGCACCTATAAATAAATGATTATACCATGAAAACAAGAACCATCCTAACTAAAAATAAATCTATCAAAGTTGCACTCAAACTTGCTTAAAAATAAATGATTACATTACGAAAACAAAAATAATTCTAATTTAAAAGTGATTTAATTATTAAGAGAAATCCCACTATGCATGAACAAATCAAACCTTGATTTACTCTCCTAATGAAAATGTTTCTTATTCAAAATTAAAGAATTACAAAATATTCTCACTACTGAATCAAATTGGAAAACAAAGTAATGAACTAAATGCATAATTAAGAAATATTAAATACTATTAAAACAATTTAAAACAAAAGATAATTCTACAAATTAAACTAAAGAAAAATTCCTAAATCTATGAGGAATGAGCGACTTGAATCCAGGTTGCGGTGGATCCTTGCCACTCCCTGGAGAAAATCATAAACTAACTCAATGTTCAAAATTAAAATTACGATGCTTATATAAAACAAATAAATACAGAAGCCAAAAGTTATTAAAATAAATCAAAACATTGCTTCAAATATTAATCAAAATAAATACATCATCTACTGGGCAATTTAATACCGGATCTACATCTTCAGAAATCGACTTTTGCATCTGAGAAAATTGATAGAAATTCTATGCTCTCTACATTTCAGAAATCAATTGCTGCTTTGATCTTCGTTCTAATGGATCGGCTCCCTCCATTCTACATTTACTACCTCCATTCCATCTGTCGACTTTTTCTCCTACAACTCTCCTTACCTACACACAGCTACTACATATCTCTATATATCAACTTCTTCTTCTACAGCTACCCTTCCTCTCCTTTCTAATCGACTTCTTGCAACTGATATATATATATATATATATATATATATATATATATATATATATATCTATACCTGCACACAACTACTACATATCTCTATATATCAACTTCTTCTTCTACAGCTACCCTTCCTCTCCTTTTGCTTCAATTCTCAACCAGTTTTCAGTCTTGGTATTAAATGCCCACACTTCAACTCTATTTGAGGGTGGTTCCATCTGGCCTCCAATCAAAATCACAGTTTTACCCCACTAGACCAAATTGTGCCCGTTACATACAGGAACCAGTTGCTGCTTTTATGTATTTGGTGAATTCGTACTCAAATGCATTCCTGCACTGAGCCTTCCTGCAACCAAGAAGGAATTTATTAAAAACACTCATCAAAATAACTAATAACAAGGATTTATAAATTAATAGCTATTGTCTTTAAATGCATCTAATCATCAACATAATGGATTAATAATGATTAAAAAAACCAAGTACAAGTATGCATTTTGTTGATAAAAAATCGTAAAAATTTGGACAAATATGCAGCTCAACATCCCCCCATGTTGAACTTCTTGCATGTCCTCGTGCAAGAAAAACCTTTAAGGTGATGAAATAAGTTAGGGAAAATGTCAGCAAAGAGTTTAGCAAGTAAGATGAAGATGTCTGATGACGAAATGACTTCATTCTCCTGTTACCTTGTCCCAAATTTTGTTTTTGCCCAAAGTCTTATGATAAAATCAAGTTTTAGTGAAAAGGTGCAATTTCACAAATACTACCACAGGTTTCATGCACCTACAATAGCAATCTTGTACCTAGGTCATTCAGCACATATTTAGAGACAATTACAATCAATACACATTGATGGCAACCAACACCTTGTGAATAATCATCATGGCGTATTTCATCACTCTAAATACCATGAAAATTAAAGTGAGTTGTGATGCCATCAGCAACCTCTTTATTTTAACATTCTAATTTGCGTTGTCATCAAGATTCAAAAATAAATTTCCTCTCAATCTAGTACAAAGAATTACCTCACTAAGGGTACCACATCATTCAAAGATTCTTGATTTCTGAAAGATAGAACTCAAAGCCTTATCTTCAAATCGTCTTAAAACCATTGTCCAAGAGAAATGATGAGTCTTAGGGAAAGAGAAGGATGACCAAGAAAATCATAGTATGCAGTTAACTTTAATACCACAGACATGGCCTTGCTGCCCGTAGGTGTCCATAACCTCGATAGGGATGTATTTTAACCTAGCGAAATGTCAGTATCCCACTTACTAGATACAAATTCAGAGTTTGTTTATTTGACTTTTTGGACAAAGGCCACTGTCCTAGCTTGGTAACCAGCTGATGGCAGTGCCACTCATAAGAAGTAACATGAATGAACAGGCCAACTCGTGATGAGACCTCCTGTCTTCCAGCTTTTTGGCTGAAATCCATTACGCTGGCTTGGTGACCAGGAGCAGTAATGTCATGCATGCTAGGTCTCATGATCATGGTAGGTCGGCTCATTACGAGACCTCCTATCCTTCCCTAAATATCTTCTAAACTTTGTTTATCATTAACCTTAAAGGTTACTTACTAAGTGGGAAGACAGATCTACTCCTTAAGAGTACAGGATGGCATGAAAATTTTTTAATGACTAATCATTGCTGGCTAATTCTTCTACCCTAAAGACTTGTTAAAGATATCCTAGACATTGAATGAAAGATTCTTTGAGTTAAGAATGCCAGTGTTCTCCTGAATAGCTCATTATGATCTTTGAAAGAGTGTTCCACCATAGGGGTTTTCCAATAGTACCTTCTAATGGAAACTGAAAATATATATCTGAGATGACAACTTATTAGAGTGATTAATCATGGTTACTTTTGCAAAATCATGAGGTATTAGAGTGAATTTTACTCAACAAGATTTGTCACAAATGTGTGTGTTCACAACTAATGTGGATCAATATTAGTTTTAACATGCATTATTTAAAATTCAAAACCCTAATAGCATTGTAACTACTTTATTCATTTATTCTCTTACCCTATTTTACCCTAAGAGGCGAAAGACTCTCGTTTAAGTATAGAAGTACTTCCAATGAAGCCATGTGTGTAACAAAATGTTGATTATACTCACGCTTAGTTTTAACGAATAGACTTCAAGACATACGAAAGCATGAGAAATTAGTTTCTTTAATTGATATGGTATTAAGAGTTTCCGAATGCTAAGGAAATAAGATGGCTCGATGACTACTCGAAACCAGGATTCAATGGAATCCACATATTTATGATTTTCCAACTGATGCAAATCTTCCACAGTTTGATAGTAACTCTCCTGGAAACAAAAGGGATCTGGTGAAAGAGAAAAGATAAATCCCTCAAGTTCAGGCTCAAATATCTGCTTTTCAATTTGACAAGAATGGTTGAGAGAGATTCTAGAGTTTTGAGTTTCAACAACATTTTTAGAACATGTTCCAATGAAAGATTTCTCCTCTTTTGTTCTTTGAATTATATCTTCTCGAGATGAATGCTTTATAGTAATGGGGAAATTTTCCAGATTCATTCCCCTTTCCAACATAGAAGGTGTGAAATTTTGTTCAATAGGGGAATCAACGGAAGGAATAGGTGGTTCAAACTGCTGCACAACCTCATGGTTTAGATTAGGGTTTAAAAGATGGTTTGGGCTAGGGTTTTGGTTAATGATTGGACTAAGGTTTGGATTTGGATTGGGATTAGTTCTAGGGTTTGAGTTAAAGCTAGGGTTTGAATGAGGGCTAGGTTTAGGGTTAGGATTAGGGTTAGGTCTAGGGTAGGGACTAGGGTGTGTACTAGGGTATGAACTAGGGTTAGGGTATGGATTAGGGTTTGGCCTAGGTTAAGGATAAGGGATAGGGTAAGGATTAAGGCTAGGTATAGGGTATGGACTAGGGTTAGGGTAAGGTTGCACATGCGGCTGGGACCATGGAGAGGATAACTTAATGGTACATTGGAAAGAAATGGTGGTTGTTGTTGGTGCTCATATGATTGAATTTGCATGGGAGATTTCCCTAGAGAGAAGGATTCAAATGATTCTTGAGGCCATGGATATATCTGGCTCGCGGATGAGGGCCAAGGCAAGGGCCATTGTGGCCATGAAGTAGGATATTCAATTGGAGGAGGATCAAAAATTTGCCATGAAATTCCAGGATTATAAACATGCTGAGGAACCTGCTCAGGAAAATAATCATTATTCCAAGTATCAAATGGTATTTGGTTTTGAGTTATACCTGGCGGTTGATTTGATTCGTTACTTGATTCCCTGAGTACCTTTCGTAATCGTGGCAATGATGGGCAATTTTTGGTTGCATGACCATCCTCGCAAATTTCGCAAACTTCTAGACCGCTAAGTGGACACTTTCCAAGGCAGCGTTTCTTTCGACAGTTGGTGCAGAGGATAAGCAATGGTTCTTCGTCCTTCTCTTGTTCCTGCAAATCATCCAATTTTGAAATCAAATATTTAAATTTATGTTCAAGCAAGATATTAAATTTAGCACTTGTGAATTCTTCATCGGATGAGTTTTTTGTCTCTATAGCAGCATAAAAACTCCTCATTGAATGATTCCTCAAAATACCATCTTCTTGTCTTTAACGAGAGAACTGGTACATTTTGTCATCACATAGATTAGTACGCAAGGGTTCTTACAGTACCCCAAAAATGATATATCGTTGAAGACTGGATTATGAAGATAATTGGATTTAAAAAAAAAAAATTGACTGAAATAAAGCTCACCACGCTTGCATGAAAGGAAAATGTCAAATCAAAGCAATATTTAATCTACTGAAAACAAAAAAATTCAGAAATTAAAAGTCTAAAGCCTACTTCTACTTCTACACATAAACAAGATAAGGAAATAAAAGTTCAAGAGATAAGCAAGATGGCCAGACTTTGGAGCAACCCCACAATAGTGGATGTGTGGCTCTTCACTCATGTTTTACCGTACACTCTCGGCCCTCTGACATCCTGTAGTATCCTTGAAACTCTGTGAGAAAATTTTATCTGAGCCAAACTACAAGTCCCTGGTAATGGCGCCAAAATTTTGTGCGGCTTAACTGTCGGATTAAACCTCTCAATATTAATCATCAATCTGGGAGTCGTAAACACGAGTTGTACTGTGTATTGGCTTAGCTTACTAGTCAGAGTATATGAGTTTCCTTATTAATGATGAACTCGGTGCTTAAATGAAACACATATTTGCTGGAAAATAAATAATATTGAAAAGGAGAGCTACTTAACCATTGCCATTCACTGCAAAATCCATACTGCAATTAAGCTATGATTAAATTCAAGATAATCTTCAATCATGTAACATTCTCGCACTCACATTTTACTTTTTAAATATCCTATGATAACTTTGAAAATCCCAATCTATTAACTCCTTTCACTCACTTGACACTAACACTTGAAATTAGTCTTGAAACAAGCAAAAAGACACACACCCTATTCTTAATGAAAACTCACACATTAAACTAGCTCAAAATACTCTTCATAATAATTCAAGATTCAAAGAAAAATTCTATCTATTGCTAGAAGAAAAAAAACTACTTTACTCTATGTCAAATAACATTTAAGATATCCTATTAAAAATAACATTACAATTAATCTATGGGAAACCTTTAATTCAAATATTTAAATATAAATGAAACAAATTATTCAAAGGCAAGCTCACTCCCCAAAAGTATGCAACTTATAATAAGAACTAAATCCAAATCATGTCACACAATACTGAAAATTCAATCACTGCTACCTGCATAATTAAATCTACACTCAATCTTGCACTTATAAATAAATGATTATACCATGAAAACAAGAACCATCCTGACTAAAAATAAATCTATCAAAGTTGCACTCAAACTTGCTTAACAATAAATGATTACATTACGAAAACAAAAAAAAAAATCTAATTTAAAAGTGATTTAATTATTAAGTGATCGACACTTGGTTCCGACGCTTTTGACCAAATGTCGGAAATTTCCCCAAATTTTTTCCATCCCGCCCGAAACCGTCGCTATACTGACGTTTATAGAAAAGTGTCGCAATACCGACACTTAGAAAAGTGTCTCAATTGCGACGTTTGGAGGAAGACGTCGCAATTGCGACACTATGGCCCAAAGCGTCGCTATTGAGACGAATCCAATCGTCGCAAGTGCGACACAATGTCTAGGTGTCGCTATTGTGACGTTTGGAGGCACCCGTCGCAATAGCGACGCTTTTTCCGCCGTCGGTATAACGACACTTATATGCGCACTACATAAAAATACGAAACTTATATGCGCGCTACATAAAAATTTGAAACTTATATGCGCGCTACATAAAAATGATTTTATTGTTTCGTATCCGTCGCAATAGCTACATTAACGTCTGATATCACGCGCGCATTTGACCTCCGCTCTTGCAGAACAACATTCGCCCTCAGCATTCACCCTCAGCTCTTGCAGAACATCATTTTCCCTCAGCATTCTCCCTCAGTGTTTGCCCTCAGCTCTTGCAGAACAGAATTCACCCTCAGCTCTTGCAAAATGGTAAGTTCTTACTGCAGGCCCTTCCTCTTATAGTAGGGTTGAATCTATTTGGGTTTTTTTGGTCAATTCCATTGGATTGTGTTAGGTTGTAGGGTTCTCTCTAGATGTCAAGAATCAAGATTCAATACCCTCTATTATCTTCATCACCCAATACAAGATTTAAAATTTTCCCAAAGAAACGCTTATTAATTTGGCATCCATTATTTCTCCCTGCTTTAAAAACCCTACATTTAAATGAAAACAAGCATTGCATTTCAACTACAAAAATCTATTAGTGTTCAAATGTACATGTGTGCTACATTAACGTCTGATATCATGCACGCATTCACCCTCCGCTCTTGCAGAACAGCATTCGCCCTCAGCATTCGCCCTGAGCTCTTGCAGAACAGCATTCGCCCTCAGCATTCGCCCTGAGCATTCGCCCCGAGCTCTTGCAAAACAGCATTTTCCCTGCATTCGCCCTCAGCTCTTGCAGAACAACATTCGCCCTGCATTCGCCCTCAGCTCTTGTAGAACATCATTCTCCCTGCATTCGCCCTCAGCTCTTGCAGAACAACATTTTCCCTCAGCATTCGCCCTCAGCTCTTGCAGAACAACATTCGCCCTCAGCTCTTGCAAAATGGTAAGTTCTTACTGCAGGCCCTTCCTCCTATAGTAGGGTTGACTCTATTTGGGTTTTTTTGGTCGATTCCATTGGATTGTGTTAGGCTGTAGGGTTCTCTCTAGATGTCAAGAATCAAGATTCAATACCCTCTATTATCTTCATCACCCAATACAAGATTTAAATTTTTCCCAAAGAAACGCTTATTAATTTGGCAGCCATTATTTCTCCCTGCTTTAAAAACCCTACATTTAAATGAAAACAAGCATTGCAATTCAACTACAAAAATCTATTAGTGTTCAAATGCACATGTGTGCATCACTTGTGTAGGGTATTCCTTTTCCACTTTCACATTATCCAAGAATGTGTGCAGTATAGTTCATATTTTTTGTGATTTAGATTATCTTGAAAAAGGAAAGGTAAATTATTTCCCATGGAAAAAGAAGGTTTTCCCTTTTATAGGTTGTTTGGACTTACGTGGAAAAATTTATGGTATGCCTTTCATATTATGTAGTTTAAATTTGAATTAACAAATTATTCTACATGAAAATATAATTACCTATGTGATGTCCTTCATCACTAATTAAAATTATAGGGTTTCAATTTCCTAGACTCTAACTCATCTGATGCTAAATTCTAGGTTCTCATTGGTGGATCACTTTTCCATTGATTTCCTTTCCCTCTAGATCTTGTCATACTTTAAAAGTCATCAATGATACATATATTATTTCAGGTATCCCAAAAGGCTTTATAGTAGAACATATTGTGAAGTTTTTTTGACACTTGAGGATTCTTTTTAGAACTGCAACACGGTATATGCTATCGAGTTATATACCAAGCAACTTGTCCTTAATAACCACACTATGACGTAGGTTCAACTAGTTTGAACTTGTTGGGACATAGCATATGAAGTTGTGTGATGAGTTCATATCACAGGTATATTATGGTGACAAAAGTGAAGACACGTAATGATAGTTATTATGTTAACATTACTAGAAACATTTTCGAAATTATCCATGCTATCAAGATGTCAAAATTCCAGGCATTAGGTGTCAATACTCGTAGCTAATAGATAATGATAATAATATAAAAAAATCACAACTTTATTCTTGAAATATGTTTTTTACACATTGGTAACCTAGTTCATGAGTTACTATCACCTAAAGACTGCAAAAAAAACTTAAAATATAAATTAAACGAACATGAGAATCCAACTAAGGGTTTCTCGACAAAATCATGCCATAACCTGGCATTTTGAAACCCAAATTTGAATCCATCATAAGTAATACAATGCAAACTCAGATGGATTTTCAATGCATGTTTGCATGCTACACTTATTTTCTGTCTAGATATCATTTTTTTAAATGGAACCATTAGTCAAGCCCACAGTCCTTTTTATGTGAAAAATTTCAGCTCTATTTGAGCTCTTTTTTGCTCCACCACCTCCATAAACCAGTGTTACACGGGGTCTCGCCCCCCCACCTAGGGATCTAGATTCCTCGCCCCCTCGCACTCCGAGGTCTTGGGGAATTCTAGGGGACGTTTCCCTCACGCCCCCTCACACCCCCCTTCATGCCCCCTCACGTCCCCTCACCGCCCCTTTTAGTTTATGGTTTCGTGTTAAAAGTTGATGTGCCACTTAGCATATTTGAGAATCCAAGTGATTTTGATTCATATGGTGACATGGTTGATCCTGATATATTCATGCAGAAATTGGATGCAGAGACTAGTGGGGCATTAACTTGAGCATTTATGCTCTTTTATCATTATGATGATATCATTTGATATTCATATGTTATGTTTTATGTTTTATGTTTCAAACATAACTTATTTGCGTTTAAGTTTTATGTTTCAGACTTGAGTTGTAAACTTCAGTTTAAACTCTATTTTCAATCTTGATATAATATGTCATATGATATCTTAAACTTTATTTTCATTGTACATTGTTAGTAGTTACATTAATTATTATATAGTTACAAACTTACAAACTTACATGCATGATTGTATGATGTATGTTTTAACTTTTAACTTTTAAATTTGTTTCAATTATATGATTCATCATTCATCGATTTGCAATTTTATCATTTATGATTTATCTTTTATGATGCAAGTGTATGATGACTGTATATACATTCCTTGCAAAAATACAGTTACATTATAAATATTAAATGTTATAATTTTTATGACCCCGACGTCCCCCCACGTTTCCTGAAAATTGGTAGGGAGCTTTTGCATAGGCCGCTCCCGCGCTCCCTCGCCCCCTCGCTCCCACCTCCAGGGGACTTGGTGGAACATTGCCATAAACATATGCAAACATATATCATGATCTTAGAATTCCATTACATATGTATGTGCCAATGTTCCATAATCATGCCCCATCATCAATTTAAGAAATTTCCATTGAATATCAAATTATGGAGGGGGGGAACTTTTTGCTGCAACATTTGGCTCAAAATCGGGGACCATCTCCATATGAGGTGAATGAGAACTATAGATATTTGAAGAAGTAGATTAGTGCCTTTTCCTCTGGCCATGGAGTCATATACAGTCATCCATCAAAAAAATTTGTCTTTGTTCATTCTCACCTTGAAAGTTGCAAAAATTCATGCCCTAATTGAAGCGACACTAAATTTGAAAGATATAATAAAAATGCAAGCTAGAAGTGCCCTATTAATACAAAGGGAAAACCTTCCTACCTACCCTAACTGAGATAAATTTTGATTGAATAGGAAACATGATATTGCCAATGGAGTTGATCCAAAAACTTGTTAAATTTATGGGACTAAATCATGCATTTGATTTCCGGGGAAACATGCGCATGAAGAGAAAAAGTGCAGAATTAATGGAAAATCCATACATGCCACTTATAAAAACTACACCGAAAGGTCAAAAAATACTTAAGGCCTTAACTTAATTTGAATCCAAAAATGACAAAACGGGATTAGTGAAAACACGAGAGTGGTGTGGGTGAACAACATAAATAAAAAGTGAAGATACCTTTCCCCAAGATGCCTTTGTCACCGTTGTATGAAAACATGTTTTCCTTTCCCTTTATACATGCAAGTGAATGCATTATAGGTATGGTGTTTTCCAAGAATAGGAGAAGCCTAATTAAATATATCATTCGTGGAGTGAATGTTTGGGTGCCTTAATGTGCAATGACATGTTTCCAGGACTGAATTCAATGCAAGGCATATTTGAAACTCTAACTCTGTCTTTCGGTGTCTTATTAGAAATTATTTCAGTTTTAATTTTGTGTTTTCAAGTTAGATATTGTTTTCAAGTTTTTACATTTATAATTTTATTGCAATGTGGCAGACTGATGAGAGCAGTGCAGGAACAACCCAGAGACGGGATGATTGCGGAAAGAGGCCAGCGGAAGAACATGTAAAATGCCAGCATTGCTCTATCTTCAAGTATTTTAGTTATTTACATAATTGAAATAATATTAATTTTGTTCAAATATGCAGACACCTAGCCATGGTACACCTGATGATTCCCTCTTTGAGGAAGAGCTTTCTTCATCCCTATCTCCAGTGTTCTTGTTGCAAAAAAAGGCACGAGATGCAAGGTCAGAATTTAATACTTTGATAGACGTGCCTCAAACACCTGAAACAGAAGAGAGGATACAACATCTTATGAGGCAGCTAGAAAGATATCGGGTAATAATAAAAAGTCAAAAGGATATTTTTTTTGTTCTGCATGAGATGAATTGTGATAGTTTGATTTTTAATTTTTACATTGACTAAACTAACAAAAATTTCTTTTGTATGTAGCGTTTTCTGGCATTTGCTGAACCCGGTGTTGGTGGTAGTGGGACACAAGGGCAAGATATTGCCCAACAACCCTCTCGTACACCTTCTACTCCTTTATGTGCCAGCCAAGAAACACACCATGCCCAAGCAGACACCCAGCCAACCGCTGAACGTGTTGGCAATGATGAGGCTGATATGGCCAACTACATTATTGCGTTTCCTGGAGCTACACGTGTTAGCTCCACAGGGACCATTAATGGCACGTTGTTGGTGAACGATGAGGGTGTCCCTATAAAGCATGTACAACTCCTAGGTAAATTTTAATATTTTAACTATTTCATGTACTTTATCTAAAACATATTTATCATGATTTTTATTTTTAAATTAATGATAATATCTTCTTCTTTTTTTGGTTTTATTCTGTGTAGGAAACAATGAGTTCTACGGGATTCTGGAGAGCCATGCGTTGGTAATTTTTGGCCCAACCATACGTACAGGGTGGAATTCCCAGAATTCCAACCTGAAAAAAGAACTTCTAGATTATCTAGAAGCCCTTTTTGGGGTCGGCACATTTGACAGAAAAGCGGTGGCTCAGGTAGCGGGCAAATATTTGAAATATACCAGGGACACCTATAGGACGCAATTGCAATTTAACCCTAGATATGAGCGTCCTCTCGCAGTTTCAGAGAGTGAGTGGAGATCACTCATCCATGACGGAAAAGAGAAAAGGGCAAAGAAAGAAGGAAAAATGCCAACTGGACCCGCAAGGTAAATTACAACTTTAATTCAATAGCTTTAATTTTCTTTATGTCTAAAATAAAAGTGTGCTACGTCATATCTAACTTCAATCTTTTGATGTTAGGTTTCCTGACACCTCAAAGGCAAACAAAGCTAGGATTGAGAAAAAGGGCCATCACAAGCTAGGCCAGGGTGGCTACTTGAAATTAGCTGCAAGAATTGTAAATTTTTTTTTTATTTTTTTTATTTTTTTATTTTTTTATGACTAGAGGAATCAGCAACGGCGGAGGTATCGTACTCGCGTAACACGGGGTCGAATCCCCCCGGCGACCACTATAAACTCTAGGGGAGACGCAATACCCCCAAGCACGCCTCCCGGGTAATCGACTAAGCCTTTTGGGCCTCACGGTCAGGGATTGAACTCGTGACCTGCATATCAACACGAACGCCTTAGCAGTACGTCCGTTGGCCATTAGACCAAACCCCAGGGGCCACAAGAATTGTAATTAAGTAGCTAAACATCTTATAATTAATTGTATCGCCTTCCAACGTTTTTGTAATCCTATCAAATATGATTAAAAATACATAATCATATGTAATGTAGGGTGATGACTTCGGAACAGAAACTACAGAGGAAGATAAAAATATCTCTTTCCATTTCGGCTAACAAGCTGTAGTTGAACGTCGCAGAAGCTTGGGGCAGGTCCCAAGATCCAGAATGCCTGATAAGGTAAAATATTAACCTTTCAATATGTTTGTTTTCGTCCATAAATTTAATGTCTAACAACTTTGTTTAAATCAGGGGAGCAGCACTACCGACGAGGCAAATAACCCAATTTTAGAGCCAGATGTAGATGATCCTCTCGTGCAACCTGATCATTGTAGTGGGGACCAGGCCGACAATGCTGCTATCAGTGAGGGCCGTGATGGTAATTAATTTCCACTTATAATTTTTTCTAATTATACCTTGATGGTTGTCCTTATAATTTTTTTTGTTTAAATGACAGAGAATGTTACCCTTGAGGATCTTACCACCAGAGAGGAAGACAGGGCAACAGTCTCAACGACGACAACTGGTGCACTAGGTAAATAATCTCATTGCAATTTTTTTTTATTAATATTACCAAACTAGTTCAATGATATTTAAAAACTGACAATTAAAATTTAATATTATCTGTTTTTGTAGGCAATGCCCCGTCACTGGATGAGACTAGACATCGTGACAACGCAACTAGGTCAGCGGCGACAACTGGTGCACCAATTAAATAATCTCATTGCAATTTTTTTTATTAATATTACCGAACTAGTTCAATGATATTTATAAACTGACAACTAAAATTTAATATTATCTGTTTTTTTAGGCGATGCCCCGTCACTGGATGAGACCAGACATCGTGACAACGCAATTAGGTCAGCGGCGACAACTGGTGCACCAGGTAAATAATCTCATTGCAATTTTTTTTTATTAATATTACCGAACTAGTTCAATGATATTTAAAAACTGACAATTAAAATTTAATATTATCTGTTTTTTTAGGCGATGCCCCGTCACTGGATGAGACCAGACATCGTGACTACGCAACTAGGTCAGCGGCGACAACTGGTGCACCAGGTAAATAATCTCATTGCAATTTTTTTTTATTAATATTACCGAACTAGTTCAATGATATTTAAAAACTGACAATTAAAATTTAATATTATCTGTTTTTGTAGGCGATGCCCCGTCACTGGATGAGACCAGACATCGTGACTACGCAACTAGGTCAGCGGCGACAACTGGTGCACCAGGTAAATAATCTCATTGCAATTTTTTATTAATATTACCGAACTAGTTCAATGATATTTAAAAACTGACAATTAAAATTTAATATTATCTGTTTTTGTAGGCGATGCCCCGTCACTGGATGAGACCAGACATCGTGACTACGCAACTAGGTCAGTAGTGCGGGTCGAAAGGCACGAAACAGGAGCAGAGCACGATGATATTGATGATGTAATTAGGAGCTTTAAAAATAGGAAGAAGAAAAAGAAAATTTGACAATGTAAAATATTGTATTATTATAAGACAAACGTTACCATACTTGGAACGTTTTTTGCGTTATATAAAAAACTCATTTATCATACTTTTTTTATGTCAAGCATTAATTGAAATGTTTCCTTGTGTACTTTTTGTTGAATTTTTTTTTTATTAGTTATTGAATATTTTTTTTTATGCTCATGAAAGTAAAAAATGAAATATAGATTGGGTATTGGGGAATTGAGAGTGATGTGAGGGGGGGGGGAGGGGCCATAAGAGCTTCCACCTTCACGTGGTTGGCCCTGTTTAGTAGAGAATAATTTATTGGAGCGATTTAATCTTGGAGCAAACCTCCCTCGATCTAGCGTAGCAACAAAAAAGTCATTGTTGACTTAGTTGCTACTCTTTCAGATCGTGGGAGGCTTGTTCCAAGTTCATGTGACTCCAATAAATTGTTCTTGAAATGAAGAGGAGCTTATTCAGGTATGTTTTGACATTTTCAACGTATGTTCTAACATTATCATAAGAATGCATCTTAGAGTAAAAAATACTACATCAATTACTTGTATTTATTGTATAGATAATGATGGATTTTGATTGACTTGGCAGTGCAGGTACAAATCCTCTTGCATCATGAGCAATACAACTTGTCAACCGGGGTCATGTCCAGGATATTTTTGCTTGTGCGCTTGACCAAGTTCGTAATGTCACATTTTGTAAGTTCCTTTACAGTTCATAATTCAATATTAAGCTTGTTCATGATTATTATCTAGGTTTTTTGTATGTGTTTTTTCATCTATTTGATTGTAAGCAACTCTGCATGTTTCCTGTTGTTCACTATGATTTCTCCCATTACCACTCCCAGGATGAATACGAATTTATTGTTACATAGGTTACTTTATTGTTACTATGATTTCTCCATTTACGATTTCATAGGTTACATCATGTAAAGTTGTCAATCTCAGGTTGGTGATGAGCTTTAGTTCTCCGGATTTGGGGCTTTTCTGATATTTTCTCCCTCATGTCATTCCTGCATCACCTCGTTGTTTGAGCATGCCAATTTTCTACCACTTGTACCAATTGGCACATGTCAATCTCTGAGTGGTGCCACATTTCACCTATTTTCGGTGAGAGTTTAGGGTTTCTCTAACATAGCTTCAGAAATCTGATTCAGTGCCTGCTTGAATATTGTCACATAATACTCATGGTTTGGATTGATGAGCATGTTTTGAATGGTTGGTTGATTCATAAGAACCACCCATATAGTCATCTTGAGATATTTCAGAAGGTTTCTCGGGTTTCCTTTTTCACCGTTTCTAGTGGGTGGGATGGTGTGGGGTGATCCATCAATGCTGGTGCTCTTGTAGTAGGGAATTTGTTTTTGGGGATATAAAGGAGCATTTGATGTAGATATCCCATTGGATGCATTCATAGATGGGCATGAGAGGTCAAGAATTTAAATTAAAAATATGCAACCTTTAGCATGGCAACCTGAAGGCTGCGAGAGACACTGGTTAAAGATTGTTTTGTGCTGGCCTTAATATAGTCGTGATTTCTTTCTATTATCTTAATGCAAATATATAGTCCGGTCTCATTAAAATGAGGATTTTGGTTGTATTTCTCTTTGGTTGTTTCTCTCTTAATGCTCCAGAAGTTGCCAAAAGTTGCGATAGTTGTTTAGTTTTCCTGTTACAACTTAAAAGTGCTTTTTAGCAATGGGAGTCATGTTTTTTAAGGTTCATACTAATATGAAGATCTTGTAATTCTATATTCAACATAAGAGAAGATGGCCTCTGCTTTGGGCGGTATGACAACAATTGCCACATCTACCTCATTGGGTAACAATGGAAAGGGGAAGAAGTTGGGTGTAATGTTTGATAATTATGGTAGACAATTGTCTTCTCTTTCAGTTTTTTCACCCATTTCCTTTAATCGCTCAAGCAGAAGAGGGACTCTGAGATTACGCGACAGAGAGAAGGTAGTTAATACAAGAGCTATGGAAAAGGAGTTGTACTTCAACAAGGATGGCTCAGTGACAAAAAAATTGCAGGTAAGAGAAAAAATTATGTTTAAAGGAAGGTCACTTGCACGTGAAACTTCACTGCGGTGGATCTTTCCTTGTCCACTTATATTCGATTTTAATGTGTTATTTTAATTTTTCATGGAGGGTTGTTTTGGCATATGGTCTGGCATTCAATTGCACACTTACTGAAAGCATTGTCAATTTGTCTTGCGGGCGGTGTGAACAAACTTGCTGATCTTGTTGGAGTCACCCTTGGGGCGAAGGGAAAAATGTTGTCTTGGAGAGCAAGCATGGTTCTCCGAAAATAGTTAATGATGGTGTGACGGTAGCTAAGGAGGTAATTTGTAGATGTGTGCTCTGGTTTTCTTTTTAACGTTGTATTAGTTCCCCCTCTTAAATGTCTTAGATTTGGTAGGCATAATTTGAAAACTCAATGGTGAAAGGAAACATATTTTTTACCCAGTGGTCTACTTGGCCTATGGACTAGCCACATTAGAGTAATGCATAAAGCTTTTCACAACAATAAAAGGAAAGGGTTATGGCTGAGTCAAATTTTATTGTTATTGACAGTGTAATGAATTGTATCTCAATGCTATGGTTTTGGCCTTTTTATTGGTTGAATTAGAGGACTCAGTTGAAAATATTGGGGCCAAGTTGGTAAGGCAAGCTGCAGAAAATACAAATGATTTAGCTGGGGATGGAACCACAACATCTTTTATTCTTGCACATGTTGGAATATTGAAAAATTCCATAACAATGAATGGAGAATAAATCTCCCTTCCTCTAACACAGAGAAAATAAAAATTTCTTTGACAGGAGACAAAGTTTCAATACTTTGAAAACAAACTTCTATTCCCTTCAATAACTCAAAAAAAAACTATTACACTTCTTCCTCACTGAGAGGGATTACAAAATTATGACTGCTACAAAACGCGGTGCATAAAACCAACTCACTGTCTGTTCAAAACAAACATACTCTGTCTCTAAAACACTCTGCTGTGTTTTTCCCTTTCGCACTGCTGTGCATACACACTTAAAAAGTTACACTCGGTCTTTCACTTTTTACACACTGCTGTGTAATAAAAAATTTACGTACTGTCTATAAAAAAAACTACCAAGCTTTTTCGACCTTTTTATTTTTATATGCCATAACATATAAAAAATATTATAATAAACCCTCTTTTAAAAAAATAAAATTAAAACTAAATTCTATGGCCCACCTTTCATTTCGCATATGATATATATATAACATATGTATATATTAAACTATCAAAACATTAAAGAACCCTTTCCGTCGGACTTCAAAAGTCTAAATAGATTGAATTTCAAACCAAATTCGCGTTCCAAAATGGGAAGCTGACGTCTGCCTAATTTTAACTCGAATTCTCAATCTAATGTGCCCTATAAAAAATTCGGGTCCGGTTTTCAGGTTTTCAGATTCCCTTCAATTTCATGTGATCCAATATTAATGCTCCACGTGTCCTCCTTTTGAATTTACAAAACTATCGGGTAAATTTCTGTTTGTTTAATTTCTGGTTGGTGAATTGCGTTAATGCTGATTGTTGTGTTTAAATACAATCCTGTACAGAAATATGGCTGCGGCCGTCTACAAAAAAAACTTGCAGGAATTTTAGATGTTGAATTAAATTTCTGGATGGCATGCAAGCAACCTCGAAAAAAAAATGTTGCTGCTGCATCCGTCCTTCTGCTGCAGCAGTTGAAGCTAAATTCAACAGCACAGGGTTTAATAAGTGAGGGTGTAAAGGTAACTTTTTGTCGATAGTACTGGATTAAGATCATCTATTCATTTTTGTAGGGTCTTATGGTGTTTGGTTTTTTAGTTTTGGGTTGGGCTTATTGAGTCTAAGATAGTTTTTGAGTGAAAAAATTGCTATCGGGTATTAAAAATTTTTGGTTCTTTTGTCAAAATTTATGAGCTTGTTAGGAAATACAAAACTGACAATGGTTGTATCTTAAATTTGTGGAAAATAATTTGAAATGAAACCTTTTTGTTCAGGTTGTTGCAGCAGGTGCAAACCCCGTTCAAATTACTAGGGGCATTGAAAAGACAATAAAGGCCCTTGTTTCGGAACTCAAAATTTTGTCAAAGGAGGTAAACGCTTGCCTTTTGAGTAGGTTGGTTTTCCTTTTTGCTGATGGTTTGGTGTATCTAATTGAATTAGTTGCCTAAGGTATTTTTGGTTGCAAACTCCTTTTCATTTTTCATACAGTATTGGCCTTGTGGAATACATTTGATTGTGTGGTCTTGTTAGATCTACAACATTTGTAGTTGTTTAGTCTTATGGCCGAGGTGCACTTTTATTATGGAAATAGTTGATGCAATATTGTCATGTAATCCTTACTGCAGGGTAGCATGTTGAGAAGTTTCTTGTGAAACATTTGGTATTCAAAATGACACTTGATCCTATACAGCATCATGCACTTGACTTCAAAATTCATATTCAAAGTGTGCCAGACAATTCTTGCAAAATTTCAAATATTTATGTTGTTTTAAACCATTATCTTTTTCATGTATTGGATGCTGAAAATGTGAAAAAGACTTTGGTATGAAACCAACTGGTGAATAATTTCCAGCACAACAACCACTTCCAAGACTTGATTTAGAAGTAGAACAAATGTGCTTATGAAGCATAGAAAGATATCCTTGATGCATTGTCAATGTTTGGCTAGGGTTATTTTTGGAGAAAATAACTCCTTATTCCTAGAATAGTTATCTTCAATACAAGTAAATTCCAGAGAAGAGAGATCATCGTGTGATGCAACAAAACTAAAATTGGACCCCCAAGGAGATTTGGTGTGTCTACAATCGCTCTGTCAGCATTTTCCCTTGGTTTACCCCATTCTTTTCCTCCAACCTGAGTCTTAATTGACTTCTTCTTTATTCGGGTTTATTTATCAAATTCGTAGAATTTTATAAATAAATACTATCCACAATGGTTGGACTTTAATTTATATTCCCGACTTTATATTATCTCCAAGCCTTATAACCAATGTTTAACTTTCAACACTTTGTATTTATACTCCACGTTTCTTTTTAAATAAATAACTTGTAATGAACTTTCGGCTCTATATTTCACCACCCGGCCTTACAACAATCACGCTCTAGACTTATGCTAATTATCCGCCAATCGTTTAATTAAACAATTTCATTATACTCCGGCCCCACCTATATATATCAATAACCAATCAAACACGCGTATCGTACCTGGCTATCCTCCGCACACCTTAGTTAACCTCCGGGCAAGTTCAACGTGCGACCACCGTCCGATGGCCCTTCTCCAAATCAATGACTCTTGGCAATTTCGCTCGGCTTCCAACGTCGGGCTTTAACGTGCGATGGTGTGGGTTAAACAGTGGTTTTCCAGGGGTCACTTCGCCACGTGTCGCATTCCCTATGGAATCGCTCGTGAATAGGAAATACTACCTACTCCGCAAAAGCGGTGCGATATGGGCAACCCGCTTTTGTGATTCCGCTCGTGGTTTTGGTAGAGGGCTTGACCACGGGTGCAAGTCTGGTTCCGCTATCCTTTTGTTTGTTAACTCATGTCCAATCATCGGGTCAGGTTTCGAAAGCACAACAATTTTGTCTCTTTATTAAGCAGGATTTTTATATTTGAACAGTTTTCACGACCCCAGTTCTCTACACAGACCTCGCCTTTGGGTGGGGTGAGTTCATAGGGTTATCCAACAATTTACGGGAATTCAAAGACAGAAGAATGGAATTATCAGTACCCAATCGCCTCACAGTTAAAAAATTCTTCACAATTAGCAGTTCGAGATAATTCAATGGCAAATAAGCTTGGAAATCATTTAATTGGAAACAATTGTTCACACATAGAGGTTTATTGCAGAAATCCCCTATCTACTCTCCTCTTCCCTCTCTACTTTTATTCATCCGAGGAATTACAATTTATATACATAACATATGGCTCTTCGGTTCCTCTGAGAGGATCGTTCTAGAAATCAAAAGGTCTAATTATAATAATTCAACTAACTGAAACTGTTCGACTCCTACAACTCTAACTAGTCTAAGTAATACAGTCAGTTGAGGTATTGACACCTTGCTGTTACAACTAAAATGTTTTCAAACCCTCCTAGCCACAACATGTGGACAAAACCTCCTACATTGCTGGCTAGTGCCTAATGCCCCTGCATCATCGTATGACATAAACCTATTAACAAAAGTGAGTTCCTTGAATTTCACCAAATATTTTCTTTGAATTCCTTGCTTTTAAAAGCCAATGATATCTTTTATTGTGTTAATGTTACATAAATTCCTTGTCCTAGTGCCTCACACTCTACTATGAATGTTTTACCAAAAGTAGGTGCAACCAATGTTGGTGTAGAAGACATGGCATCCATTGAAAGAGAGAATGCCAAAGTAGCCTCATCATTCCATATAAATGATATTTTCTTCAAGAGATATGTGAGTGGACTTGAAATGCATGCATAATTCTTAACAAATTATCAATAATATCATGTAAGTCTAAAAAATCTTCTAAGAACCTTGATTTTCTTGGGAATAGGTCATTTTGTAATAGCTTGCATCTTTTGAGGCTCCAACTTCACTCCTTCCTTTAAAACAATATGAACCAAATACTCGAATTCTTATTTCCAAAAAGCACATTTGGATATTTTTACATAAAAATGATTGTTCTCAATAATTTATATAACTTTTCCACATGTTTAGTGTGGTATTCCCATGATTTATTATAAATATGTGTATTATCAAAGAAAACCAACACAAATTTTATAAGATGGGATCAAACAAAATTGTTCTTAAGTCGAGCCCGCTGGACTTCAAACGGTGATAAACCATAATTCAAACCAAATTCGTGTTCCAAAATAGCCTGCTGACGTCGGCCAATTTTGTGACGCGAAAACCAAATGAATTCTGCCCTAATATTTTTCGGGTCCGAAGTTGGGCTGGTGTACGGAGGGAGAGTTGTGACGCGAATTTCTTATCAAATTCGCCCTAATATTTTTCAGGTCCGGATTTCCACTGCGCGAGCGGCCCAAACAAAGATCCGCTCCAATCAATTTCTGCCACGTGTCCTCAATAAAAACTTGCCCTGCTCCCGGCTGCGGGTGCATTCGATGGCGTTTAAGGCGATGGGACATGGATATGGCGATTTCATATCAATCGCATTAACATTTAATGCTGTTCAATTAAGTTTTCACATCAAATCCGCATTAATTAATTTTTAACACCGTTCAAGATCGGACCTCCACTCCTCTTAGCGATTCCGCACGCTCCAATTTGATCCGGCCTTCGGCTCTCGTTATTAATGATCAGAGATTAATTATGACGGGTGTCCTTTTCTTTCATTGCAGTCGGGTCGACAAAATGGCGTTTAGCCATGGTTTTTCAGACAAGCCGGTTGCTGGATTACACTGCCTGCTAACTGTGACGATAAGGAGAAGTGGCCAGCTGAACTGCTGCCTAGACCTTGCTGCATATTTGCAAGACAAGCCAGTTGCTGGATTACACTGCCTGCTAATTGTGACGATAAGGAGAAGTGGCCAGCTGAACTGCTGCCTAGACCTTGCTGCATATTTGCATTTCTCTCGGTTCTGTCTCTGTTTATCTTCCTCTGTTAATTGGAATTCTTCTTCTTCGTCTCCTCTTGTGCCCACTACGCCTAAGATTGCACCCATGCCTCGCGTGCGTCATAGGATGCGTTGCCGCAGGGGGAGCACTAGAGGTCAACCCCGGCGCGCTCCCTCCAGCCCCTCAACAGAGTCGACTTCCGGCCATTCCAGTGATTATTACTTAGGTCGATATCCAAATACTAGGAGTGGGCGGGGTCGGCTTGTAGGATCTGGCCACTGTATGGATTTCCCTGCTCCTGGCTTCCCCACCGCTAGTTCACCTTCTCCCACGACGCGCACTGCGCAATTTTCCTTTAATTGCTCTCTCAACCGCCCGCGAATCACGGCTTTAGTCACTGTGGTCTTCCGCGAGGAGGCCCAAATGGAGGAAGAATGCACCCGTCCGGCGGGTCTGAGCTCGGAAAAAGCCGGCCAGCATTCGGGCCTTCAGGAGGGGAGTCGTGGCATGCATGTGGAGGTAGCACCTAGCGATCCTGGACCTTCCGAAGGATGGTGCCGAATCGTGGAGGAACCACCGGAGGAGTAGTTTGGTTAATTTGTTTTTCTTGCTTAGTAGGCCCACTTAATTGGGCTGCTTTTAGATTATTTTACTGTGCTGGACCTTTGTAATATTTTTGAATTCTGTAAATTAAACGTTCAAGACTGGCTTCCCCGTATGAGGGCAGTCTTCTTAATTTTTTGATTTTTTGATGACAAATTTGCCACGAGTCTGGCCAGGCAATGTTTTTGACTTCGGTGTAATTTTATTCGCAATGTTAATAGATTAACTTTACTTAGAATTCTCACATGATTAGCGTTTTTCTTGATCCGTTCAAGGATTTTGGGTACTTTAATTTGTATTTGGAACAATGGACGTCGGTACTCTATCTGTTTCTTTACTTTTCTACATACTACTATTTCACTTTCTTATAGATGCCTCGGGCATATTTGAATGCTTTCTCAGATTGTCGATAATCTCCATGTGGACCGTTACTGGATTTTATATCATGTCCATGTATGTGACATGGGGTATTTTTCTATCATTGTCTAGGGTGGGACTTCCACTTTTCTGGATGGATATTTGGGTTCCAATCTTCAGATGTGAAAATGTAATGACTTCATGGACTCTTTTACTTCATATAATATATTCAAAACAACGTTTTTTCTCTTGTGAAAAAAAAATGATTAATGTTTATCACTCTGCCTTCAAAACTAGCGATGTCGGTCTATGTTGCTGGTTTATTGATATGGTCTGATGGTCTTTTTATATTTTGGACATATCACACTCCTCACATGATTAGCGTTTTTCTCTGTTCAAGGATTTTGGGTACTTTAATTTGTATTTGGAACAATGGATGTTGGTACGTACTCTATCTGTTTCTTTACTATTCTACATACTGCTATTTCACTTTCTTATAGATGCCTTGGGCATATTTGGATGCTTTCTCAGATTGTCGATAATCTCCATGTGGACCGTTACTGGGTTTTATATCAAGTCGCTGTATGTGACATGGGGTATTTTCTTATCATTGTCTGGGGTGGGACTTCCACTTTTCTGGATGGATATTTGGGTTCCAATCTTAAGATGTGAAAATTTAATGACTTCATGGACTGTTTTACTTCATACAATATATTCAAAACATCGTTTTTTCTCTTGTGAAAAAAAAAATGATTAATGTTTATCACTCTGCCTTCAAAACTAGCGATGCTGGTCTATGTTGCTGGTTTATTGATATGGTCTGATGGTCTTTTTATATTTTGGACATATCACACCCCTCACATGATTAGCGTTTTTCTCTGTTCAAGGATTTTGGGTACTTTAATTTGTATTTGGAACAATGGACGTCGGTACTCTATCTGTTGTTTTACTATTCTACATATCGCTATTTCACTTTCTTATAGATGCCTCGGGCATATTTGGATGCTTTCTCAGATTTGTTGATAATATCCATGTGGACCGTTACTGGGTTTTATGTCAAGTCCCTGTATGTGACATGGGGTATTTTTCTATCACTGTCTGGGGTGGGACTTCCACTTTTCTGGATGGATATTTGGGTTCCAATCTTCAGATGTGAAAATGTAATAACTTCATGGACTGTTTTACTTCATATATATATTCAAAACAACGTTTTTTCTCTTGTGAAAAAAAAATGATTAATGTTTATCACTCTGCCTTCAAAACTAGCGATGCTGGTCTATGTTGCTGGTTTATTGATATGGTCTGATGGTCTTTTTATATTTTGGACATATCACTCTCCTCGCATGATTAGCGTTTTTCTCTGTTGCAGGATTTTGGGTACTTTAATTTGTATTTGGAACAATGAACGTCGGTACTCTATCTGTTTCTTTACTATTCTACATACTGCTATTTCACTTTCTTATAGATGCCTCGGGCATATTTGGATGCTTTCTCAGATTGTCGATAATCTCCATGTGGACCGTTACTGGGTTTTATATCAAGTCCCGCTATGTGACATGGGGCATTTTTCTATCACTTTCTGGGGTGGGACTTCCACTTTTCTGGATGGATATTTGGGTTCCAATCTTCGGATTTGAAAATGTAATAACTTCATGGACTGTTTTACTTCATATAATATATTCAAAACAACGTTTTTTCTCTTGTGAAAAAAAAATGATTAATGTTTATCACTCTGCCTTCAAAACTAGCGATGCTGGTCTATGTTGTCGGTTTATTGATATGGTCTGATGGTCTTTTTATATTTTGGACATATCACACTCCTCACATGATTAGCGTTTTTCTCTGTTCAAGGATTTTGGGTACTTTAATTTGTATTTGGAACAATGGACGTCGATACTCTATCTGTTGCTTTACTATTCTACATACCGCTATTTCACTTTCTTATAGATGCCTCGAGCATATTTGGATGCTTTCTCAGATTGTCGATAATCTCCATGTGGACCGTTACTGGGTTTTATATCAAGTCCCTGTATGTGACATGGGGTATTTTTCTATCACCGTCTAGGGTGGGACTTCCACTTTTCTGGATGGATATTTGGGTTCCAATCTTCAGATGTGAAAATGTAATGACTTCATGGACTGTTTTACTTCATATAATATATTCAAAACAACGTTTTTTCTCTTGTGAAAAAAAAAAGATTAATGTTTATCACTCTGCCTTCAAAACTAGTTATGATGGTCTATGTTGCTGGTTTATTGATATGGTCTCATGGTCTTTTTATATTTTGGACATATCACACTCCTCACATGATTAGCGTTTTTCTCTGTTCAAGGATTTTGGGTACTTTAATTTGTATTTGGAACAATGGACGTCGGTACTCTATCTGCTGCTTTACTATTCTACATACTGCTATTTCACTTTCTTATAGATGCCTCGGGCATATTTGGATGCTTTCTCAGATTGTCGATAATCTCCATGTGGACCGTTACTGGGTTTTATATCATGTCCCCGTATGTGACATGGGGTATTTTTCTATCATTGTCTGGGGTGGGACTTCCACTTTTCTGGATGGATATTTGGGTTCCAATCTTCAGATGTGAAAATGTAATGACTTCATGGACTGTTTTACTTCATATAATATATTCAAAACAACGTTTCTCGTCTTTTAAAGTTTCAATTTTTTTTTTTTTAAATTGAACCCTCCGTCGGTCTACCGACGCCTTGTAGACGTCGGAACTGCAACAACATAGAAACATCGGAAGAGAGACAGTATAAAAACGTCGGACCACATTTCGTCGGAATTGCGACAGATTACAAACGTCGGAAGAGCGACGTTCCAAACGTCGGACCACATATCGTCGGCATTGCGAAATCTTACAGACGTCGGAAGAGCGACGTCCACAACGTCGGATCACGTTGGGTTGGAATGCGACCGTTTACAAGCGTCGGAAGAGCGACGTTCCAAACGTCGAACCACATTTCATCGGAAGTGCGACAGTTTACAAACGTCGGAGGCGCGACGGTTTGTGAGACGTCGGAAGAGTGACGCTTGTTCGGAAGCGACGGAAGAAGTGTCGATAGTGCGACACTTTTTACGTGCGTCAGAACTGCGACGGCATGACAAACCACGGTTTGTCTACCCTCGAACTGTCGCTCTTGCGACGACTATGTGTCGGAATAGCGACGAATTGGCCATCAGAATTTCCGCCAAATTTTCTAGTGTCTATCCCTAATTAGGAAAATGGTGAAAAACAGAACATTCTAATCCATGGATATCCTAGCTTGCAAATGAACATGAAATGTAACTCAAAATAATACAACCAAATCTCTTTCATCTAATACTGATATGTTGGAAGAGCTTTTAAGAAAAAGAATGGTTGTAAGATAATGAGGATATTTTAATCTAATTGCAAAATAGAAAATGCTAATTAACTCAACATAATACAACCAAATCTCTTTCATCTAATATTGATATGTTGGAAGAGCTTTTAAGAAAAAGAATGGTTGTAAGATAATCAAGATCTTTTAATCTAATTGCAAAACAGAACAGTAACTTAAAACATTATAGTGAAATCTCATTCATTTGATAAAGGTTTTTTGGAAGAGCTTGAGAAAAAGATTACTATAATGTAGTAAGGATCTCCTATGAAATGCTAAAACAACTTATAACATTACAACTAAATCTCATTCATGAGTTAAAGGTTTATTGGAAGAGCTTTTTGAAAGAGATTAATCATAATGTGATAAGGATCTTCTATGAAGCAAAACAATCAATAACTCACAATACTACAAATTAGTCTCTTTCGTGAATTAAAGGTTTATTGGAAGAGCTTGTGAAAGAGACTAATTACAGTATAATGAGGAATCTGATCTAAAATTGTGTGAACAAAATATTTCTTATACAGAGATTGACAGTAGGGGCTTTTACTGGTTATTTCACCTTTACTAGAAAGGATGAAACCAGAAGCTTCTGGCCCTCTTACTGACTCTTCCTAAAGAAATATAATGTAAACACTAAAAACTAAATAACAGAAAATGAAATGCTAATAACTCAAAATATCACAATTGAATCCCATTCATTTAATAAAGATGTTTTGGAAGAGCTTGAGAAAGAGACTAACTGCAATATCATGAGGATCCTTTATCTAAGCAAATTACATGAAAAATAATGCTAAAAGCTATGATTTCAGAAAGCAATCTAAGTAAGGAAATATGACAAAACAGAATTGAAAACAACTTATCTAGAAAACATGCAAAACCTCCTTGAATAGCAGGGGCCCTCTGCTACCAATTTGGTGTAATCCTTCTTCAGCTCCTTAAAATTGTAATCAAAACACCATCAAGGAACTTCTTTATTGAAAAAAACTCACAAATCTACATCCCATTCCATCTTAAGCTTTGTTACAAAAGACTCTCTATTCCTTTCTCTCCTTCTCCTATTTTTCACTACTTTTTCATTACCCATGATAGGAGAAAGCTTCTCCTATTTATACAAAATATGAGGAGTTATCTCATTAATGGGAGTCCATGAATCTCTCCCTCCATCTCTAAAGTTACAATCAAAATAGGAAATGATAAGACACATGTCTTTCTAGAGTTTCAACACAACTCGAGGAATGAGACACATATCCTCTTAGAGTTTCAATACAACAAGGAAGTGAGACACATATCCTCTTGATCCCATAATCTTCTCCAACCAAATTCGAATTTGGCCTTAGAGTGCCACATAAGGGTCTTCTGGAAGTCTCCTTTTGACCTACACATGTCACAAAACTCATAACACATATATAGATATATGAAACTATGTTAATTTTCTAGTTTCTAATCATAAATTCACTTAAAATACATAAAATAAATAACTTTGGAAGACAAGGATCCTAACCCATATATTTATAAAAATGGTTACTTGATGTAGGGTTTTCGGTCAGATGGCTATGAAATAAGAGCTAAATGGTTATGACATAATGGAAATATGTATGAATATGGAAAACACTTTTGAGACTCAACATTTGTGACAGTGAAAACACTTCACTTTGGACAAATCCTGCTTCTTGCCTTTAGCACCGGAATTTGAAGAAGATTTCTTCCCCTTCCCTTACCTTTATTTGACAGCCAAAGCGCAATTCTCTTCATCTTCATTATTTGATGAAGATCCATTCCTGGTACCCCGCCTTATCTCCTCCTGCACAAGATCCAACCAAAGTCGCTCCCATCTCGGCAGTTTCTCCCGTCCATTGACAGAGTCTTTGTAGCTATGCCAACTCTTAGGAAGCCCAATGAGAGCCAAGATCACCAAGTATTATTCATCAACAGTAACCCCCACACTTCCC
>CM076577.1:1476117971-1476303591 GCA_034641835.2 Pinus albicaulis
AGTATAACTGAACTGAAAATACATAGTGAATCATCTGAGCAGGGCCCGGAAATAAGTCTGAATCAATGTCCAAGTATCACATATAGAAAGCTGATCAAAGATGGTGCAACTGGATGTCTGATCAAGTAACTGAATCTCCAAGTACCGGATCATAAGAGGTGGATCAAACGATACAATCACGCAACTCGGGGATCAACATATAAGATGCTGCTGTGCTGAACTGCAACATATAAGGGTGGATGGCAACACTGGCAGAAACTGAAAGGACTGGCAACAGTGAACCGAGAAATGCTGATGCAACCCGAGGTCTTCACCGATCACGACGGCACAATTCTACACAATGGGAATAAATGAGCTGAAGTCGACCATGTGAGAAATCGTTGGATTACCGGGCATTGATGTATCCCGTTAACCAACGCGAGACAACCCACCGATAATGATAATGAGTGTTAAGGTGCCCCAGTACAATCTGACAAGTGCGAATGAATGATTTGAAGTCGAACACTTGAAAGAATCTACCAATCAAGAGGCAATAATGAATCCCCACTGTCGATAGCGAAGAGTCTGCCACTAATGACTGCAAACCCTAAGGTACTGACAAAAAGACTCTAGACCTTATTCCCAGAGCAATGAGTCGGAGTCGATGGGAAAAGATCTGCTGGAAGGAAGGCATTAAGGCATCCCACATCGGTCCAGCGCGAGTGTAACCCGCAGGCCAAGATTTGGAAGGAATCGGACGAAGGAGAGTGATGGAACCAAAACCGAAGTACGTTTCCGACGTGCACAAGATGAAGCTAGCGCACGGAAGAAACCCTCTGAACCAACCAATAATGAAAGCCGACACAGAGGCGAGAAATCCACCGATAGGGTCAAATGGAAATCCAGGTACTGCACGAATCCCAAGTGTGATAATGTGTGCTGACGTCGAACACAGGGGAAACCACTCAGTCAAAGACCCATGATGATGATCAAATGCTGAGCACGAGGTCACCTATCAATAATGGAAATAGGCCCAAGGTGCAGCTCTAGGCTTGCTCTCAGAGCAATGTGTCGTAGTCGATAAGAGACAAACCCGCCGGCAAGAAGTCAATGGGGACCTTCTCAAACCAGCACGAGCAGAAGATCAAAACATCTGATGTGATAGAACATGATACTGACAAGACCGGGAAGGCCGACCGAATAATGAGTCAAGAGACACCGCAGAATGGCCGACTCAGGCTAGACTTCCCTTGAACAAAAGCACGACTCTGTGATGACCATGGCAGTAAAAAGTGACACTGTATAAGTCTGTCTTGCAGGAGGCAAAACAAACTCTCCATATGATTGGAAGAGATAACCAACCGAGGGAGAACTGACAAGTGAAACATGGTAAAGGCTGAACCTAGGTCAAAACTAGAACCATCCCAAATGAAGGAAATATATATAAGTATATGTGCTTTGTTCAAGGGTGACAAACTGACTCTGTACTGCCATCAAAACAACGAAGATACATCCCGTTCCCGCTCTTTTTTTTATATTTGATTTTTTTGTCTTTTTCATAATAAGCCTGAAAAAGAATAAAAGAATGCTATGGTACAATGGATAGAACGAGTATCAAGAAAGCAGATGCACTAGTTCCGGGGTTTGAAACAATCCTATGCTCAATGCAAGGTGGCGAAAACTGGTCAGTGATACTCAGAGGAACGTTCCATCCATGGGTACAAAGGTGTCAAGTCGTGATAGCTAAGTGTATGCAATGGTTAACTTGTACAGAAAGTCAAGGTCAAAAGTTGGCTTAAACATCGAGTCCAAATGAAGCCGGCTAAAGGCCAGGATAAACAAGTAGCCAATATGCAATGCAATAATACAACTTAACGACACCAGGGAGCCTCTAGGGTATAAGCCAGAAAAATGATAAGTGATGAAGGAGAAGAATGAAGCTTCAACACAGAAGACATGGCGGGACTAAAAGAGGACTCCCGAGCCTACATAAAAAGCAGCATGGGCAACAAGTGATAGCGAGGAACTAACTAGGAAGCCCATGTAAAGGAAGGCTCTACCATCAAGTCATGATTAAAAATCGGCGAGTGAAATGGGTGTAATGCTCATGACCTGATGGGATCGACCCTAAGGCAAGTGATCAGCATGGAGGCTAGAATGCAAGATGCAACGGAAAGTGATTCCCTAACCTATATGCCAGTGAAGATCATATACCTGCCGTGAAGAGTCTGAAATCATGGATCAAAAACCGGAAAAAGTCTCAAAATCGTCAAAATGTACCTGAAAACATACCAAACTGGGCACTTCCAAGCAATCAAGTTATACAGCATAAGATAGATCGAAAAAATAAGCATAAGGAAATTTTTGCAAAAATTTTCAATTTTTTAGCCATAAATACACAAATTACCTCTCAATTGGTTCATTATCGCATAGCTGATTTGGAAAAAGAGCTCTGGAGCTAAAAACTTGTTTCGTCAAATCAGGAACAACCGACCGTCGGAATTCAGCGAAACTTCAGGTAGGCTCCTTAATCATCCTGTTTATTCATTTTGTCCGTTTGAAAATTAAAATTAAGTGATTTTTTGCCTTGAAACCCTTATTAAAAAATGCGTATCTGCGCATACGCGGGTTCAATGAAGGCAAGCCGCGTATACACGCGACTGTGCACAGGAAAAGTCGCGTATGCGCAAGTCCGTAACCCAAAAAGTGTTTCTAATGCAAATTTTGATGAAATTTCTCAGGATGACCATCTCCTGGAGGGAACGTGAGCATAGCGCAATAGACCAAGAGGTCATGCAGGATCGCGCAGCACAAAATGTCCTCCGAAACTGTGGATTGTTCAAATTCTTTAAAATGCCCAATATGAAAAGTAATGTGCGATTTCTTGAAATGCTCGTAAATTACTGGGAACCAGATCAGGATTGCTTCATAATTGATCAGATGCCACTACGCATAGAAGTGGAGGATATATACTTCATCACTGGACTCTCCAGGAGGGGAGATCCAGTGGACTTGCACGGAAAGCCCCTGGGAGGGTTGACCGTGGAAGACTATGTCCAAATATATTGCGTAGATAATTCCAAGAAGGTTGGAACACAGATTGCAATTAGAGATATCGGGGATTTGCACATAAAGATCCTCCTGTTCACCATCGGCAGAGTGGCAGGATCTGCCTCACTACATCAGGCGTCCAGGACGCACATGAGCATAGCTGTAGAGTGCTTAATTCATGTGTATGATTGGTGCACAGCCCTGCTACAGAACATGAAACAACAGCTGACCTCCATTCGCCAAACAAAGACAAAACACTTTGGCTATGGGACCATTTTGACAACATTCTTCTTTGAGAGGGTTCCAGCTTTGAGACCCAGAGTCATCTCGACTATCAGCAGCCCGCGGGACCCAAGAATTGCCCGTTGGGCAGACATGATGAAGAGACTGGGGGGCAGCGAGGTACCCCGAACCACCTGGGACGATGAGTTCTTCCTGTGGTGGAGAGAACAGATCATCGCAGTGGACGACTATCTCTATGCCGGGATGGACTTCCGAGGAGATCCAGATCTAGTACTTCCACCCGGAGCAGCATGGGGAGCAGTCGGTAAGTTTTGCAAAAAAAATTTTAACTTATATGATTTTTTGGATTTTTTCAAATATGTATGAAAAAATGAAAAACAAACATGTTTTTGGATTGGATTCATAATGACTGACAATTAAAAATGATCATGTTTTAGATGTTGGACCAGTTCGTCCTGAGGGCCTAGCACGTCACAAGCGCCGCAGAGGTGAGGCGGAGACAGCGGATTCTGACAGGACACTCCAGGCCGTGCAGAGAACCTTGGAGGGACTGACCCGCCAAATCCCTCTGGCTGCTGTGGAGGACTTGCCAGAAGCCGTCCAGAGACGGGTTGTAGGAGTACCCCGGGACTGGGTTAGACTATTCCGCCGTGTGGCCACTGCAGTGATGTTCTATAGGAACACGACTTCTGGGCAGGGTCCTCAAGAGTAGACAGATTTTATATATTAGATGACTGTATATTCTTTTTGAGACTGAACATGATGGGGCATAAGCCCAAGTTTTGTATGGCATTTATGGATCCAAATTTTGTAAAGTTTTTTGACATACCGATGATATATATACAACGATATTTGATGTGATGTGATAAATGTATCAAATGTATGATGTTTTTGATGATTAGAATTTATTGTATTGAATGATTAATATGCCAATCTAAAGCTTGATTAGCTAATGAGTCAGCAAACCAATTGTCAGCTCGAGGAATATGAATGAATGTTAAAAATCGAAATGACCTTTTTAACAAACGTACCCTCAAGAACAATCGTAATAAAAATGGATCTCGTACCCGATAAGTGTTGTTCAACTGCGACACCACCAGCTGGGAGTCCAAGAAAACTACCAACGAATCAACACCCAAAGATATTGCCTCCGAGAGTAGATGAATGACTGCAGTGTATTCTGCTACGTTATTGGAAGCAGGACTAATGCAGACTCCTCTTGATACCAACAGCTGACCGGAAGGATAATGAAGCACCCAAGCCGCGGAAGCTAAGTTCCGGGTGTGTCTACTAGCACCATCGGCGAAACCAAAATGACTCATAACATCAACACAACCTGCCAAAGCAGATCAAAAACATCACCATCTCATCAAAAATCGAAAATCAAACAGATATATACAAAGAAAAAAACTACTATATACAAAGCAAAATGCCAGGCCAAAGCCTAGGCATAATACTTCTTCAAATAGAGCCCATTTCGGGGTTCCGACAACTCGTTCCCTTCGAAGTCAACCAAGGTATACGCTCCTTTCTTAAGGACCTTTTTGACGATATAGGGGCCATACCACATTGATTTAAACTTTCCTGCCCCCAAGGCATCTTTTTCTTGGGCATAGACCAAAACTTGGTCACCTTCGGAAAAGACCCTAGGCTTAACCGCCTTATCGTACTGAACTTTAACTCGGTTTTTATGCGCTTCATTCAACGTGGCGGCATCTCGACGCTGCTCATCAAGATGTTCTAGATGAAGAAGTCGCTCTGCCAGACTAGAAGTGTCAGGAAGAAGCTCAACAGCTAATTTAAGGGAAGGAATCTCGCATTCAATGGGAAATACGGATTCCACCTCGTGGAATAACTGAAACGGAGTAAAGCCAGTTGCAGTTTTAACTGACGTCCTGTATGCCCAGAGTGCAGGATATAGCATAATGTGCCAGTTGGATCTATGTTTATCAATTGTCCGTTGAATAATTGTCTTCAAGGATTTATTCACGGCTTCCACTTGCCCATTGGCTTGAGGATAATATGGAGATGAATGCTCCTGCCGGAAACCCAATTTAAGAGCCAACTCAGCCATCATACTATTCTGAAAGTGACTGCCATGGTCAGTGACAATCTCTCTAGGTATACCGAAACGAGCGATAACTTGGTTGAAGAAGAAAAGAGCTGCAGTCTCACCATCGTTTCCAAAAGTAGGCATAGCTTCGACCCACTTCGTAAAGTAGTCTACTGCTACGATAATGTACTTGTGACCTTTTTCCGAAGGCGGGTTACAAGTAGTATAATCCATACCCCACTTTGTAAAGGGTCCGACAGTAATGACTGGAAAAAGCGGAGCTGGATGAGCGCGCATTTTTCGAGTATACACCCGACAAGGATGACACTTCTTGACCGATTCAATACAATCTTTGAAAATCGAGGGCCAGAAGTAGCCAGCACGCAAAATCTTTTGGGCTGTAGCAAGCCCTGATAAATGACCCCCACAAGCTCCACCGTGAGAATCATTGAGCACCGCCTCAGCTTCTTCGAAAGTTAAGCAGCGTCTTAGGATTGAATCAACCCCTCGACGGTACAAAGCATCACCAATAATCAGATAACTTTTAGCTAAGTGACGCAGCTTACGACGCTCATCTTTCGAAAAAGAAGAGGGAAACTTCGTAGTCTGGAGATACACTATGATATCCCCATACCAAGGATCTGGTGGAGAGATTAAAAACAAGTGT
Source organism: Pinus albicaulis (assembly GCA_034641835.2). NCBI lineage: Eukaryota > Viridiplantae > Streptophyta > Pinopsida > Pinales > Pinaceae > Pinus > Pinus albicaulis. Next base: position 1,476,123,965 of record CM076577.1, read on the forward strand.
TCGTCCGGAAAGGACTCATCATAGATCATCTCCTCACCACAAGGCAACTCGGAGATCAATTCCGCAAAGACTAATGACTTCTTGGATTTGGCAGACATGAACTCTAAATCAAATTCTTGTAATATCACAATCCATCTATTATACTTGCCCCCAATCACTCGCCTGCTGAGGACAAACTGAAATGGATTGGCAGCTGCCAAGACATAAGTTTTGCGAAGAATAATGTAATGCCGAAGTCGCTGCACAGCATGGACTGCTGCTAAGGCTAATTTTTCTATCGGGGTGTATCGAAGTTCAGGTCCTACCAGTCCTCGACTAAGGTAGTAAATAACATGCTCAATAAGAGCATCATCCTCCTGAACCAGAACCATACCGATGGTAGATTCTGCTGTAGCTAGGTACAAAAGAAAATCTCTGCTATAATCGGGTGGACTCAGCAAAGGAGCAGAGGTCAATGCCTTTTTCAAGGCATCGAATGAGCGTTGAGCGTAGTCGTCCCAAAGAAAAGGAACTCTTTTCTTCAACAGTCTCATATATCCCTTTGTAATCTCAGCATAGTTGACGATAAACCTCCGAAGAAAATTAGAATTCCCTTGGAGACTTTGAAGCTGACGGATTGAAGACGGGGGAGGCAACCGAAGTATTGCCTCAACCTTGAAGGGATCTACCCTTATCCCTTCCCTAGACACGATAAATCCCAACAACCGACCGGATGTTACCGCGAAAACGCACTTGTTCGGATTCAAACGAATTTTATAAAAACGACATCTTTCAAATATTTGCCGGAGGTGACCTGGATGATCCATCCTCTTTCGAGAATGAGCAACTAGATCATCTAAGTATGCCTCAATAATTTTCTTGATGTCGTGGAAGGCGTAAGACATGGCCCGCTGAAAAGTAGCTCCAGCATTTTTCAGACCAAAAGGCATTTTCTTATATGCAAACGTACCCCAGGGACAAATAAATGCGGTCTTATGTTGATCTTCTGGATGGATAGTAATTTGATTATAACCAGAAAAACCGTCCATGAAGGAAAAAATTTCGTTACCGGCACACTCATCAATAATCTGATCAATGAAGGGTGTGGGGTAATTATCTTTAGGACACGCCTTATTCAGGTCTCTGAAATCGATGCACACTCGAATTGTTCCTTGCTTTTTATCAACAGGAACGGGGTTTGAAACCCATTCAGTCAGAGGAACCGGGAAAATGAATCCCGCCTTAAGCAGCTTTTCAACTTCAGCTTTGATAGCTGCTGCCTTCCTAGGATTAACCGGACGAAGTTTTTGCCTGACCGGCTTAGCGTTTTCATACGTCTTGATCTCATGCCGGACGATAGATGGGTCTATGCCAGGCATTTCCTCATAAGACCAAGCAAAAACATCCCTATACTCTTTGAAGAGCTCGGTATAGATTTGAACTTCTTCACGGGAACATTCAGCCCCAATGAAAACGTTCTCGATAATGTTGGGATTCCTGGAGATGTTCACCGGGATAGTCGGAGAGATCACAGCCATGTTCCCTTCAGCATAAACCTGTGCTGGTGCTAAGGGGCTCAAGACTGGGTGAACAGGTCCAGGAGACTGAGGACTTGAAAAACTTGTTTCGACTTCGCTCAAGTCAGGTAGGAAGTAAGACCGATGATGCAAGTCATCCCACGGTCTATCTATACCTGTCATCGCTTCCAGGATGGCCGCTTCAGATGGAAGAGTAGTATCTAGACAATCCTGGGCAGAAGAAGAAGTAAGCATCCAAGCCAGAGCCACATCACCATCCAACTCTTCCTGTGAAAGAGGAGCTGGATCAGACTCTGCAGTGTCAACAACAGACTGATATGCAATCTCAGCTGCAGAAATCGGGAATGCCATTCCACCCACTTGCCCTTCCTCCAATGTGGCTGTTGGAGAAGGTAAGGTCCAAGGGTCCGAAAAATAATGAGTTCGAAAGAACTTTCTTCGAAGGGGAGCCTTGGAGGATGAAATAGCATTAATAGACACCTTAGGAGGAGGAAGATCAAAAGAACCCATCAGGGAAGAATACATTCCAACTCCTAAATTCTCAACAGGCGCCTTAGCATTATCCAACTTAGGAACAGATGAGTCAGAAGGCGCATCCAGGTCTACAGGAGGACAGTCCAGTTGATCCACCGTGACTATCCTCCCTTCGTGGGGGAAACATACAATTCGAAATAGTGAGGATGCAATAGCATCCATCTCATATATCCAGTTCCTCCCCAACAAAAGGTTGTAGTCCAAGGCTGCATCCACTACCTCAACCTCTATGTTAACGGTTTTGCCCCCAACATAGATGGGCAAAGCCGGGACAATACCATGGGGCCTGTGAGAATGGCCATCGAACGCAGTAAGAACAGTGCTAGATGGAACAGCTTTGGGAGATCTAAGTGTCTTCCAGCATGCGAGAGACATCACGCAAGTAGAAGCACCCTCATCAACAACCGTGCGAAAGATATTAGTCTTCCGATACGATGATTTAATATGGAAGGCCATATGATGAGGAAGTCTCTTCTTAAAGTTAGCCATATCAAAAGTAATCAGACAGTGACTAATTCTTTAGGATTTTGTGCAAATGTGTATTAGTGATTATGTGACATCTACTTCTCTATCTTACTGATGGTGGGTAAGGTGGGACCTTGCACTATAAGCCCTCGGCCCTAGGATGTTTGGTTTTGACCTTTGATTCTTCACTTGTTGAACCACCGGTTCGAATCTCTCGAAACCTTTAAACTCTTGTATATTCATGCTTAATATACGTAACCCTAAAGTGCTTCATATTCGGCCACATTATTATTGGCTTCATATTTCTAGCTTGAAAAACCAGTAGGACCCCATTTGCATGTAGGAGAAATCAATAATAATCCAACCCCATTACCTTCTCTGGAGTTTGCTCCATCAAAATGAAGTGTCCAGATTCCTGCTTCATGGCTCTCTATGGACTGCTCGGTCTTGATTTCGAAAAATGATGATTCATGAGCATAATCTTGATCTTATTCCAGCATCAAACATGAGAAATCTCCCTCCTTACTATAAACTGGAGAATTAATTGAGTTATCAGCCTTGGTGACCGTCTTGACAAATCTAGTTTCCCGGTACAACCTCCTCTCCTGACCACCAAAAACCAGGATAGTAGCATAGGTCAAGTCCAACTTGATTGACCCACCAATTTTAGTTCCCCAGGACCTTGACAACAACATGTCAAAGCGAGCTGGGATGTCAGCCACCACGATGTCCATCACCACACTTTTTGTTGGGATTTGGGCCAAATTGACCACCAAATCCTTGATCATACCCAGGCATTTAACTCTTTTGGAATCAAATGAGTAGAGGTACTTGTATGGATGGGTGATTTGTAATCCTAGTTGTTCCATGACCGATAGGGGCAATAGGTTATGGGGGGCTCCTGAATCTAACATACAGTTATGCAACAGCAGGTCATGGATTACTAAGGACACATAAAATGTGTAAGTAGAAGCATCTAATTCCTGAACATGTGGGCCAAATACAAGCATGGGTCTTTCTTCTTGAAGTTTTAGACTGTCTCGAATATGTGCTACTTCTGGGGGAGGCATAAAGGATGTGACCTGGGACTGATATGCAGGCTGCTTCAACAATTTGCTCAAGGGAACTGGGATTTTGACCTTTTCAATCTCCTTTTGTAAACTAAAGACAGAGGAGGAATTATCTATTAACATCTCTTTTGAAACTTTTCTTTGGAAAAGGGGTTTGACTTCCTTTGTGACTGACTTGACAATAGGGGGAGTAGCCACTTGTGAAGAGGAAGGAATTTGATCAGTAGACTGCAAAGATTCGCTAAGAGGCCTCTTACCTTTATCTGTGGTCCTTTGAGCTGTTGTCTCCTTCTGAGCAGATGCTTCCCCATGAGGTGTGTCTTCCTCCTGATCCTGAGTGCGAGTTCTCTTCCTAGAAGATCTAAGGTCATATCTTTTATTGAACTGTGCTTGCATGAAATCAAAAAACTGCTTGCAGTAGTCGTTGATCTCAGGATCTTCGGTGCTTTCATCAGCTCTTTCTTACTCTTGTGATGGAATCTCCACTTCATCACCTTCTTGTAGGGGACATTCTAATTTGTCACTATTTGAAAAAGCAAGGTATTCCTCCTCTTGCTCATAAGTGTTGTCTTCGGTGGGACCATCTACCTAACCTTCCAAGTACAGAGGGTGTGGTACCTGATCTTGTTGCTCCTTTCGTTCCCTTTGCAGTATCTGCAAGGGGGGTTTTCTGTATTGAGGGTTGTAACCCCTATTTGGAGCATTCTGGAAATTCTTGGAGGATGAATTCTTGGCCTCTAGTTCAAGTTTGACCAGCTTACTTGAAATATTCTTAATCATTTTGTTCATTTCCTCAATTCTGTCGTTAGCTGAGTATCTATCTTGGCTAGAGGTAGATACCTCCTCTTTGCCCTTTCTTCTAGCATCTTGTTCTGATTTTCCCTTAGATTTACCAGTGGAGGAAAAATTTGCCTCCAACTCTAGTGCATTTGTTTGAGCATCATCCAGGGTGGCGGGCTTTCTTTCTCTCAAAGAGAAACCGAATTCTGAGTCAAAAGCGGCTACGAAAACAATTTTAGTAGCGGTTTGATGAGGTTTCATATCAGCAGGAAGGCTCAAATACAATTTTTTAAACCTCTTGATGAACTCTGACACCCCTTCGTTATGTCTTTTCTTGAGTGTGTTAAAACTTAGTAAGACAATTTTCATGATCTTTTTTCTCCCTCCATTTTCTGAGAAAAGCATCTTCCATTCCTTCCCAAGTGGTGATGGAACGGTCTCCCAATGTATTAAACCACTTTCTGGCTTCACCATCAAGAGATTGAAAAAACAGTCTTAAGACTACATCTAGATGCTTCACATTAAAGTTATCTGCAAAAGAACATAATACCTCAAGATGTTTTTGAGCTTCAATCTCATTTTCCCCATTGAATCAGGGTAAGATCTTCAGATAGTCCTGTGGCATATCATTCAACACTTGAGGTAATGCCAGGGGGGCATACTTATTCAATAAGAAGCCAGGAACATTGGCCATTGGGGGAGGTGGGGGTAGTGCAAGAGTTTGAGGTGTAAAAGGAGGAGGAGGAGGTGGAAGTGAAGTATTAATGACGATAGGAATGTATTGGACAACAACTTGAGGTGTTGACGGGAAAAACGAGCTGTTAATAGCAGATAATTCAGTGACTTATTTGACCTCTTCGACCTTAGGAGTAGGGTGGAAGGTGTAATATGTGATATCCCTTGATTTAGCTTCTTCTTTAATTCAGACACCTCCTCGGGGTGGACTATCTGAGTAGTAATCGGTATCTCCCATAGTGGAGTCGGGACCTTGCACTTGGGCAACTTGAGAGGAGGAGAACATAAAGTATTCTAAAGAGAATTTAGGAATCTCAGTATGGACTGATTGTCTTTCCCTCCAACTCCTTCTATGTAGGATCTTCTCTGGGTCAGACACAGAAGGTGTCTTTGGCTGAGATGTATCTGACCTCAGGTGTGGCTTACGAGGAGCCAGGACTGCAAGTAAGTTTATCTGATAAATGAATGTGGAGTCGCTAAGGTGAGGGATCTACAACTCTCAACTCTTCATGCTCACCTTTCTGAAGAGTGAATAAAGATTTTGTCGAGGCCCAGGGAGTTAAATTTTCTCAACTTCGTTCCCCGGCAACGATGCCAAAAAGATGTTGTCAACCCTAGAGACAGCCTTGAGTTGTGAAAGACCAGTGCCTAGGACATCTTATACACCAAGGAGCATATGATATAATATGGGAAGTTATCAGAAAAATTCTCTCATGCTATCTCTTGTAAACAGGAAGGTTAATTTGAATGGGACCAAAACTTTCAGAAGCTTGACAGAGGGAAAGAAATACTGCAGACGCAAGGTGTGAAACTTTAATACAAGTGCATCAGACAATTCAAAGGCAGCTTACTGTAAAGAGGGCTAGGTTCTAAAATACCTCACAGAGATGAATAATCAGAAGGTGTTTACTACGTATGAAAGATTGAGATAATAATAACTATCATTGATATGATATCCAGAAACAAATATCAACATGTAATGGGCTTACAAAATTAAGAATCCATACATGACAATAGCATTTTAAAAATAACATCCCATAGAAGCTAATATAGCAGAAGTATGGTTGGAGTGGAAAATGAAATAGTATATCACGCTTGAGCCATATTTAAAGCGCTTGAACGGTTCTAGCATGAGTATCAATTAGGATAAATTCATACCAAAAACCAGTGAGCCACTCGCATTCTAGAACATGACACAAGCGAAATGGATGAAAACACGATGAACAATTAAACTATCACATATAGGGGAGAGTTACAAACTGTGAAGCACAAAGACTAGAATACTCATTAAAGATGGAACTCCTCATCACTGAAACCTGACAGGCTCTTTGCATTCATATAAAAGTTCAAAAAAATGCATACAAAATTCTCTCATAGCATATTTTTCTAAAAATCTGGAACCCTTTTTTCTCTTTAGTTGCTGCTTATATAGAAGCCTCAGAAACATGAGCGAGAAGATATTTTTGGGAAAAATATCTTCCTCGCGTGCTTGTAATCAGTTTGAGGTCTCCATAAAAAATAACCAAAATTCATGATGAGGAATAGGGGCATCTCATCATTGACAGTTAGGCTCACGACCGTTTTAAACCGAAATATTAAACAACAGTTTTTGACAGAAAGTAAAATGCAGGAGTGGAATGTGAATTCCACTCGAAAGTTAAAAGTAACAAACTAAAATGAAAGTAAAATGCCACTAGGGCCGAATCATGAATTGAAAATGTTCATGGACGAGATGGAGTCGAGGCGGTCGCTGACACAGGTGGCAGAACGTTGGATGATGAGCTAGCGACCAGGCTGGCATATCGGGTCCATCTCTGCTGACTCGCTGCTGCAGGTTTGGGCATTATTGCGAATCCTTCCACCTTGATATAAGCTTCGGTGAGGTCGTCGAAACTTACATCGGTGGGGATTTTATGCTTTACCAGATGGAGGAGAGAAAATTCTTGGCGGAGTGACGAAACAATGGTCTCAGCTTTTAACCGGGTGGTTTTACCTGAAAGTATATCTATCTGGTCCATCTCTTCCTGGAGACATGCTTCGTACCCTGATAATGACTATAACACAGTAGGAGTGGTGGGATCCCAGCATGACGGGGGGCGATTAGGTATGAACTGTCAGATCCTGAGAGATCAATGGTTGCGATCTAATCACATTGGAGCAAAGCGGGGCCGAAACTCCGATGGAGAAATATGAATGAACAGGGTGATGCAATGAGGAATGTTGATCTAACTTGGATGGAAGGTCACGATTTGGATCGGCAGATCACAATTGAGGAAGGCAGCGGGTGACACATTTAAGAACTTGCGATTGGCGATGCGCGATTGAGAGCCAACCGTTTGATCTGGAACAAGATCGACGGCGGAGACTCAATCGGCGGGGAGATGGACAGGGGTAAAGGAGCGTAGCGGGAGAAATAAGGGCCGTCGGATCAAAGGGAAATCGATGGCGGAGATTACAATCAAAGGATCGCAATCGGGGAGTGCGACGGGCGGCACACTTTAAAATTTTTGATTGCGACTAGTGTGGTGGTGCGATGGGCGCGATAGGACTTTCACGGACTATCAGATCCATATAGATCGACGACGGGTATTACACCCACGCTCCATAGAACATAACACCATCGGGTCGGAAAAAATCAGGTTTTCAAAGGATTGGGCCCACACTGATCATTCCGATTGCTATAAGTGCTCGGGGCTTAAGCGTTTGGTCCTGGGTGCAAGGTATATGGGGAAGTGGTTTAAGGGGGTTGGCCGAAAGGGGTAACGGTAGAGAGGAAAAGGGGGTTATTAAGCCAAAGGGGGTTATTGTCTCCCCTTGTGAGGTTTAAAGGGGAAATAGGATGATTTTGAAGGGTGAGAAGGGAATTAGAAGGGGAGACAGGGGGATGAAAACAGAGGTTTAAAAGGTGTGAAATAGGGGGAAAAGAGGCTTTTTGGGCATTCTTCTTCAAAACAGAGAGGCTTCAAAACTGGGAACAACAGTGAGGATTTCCCAAAGGACAAAGGCACAAGGAGGCTTTCAAGGATGATGTTTTTTAAGAGAAAATGCATTCCTTGAAGGCTCAAAAAACATTTTAGCCCCTCTGGAATAGCACATGCGGAGACTCATTTCAATGTGCATGATATAAAGGCGGGCTGTATTATAATATTTTTTGTTTTAGACCTTTTATACCATACCTTCGCTTGTTTGCTTCATGTTCAGAGCCTTTACGTCTTCCTCCCCTTTTTGGACATGTGCTTAGTTATTCAGCCACGTGACTTAGCTTAGCATCGTTTCTCTCCAGCCATTATTTAAAGTTTTCACCACGAGTCATGACATTCGATACTTGGATACTCAAGGTTATCTTTAAAAATGACTAATGTTAACCATATGATCAACAGAAGGTATTTTGTTTTTAGAGGATTTGGGTTTAATTTTCATTGTTTTTAGAGGTTTTGGGCTTAATTTTCAAAGGAATATTTTTAGGCTTAATTTCGAAAGGACTCTTTTAAAGCTTAATATTCAAAGGACATTTTTTGGAGGTATTTTTTAAGCGATATTTTTTTAGAGGCTTTTTTGAAGTATTTTTTAAAGTGCCATTTTTTAAGAAGTTGGAATTAATTTTCAATGGAAATTTTTTGGAGGTATTTTTGAAGTGACATTTTTTTAGAGTACGTGTTTTGGGTTGAAGTAAATATTTTATAATGATTTTTTAAAATGAGTTTTTGTCTAAATTTTTAAATGAATTTTTTTTGCAGGACTTGGAAGGAAATATTTTGAGCTTCGTTTCATTTTTATAAGACATTTTTTTCTCGGATTTTTTAAAGTAAGTGTTTTGGATCGAAGTATGTAGTTTTTGAAAAAAATTTAAAATGAGTTTTTTTTATTTTATTTTATTTTATTTAAATTAAATATTTTGTGATGTTTTTTTTAATTGAGTTTTTGTCTAAATTCTTGAAGGAAATTTTTTGAACTTCATACTCTATTATCATGGGAAATCGAAGGAATTACGCGAGGAAATATGATCGAAAAAGAGACCTCGAGGAACGTAGAGAAGAGACGAGAGAATCTCGCAAAAGAAAGAGAGAAGCACTCTCAAATATTGAAAGGGAAAATCAAACTCAACTAGAATTTGAAGAAGGCCTGTAAATGTAAATATTATGAATTTGATATTTAAAATTTTCCTAGTGTAAAATGTGAAGCTTAATTTTTATTTGATGAACTAATTTGGAAAATATTTTTCAATGTAAACAAAGAGAGATATTCCTCAGAACATTGATGATGAGATACAAAATTTTGAAAGAGAAATTGAACCAATGATTGAAGATGGTGAAAATGTTGAAATAAATTCAAGTGAAGAAATTGAATCACAAGGTACATACATACATACATACATACATACATACATACATATATATATATATGTTGAACACATGCACGTATTATTGAAATTATACATATTTATTAATTTAATTATTTATTGAATATATAAACTTATTATGTACTATTCATTCGAATATGTACAGATGAAATCAATGTCGATGATGAGATGTTAGAAAATGTTGACACTCACACATATGGAGATAAAAGAGATAACCATGTTATACGATAGCGTGTTAAACACATTTTTGATACGTACTTCATAAAGGAAAATATGACAGTTCAAGCATAAATGTTGAAAGGTCTCCTATCATTAAGGAAATTAAAAGAAGCTATGACTTTATTGGGTATTCGAAAATCAACAAAAGACAAAAAAATGAAGGAAAATGTGATACAAAATATAAATAGTTCTATAAATTCAATTAGAAGATCTAGACAGAAAAATGTTTCATTTGTATGTAGAGAAATACATATGGCAGTGGTTTCATCAAATACTAAAGAGAATTGCTTGGTAAAATCTATGGCACGAGCATTAGGAACCTCACAAAATTTTTTTCACAAACATCGAAAATTTCTGTTGCAAATAGATGTAAATGATGAACTCACTTGTTGGAGAGCTATTTGTAGGCAACCATACAAAGATAGAGTTCGAGAAAATGTTAAAAAAATAATATATGAATATTGGAAGAAAAATTCACGTGTTTTTCCAAATGCAAGGGATGTGATATGAAGAAGAATAGCAAAAAATCAGTACGAATAACATGCAAAACATTTCTTGGAAACCACTCAGATAGATTTGTTCAACAAGTTCAAAGAAGAGAATACTGAAATTCATGTCTCAATCAGTGCTTTTTTTTAACAAAAACCATGGTATGTAAAACCTATCACCGTACGCGACACTTGTTTTTGTCGTTATCATGTTGAATTTGAGTTATATTATGACACATTCCTTAATTTTGGTAGAACATTCTGGAAATATTCACCTCCTCCTCCCACAATCCTTGATTTCATATCTCAAATTCTATGTGAAAGAGAAAGCGATGAATTATTTTACGAAAAGAAATGTGTTGGTGGTAAAAAATGCGATGATTGTGGAAATTTGACTAAATTTAAAAAAAAATATCATATTGATATAATGATAAATCATTTTCCAACATGAAAGTGAAATGGAAGAGATATGAATATATCCATACATAGATTCAAGGTTCAAATAGTGATAAAAGAATTGAATTATAAGAAGAAGAATTTTTTGTGATAGATTTTTTGAGAAATTTTGAGGCATAAATTTATAAATACACCAATCATTCCCATAGAGCTCGATGGCAAGACTTTCAATTCAAAAAATCCTGTGAATTTTTTCCACCAGGGACCATTTTGTCAGTAATTGATTTTGCAGAAAACTACACATTTGTTCCACAAAAATAAATTCAGAGTGAATAATATCATTTTGACCAAGTCTCCATGCTCATAAATATTCTATATAGACACATTGAACAAAACTTCTATCATATAGAAAGCACCAGTTAAAATCGACATGTGATTAAAGAATATCACTTTTATATCAGTGACGATTGTACACATGATACATATTTTGTACAACATTGTTTTGGAAAGATTTATGACTCCTTGAAAAGCCGTGGAATAAAATTCAATGAACATTGGATATGGTTAGATGGATGCGCAGGTCAACTCAAATCTTCAATATCATTCTTTTGGTTGTGTTGTCTTCATAAGAAAACCTGCATTAAAAATTGTTGGAATTTCTTTGAGACTGGCCCTGGAAAAGGAGAACATGACGGTGCAGGGGCATGCATAAAACGAGCACTTCGAAGATATCAAATGAACCCCTCTGCAAACCGACATGTGGACACTAAAGGAGTTGTTCAATGGTGCATAGCTGCTGTAAGCCATGAGACTAACCGATCAAGGGAAATGCGAAGGTACATTCAATTTAATTTTTATTGGACATCTAATTTTAAACAGTGTAAATTTATCACAATGATTATCTTTGATGATATTTTGATATCATATTTACATTCTTCTTTGAATTTTCCATATATAGGTTCTTTTGGCATATTGGGATCGAAGATGTAGATAGATCAATTGGAAATGACATTGAAACAATAAAAGGGACTCAAAAATTGCATTCAATTAAAACAAAGTTGTCCACAAATGTGTTTGCATTGGATAAAAGAAAACATTCTTGGTTTTTCATGTTTGCATAGACAACACAAAATCCAATGACGTTTGTGAAAATAATTTTTATGTAAAAGATTGGAAACATACAAAGCTAAATACAGAGGGGAAAATTTCCGCTGCAATGTTTGAAGAAATGCAATCAGAGGAGACTATAATATCATCTGATGGTGATCAAGTTTCTGATCTTGTTAGAGAAGGTAAAATTTGAATTTCTTTCAAATGATAGAGATCTAGAAATAAATTTAAATACATAAGTTTTTTAAGTTTGTTTTATTGTGCAGGAGATGTTTTTTCTATAATTACACCTACTGACAAGGATGAAAATGTGAAGTTGTATTTGATGTGTTGCACTGAACGAAAAATGAAATTATTAGAAAACTATAATGATCACAGATTTCCATATGAAAGAGGATCTATCATACTGAAAGGTTATTTTTTTCAGGCAAACTAATCAAAGTGGGGATTTTGTTTACTTTGAAGACTATGAATTTAATGTCATAAGTTGTCAATATAGTCACTTGGTGTGTACAACACGCATAAAGTTGATAGAGGTTCAATCAAAGAAAAAAACGAAAAATTAAGAAATGGAAAATGTCAAAATTTGATCATGAATGGATCATTGATGATGGCATTCCATTGGAATTTTTTTGATTGGACTACCCAACAATTTCTTCTCTTTCGATTCATGTTTTAGAAGTTCCAGAACTCAACTAAAAATTGAGTTTCCTTGTTATGTTATGTGTGCAAGTGTTTGCACATGTACATTGTTTTGGTACATGCACACTAGTATAAACTAAAAGTAGCTTTTCTATACATGCATTGATGAAAAATGTTGCATGTATTGGATATATATATATATATGTTCTAGAATGAAATTCACTGAAAGTAGCTTTTCTATGTGCATTGATGAAAAATGTTGTAAGTATTGGATATATATGTTCTAAAACTATTGGATATATATATATTCTAGAATGCAATTAAAACTTAAAGTAGCTTTTCTACGTGCATTAATGAAAAATGTTGCAAGTACTGGATATATATGTTCTAGAATGAAATTAACTGAAAGTAGTTTTTCTATGTGCATTGATGAAAAATGTTGCACGTACTGGATATATACATGTTCTAGGCAATTAATTGAAAGTAGCTTTTCTATGTGCATTCATGAAAAATGTTGCACGTATTGGATGTATATATGTTCTAGAATGCAATTAACTGTTCAAGTAGTTTTACTATATGCATTGATGAAAAATGTTTCACGTACTGAATATATATGTTCTAGAATGCAATTAACTGAAAGTAGCTAAATTATATTGGCATTGATGAAAAATGTTGAAGTACTGGATATATATGTTCTAGAATGAAATTAACTATTCAAGTAGCTTTTCTATGTGCATTTATGAAAAATGTTGCACGTACTAGATATATATGTTCTAGAATGGAATTAATTGGAAGTAACTTTTCTATACATGCATTGATGAAAAATGTTACACGTACTGTATATATATATATACATTATAGAATGCATTTTTAAAATTTTATGATTGTTTGACACATCTAACAAGACCTAGAATCTTATGATTGTTTATATATATATATATATATATATATATTGTACTTCAATCGTTTTAACATATATATTCAAACATGTGTAAAATCATTTCTACAAGTACATATATTCATGTGATTTTTTTTGTTTGTTTGGAAAACGACAAGTGAATTTTAAAAACAAAACATAATATCATAATCACATGCCAAATGTAGTTCAACCATCCAAAACTTGAGTTTTAAAAACTTTTTGATTATATCACAACATTACTTCACATGCCATGCCAATTGTAGTTCAACTATCCAATAAAAATATTTAACATTATATCACATGCCAAATGTAGATCAACCATCCAAAACTTAAGTTTTAATTTAACAAAACATTATAGATCACAACATTACTTCACATGCCAAATGTAGTTCAAAAGCAAAACATTAATATAGATCACAACATTACTTCACATGCCAAATGTAGTTCAACCATCCAAAACTTAAGTTTTAAAAACAAAACAAATTATAACACAAAATTACTTCACATGCCAAATGTAGTTCAACCATCCAAAACTTGAGTTTTTCAAAAGAAAAACATTAATATAGATCACAACATTACTTCACATGCCAAATTTAGTTCTTGACCATCCAAAACTTAAGTTTTAAAAACAAAACAAATTATAACACAACATTACTTCACATGCCAAATGTAGTTCAACTATCCAAAACTTGAGTTATAAAAACAAAACATTATAGATCACAAGTATCAAAACTTGAGTTTTAAAAACAAAACATTATAGATCACAAGTATCAAGTATCAAGTAACATTACTTCACATGCAAAATGTAGTTCAACCATAACACTTTAAAAACAAAACAAATTATTTAACACAACATTACTTCACATCACATGCCAAATGTAGTTCAACCATCCAAAACTTGAGTTTTAAAAACAAAACAAATTATATATAACACTGTAACATTACTTCACATTCTAAATGTAGTTCAACCATCCAAAACTTAAGTTTTAAAAACATTATATATCACATTCACATGTACCAAATGTAGTTCACATAAAATATGTCCAAAATTTGTAGATCTCACAAGTATCAAGTATCAAGTTATATATGACTGCATCTAGATAAGAATATATATAAAAAAGTAAATTTAAGACTAAATCTATTGAAAATATAATGTTGCACATGTGCATGTGCATCATCCATCAAATACAGATGGATGTAGTGTCTTTCCCAGCAAAGTCACAATCCTTGAGCTATCCTGTGAAGCATGGGGAACCTGTACACAATGTGTACAAACATTAAAATTTGATGTTTTAAAATTGAGTGAGAATATATAGAACTTCATGTAAAAAACAAAATGTAAAAAAAAACTATGCAATACTTGATAAGGTTCCCTCTCCATTTGTTGCTTGTCCACTACAACTTCCCCCATGAGAACATCTCCAACAATAAACTGTACAATATACATGTACAGTTATATATATATATATATATATTAAAAATTTTCAAATGAAAATGCTTATATATAAACTTATTTTCAATAGTATTAAAAAAAAAGTTAGACAACTTGTTCAAATGGTTGAAATGGTGTGGATGTTCCTATCTCCATCACTAGAGTCCGTGGAGAAAAGAAATCCTCTATAGAAACCTAAAATTCAAAAAATTTAGAAGTATAAAATAACTCAAGATCAAGATCTCAATTTATAATAAAACTTTTAAACTTCAATTTATAAATTATAACTTAAAAACATATATTTAAGTGAAAAATTGAATACTTCTGCTAGTGGATTTGGCACATCTCCTAAGAGAGGCTCCAAAAGAAAATCTCCAAAAACCTAAAATTCAAAAAAATTAAAATAACTCAAAATCTCTAGATCTCAATTTATAATAAAACTTTTAAACTTCAATTTATAACTTATAACTTAAAAACATATATATATTTAAGTGAAAAATTGAATACTTGTGCTGGTGGATTTGGCACATCTCTTAAGAGTGGTTCAGAAAGAAAATCTCCAAAAACCTAAAATTCAAAAAATTTAAAATAACTCAAGATATAGATATATCTCATTTTTTAATGGAACTTTTTGAGGTGGAATATATAACTTAAAAACATAAATTTTAAAAGTGAAAAATTGTCCATACTTGTGATTGTGGATTTGGCACATCTCCTAAGGAAGTAGAAGGTACATCTCCCAAAGAAGAAGAAGGTACCACCATCCCAAAAACATCAGACGGAATCAGAATATGTTAAAACATTTTATTATATATATTTACATGTACATGTGTGCACAATTATTTATTTTAAAAATATCTCATCATGTTTCGATATATATAATAATAGATAAAAAATAATTGTACATGATCATGTTCACTTAAAAAACACTAACATTTGCCAACATATCTTGATGGTGAGAACCATCTTGATTGTATGATTGATGGTGAGACCCATCTTGATTGTTTGAATCAGAGGCTCCGATCGTGATACTAACATTTTCTTCATTCATCAAGCGTGACAACTGCTAATGTTGTTAACATATAATGATACATTTTTGTTATATTAATGTATACAAACAAATGTATGTATATATGTATTTATTACAAATTGTACATGTGTTAAAATAATTGAACCCTAACCATTAACACATATCGTTCCCATGCCCTCTTCCTTATGAACAATTAGGTCCTACCAACCATTGCGACAATTATTTGCATATGTTTTTAGATCTTCAACACTCATGTTGTCAATCTATTCATCTGTATAATACAAAAAATTAGCGCGTGCATTCTCACATGCTCTTTGTCGATTCATACAAACATCAACTCCACCCAATCCACAGTGAACATTGTCAATGATAGCATCCCTTTCTTCTCGACTAATTTGAGAAGCGGCTTCTATCTCTGATTGCAAAGTTTTGACACGAAAATTTTGACTAACCAATGGTGGCTCAAGGCGAGGCAACTCAACATCACGCATAGCGCCCCTACGGTCACACAATCGACCTTTCCCAGGACCAAAAAATTTACAGGGAAGGTCATTGTAATTGGGTTTCAGCCCACGGGGCTTTGGTTCTACGGTGAAGGGTGCATTGTTAAGGCACTCCATGTGATAGGTCACTGGTTCCAATCCCCCCGTGGGTGCTGACTTACAAAAAAAAAAAAATTGGGTTTCATTTGCAAAAAGAATTCTGCATAAAATAATTTTGCAAAATAAAGTGGAACCTCTTTGTTCCATGGGAGTCTTCCATAGGCCGTAAGGTGTCTATCATAAAAATAGTGAGCTATATTAGGGTGCTTGAAATATTACACCTTCAGCATATTTATTTTCGGCCCTTCCTTTGAAATTAAACATAGAATTGGCCATATTTGTTGTAACTCTTTGTTTAACAACCTCCCATTTATCGGGACACATCACTGTTTCCTTTCTTTTTCTCATGAATTCTACAAAAGTATCAGTGGTTGGCCTAAGCTTTTGGTACAAATCTACTAGTTCACCTAAAGAGTGTGTAACAATTTACAAGATTTTTCGACTCTCAGCAGGTAGAGTCAAAGCCACAAGATCTCTTTGCAATTTTGCATGAAGATGTTGACACCTTTCTAAGGTGCATTGCTGCATGTTTGTTTCCAAAGGTATATCAGAAATGTCGGCCAGATAAGTCGTGGTTGGTGGAAAACCTTCTTCTTGAATGACACGTTCTGCCCTACGTATTTTTTTAGCAACATTTGGAGCAGCATTTTTAGCCTTTGCATCAATATATAAAATTTTTTATATTAAAAAAATGCATGTAAACAAATTTATACAAATTGAATGAAAAAAATATTCAAATTGATGGCCACCTCGATGTGGTTGGCTAGCATCTTGCCCACCGTAAGACTGTTGAGAACAAGAACGACCCTGCTGAGAACCAACACGATCACCGATTGATTGAGAACCAACATGACCATATGTTGATTGGCCTTTAGGGGAATACATATCACCACCTTCATGCAACCCGTCAGCACTTATTGATGGCCCTCTAAGGGAATCTGAAACACCACAACTGTCATGAGACGAGAGAGAATCTTCATAAACATATATGAATTTATAATCAATTCAAAAATAAATTCATATGTATGAATACATGTACATATTCATTAATTAAATTTCGTGAGCCATACCATGAGTGCATGAACCATGGGCATGCTCCATTGATGGAGTAGACACCCTTCTCCTCTTGGCTCCTAAAAAATAAAAAAATGAAACTTATTAACAACTAATTTAACTCATAAAATCGATAAAAATTCAATTCCATATGTACACACATGTATGTATATGTATGGAGATTTAAGATTATATTTAAATACCATGAACACCCCTCGATCCCTGATCCCCCTCTCTCATAGAGATATGGGATTTTGTTGATCTTCGTTGTTCATCCTCCATGATATATATATCTACAGTGGACATTTACAATTATTTTTTTAAATTACTATTTAAAATAAATTCAAAATAAATTCAAAATAAATTTCAGAAAATTAATGTAATTTAGTGTACACAAATTATGTAAAACACAACTTTCAAAGCACTAATTGATGTGTGAAACTCAATTTAAGAAAAAAAATTTATAAAAATGTTAATTTCACCAAATTACGCTTTACATGGTGGGAGCACACTTGGTATAAAATTGAAAAAACACATGGTCATTAAAAAAGAAGCGTGAAACTCCATTTAAACAAATTATTTTTAAAGTCCCCGCATTTTAATTTTATAAAAATGTGAAGTTCACCACTTGTTGCAAATGTGAAGTTCACCAAGTTGCGATTTACATGGCATGGTGGGAGCACATTTTGTATATAATTGAAAAAAACACATGGTCATTAAAAAAGATGCATTTATAAGTACAAAACACACACATATCCAAGATATGTTACAATGTCCATCAATAAATTTTGAAGGAGAGCGTCTCAACACTAATTCATCTTTGAGAGATGAATCTTGAATTTTTGAAGAAGAGCATCTCAAAACTAATTCATCTTTGAGAGATGAATCTTGAATTTTTGAAGAAGAGTGTCTCAAAACTAATTCATCTTTGAGAGATGAATCTTGCATTGGCATTGCCCCGTATAATTCTAATTCATCTATTAATTCATCTTTGATAGATGAATCCTGAATTGGCATTGCCCCACACAATAGATCAGCAGACATCTTATTCACATTTGTACAATGTCTTATACTAAAAAATTGAAATTGGCTAACAATATTGTTTGCTATTCCATGCAGTTCTTTTAGCCTCTCCTTCTTAACTTGGTACACACCATTCATCTGGTTGCACACAAGTTCAGAATTGGTGAAAACTACAATTCCATTTGATCCATACTCCATAGTTGTTCCCAAGCCTTCTATCAATGCAATATAATATGCCTCGTTGTTTGTTGTTCTTCTTGGTATATTCATTTTCCTTTGGACGACTTTGCTAGTCGCAATATTGGAAAGAACATATGTAATCATTGCTTTCCCTGGATTGGGATAGCAAAAAACATCTATGCATAATTTCAATTTTTCAACCATATTTAGTGGATTTTTTTATCCCTGAAAAAAACAAATTCAATAAAAATATATTAAATTGACATTTATTGCAAATGCATGGGAGAAATGACACATGTGCATGAGATAAATGACATGTGCATGGTTTATCTTAAAGTTTCACTTAAATTTTATGGTAGAATTCACATCTAGAAATGAGATGCGTTAAAGATTGCATTGCCTAGAGTTTAAGAGAGATTTATGACACATATACATGGTTCATGCATGGTTTGCATGAAAGTTTGCCTTAAAATTTATGGCATAAATCACATCTAGTTCAACAACATGCCTTAAGAAAGGATGAGATCGAGAGGCTACCTAGCCCTTTATAGACTTCTTTAGAACTTGTATAAGTTAAGACTCAACCAACAAACTAAAATCCTATGGAAGTTCAGCCAGTTTAGGTTCAGTTTTTAGGCCTTAAAGTTTGCCTTGAATTAAAGGGGGAAAGCCTTAAGTTTGGGGATACTATCCTATGAGAGTTCAGCCAATTTAGGTTCAATTTTTAGGCCTTAAAGTTTTCTTTGAATCAATGGGAAGAAGCCTTTAGTTTGTGGGAGAAATGACATTTACATGGTTTGCAAAATTATTTTATGCACTTACTAAAACAATGTTAAGTTTTTAGGCCTTAAAGTTTGCCTTGAATTAATGGGGGAAAGCCTTGAGTTTGGGGGATAATATCCTATGAGAGTTCAAACACTTTAGGTTCAGTTTTTAGGCCTTAAAGTTTGCCTTGAATTAATGGGAGGAAGCCTTTAGTTTGTGGGAGAAATGACATTTACATGGTTTGCAAAATTATTTTATGCACTTACTAAAACAACTAGTTATGTCAAATGTCACACCTTTATGAGTTTGTGGGAGAAATGAAATAGAAATGATACATGCCTTAAATTTTTCCTAAACGTTTATGGGAGAAGGGAGAAATGACACATGTACAAGGTTTACCTTAGAGTGGTAGTGGTTTATGGATATTAAAATGAAGAACTTCTATTTAGATCTGTTCCAAAGATTGACTGTAGGGGCATTTACTGGATATGTCACATTTGAGAAAAGATGAGATCTAGAGGCTACCTAGCCCTTTATAGATTCTGCTTTTAGAACTTGTAGAAGTTAACACTCAATAGACAGACTAAAATCCTATGGAAGTTAAAAATCCTATGAGAGTTCAAAATCCTATGAGGGTTCAACCACTTTAGGTTCAATTTTTAGGCCTTAAAGTTTGCCTTGAATTAATGAGAGAAAGCCTTTAGTTTGTGGGAGAAATGACATTTACATGGTTTGCAAAATTATTTTATGCACTTACAAAAAAAATGCTTTAAAGTTAATGGGAGAAAGCCAACATGACATGTATGCTTTAAAAAATTTGCCTAAGAATTTATGGGAGAAATGACACATGTACACAGTTTGCCTTAAAGTGGTTGTGGTTTATGGATATTAAAATGAAGAACTTCTATTTAGATCTATTCCAGAGATTGACAGTAGGGGCATTTATTGGATATGTCACCTTTCATAAAAGATGAGATCCAGAGGCTACCTGGCCCTTTACAGACTCTACCTATAGAACTTGTAGAAGTTAACACTACCTATCCCAATTATACCCTATGAAGTGTGTAGAGGACCCGTGGAATCACTCACACTACTTTACGTAGACATAAGGGTGTATAAGAGTGTACTAAGTTCAAAAATATGGTCATATTATTGGATATCTTTCCCAAGAGCCCAAATGTACTCCTTAAGTATATGTGGGGTCTATATAACTATCTACAAAAACAAGTGATTCTTTCCAAGCTAAGGATAATGTATGAGCCATGTGTATACACACATTATCTAGAAACCATAGGCCAAAATAAATGGTACTTAAGTGGTTTGAAGAAAAAATAGCACCAAGAATCTTTGAAGGAGGTGAAAAAGAATTGGAAATAGGAGGATAAGAATAAAATAGCCACTACACATCCATGCAAAGGTAGTAGAAATAATTCTATCCAAGGCAACAATGATGGTCACATTAAGGAGAATTATTGGATGTTTGGTATGTGTTATATTCTTTATGTGAATACCCCCATGTGTTATATATTTTTCTAAGCATAGTGGTGGGAATAAAATGGGAGGAAATGACCCCCACTTTAGGGTTTCATATAGACGAAAAATTCCCCAGACACAGGTGTTCAGGGGTAGTACCCCAAAAAAACGTTTTTGGGAAAAACAAATTCTCCCTTTATGATGGTTTTCATCACATGGTTTTTTCTTTTAGCATTTTTCTAGTGCATGGTAGTTTACCCCACGGTTCTACAATTTTAGTTAAAGAACTAAAGTTTTATCTAATCCAAGGTAATGGATTGGTAGTTTATAATTGTCACAGGATATATACATATATACATACATACATATGTGTGTGTGTGTGTCTTATGGTCTAAAAATTAATATACTAATAAAAAAAATGATATTCTCATTTTGGGTTTCTCGAGTAAATTATATGTTAATTCATGTGTTTTACATTGAAAATTTTTCATTTTATTAAGAATCTATTTGAAACAATTAAATAGATAAGGTTAAAACCTATGTTTTGTGTCAAATTACTTTTGGTTTCAATGGGAAAATTTTATGGCTAATGTGTTTTTCTCAAAATGTGATAGACCCCATTAAAATGGGAGATATATCGAAATGATTCCTATGGTGTAGTAAAATAGTTGAGTAGTTTAAAGATATAGATGCATAAACTCAATGAGCATAGTTTGAGATGTATAAGTCCAAAATATAATAGTTTTTGGTGAAAAAATATCAGTGGATCACTATGGATATATCTGCTTCATTAAAAGGGATTTTTCTAGAAGGATGGACTAAGTTGGAAAGAAGGGAAAATATCACAATTATAAGTTAATGTGCATGTGTTTTACATTGAATATTTTTCATTTTATTAATAATCTATTTGAAACAATTAACTATATAAGGTTAAAACCTATGTTTTGTATCAAATTACTTTTGGTTTCAATGGGAAACTTTTATGGCTAATGTGTTTTTCTCGAAATGTGATAGACCCCATTAAAATGGGAGATATATCGAAATAATTCCTATGGTGTAATAAAATAGTTGAGTAGTTTAAATACATAGATGCATAAATTAGATGAGCATAGTTTTGAGATATATAAGTCCAAAATGGAATAGTTGTTGGTGAACAAATATCAGTGGATCACTATGGATATATCTGCTTCATTAAAAGGGAATTTTCTAGAAGGATGGACTAAGTTGGAAAGAAGGGAAAATATCACAATTATATGTTAATGTGCATGTGTTTTACATTGAATATTTTTCATTTTATTAAGAATATATTTGAAACAATTAACTATATAAGGTTAAAACCTATGTTTTGTATCAAATCACTTTTGGTTTCAATGGGAAACTTTTATGGCTAATGTGTTTTTCTCGAAATGTGATAGACCCCATTAAAATGGGAGATATATCGAAATGATTCCAATGGTGTAATAAAATAGTTGAGTAGTTTAAAAATATAGATGCATAAATTCAATGAGCATAGTTTTGAGATATATAAGTCCAAAATGGAATAGTTGTTGGTGAAAAAATATCAGTGGATCACTATGGATATATCTGCTTCATTAAAAGGGAATTTTCTAGAAGGATGGACTAAGTTGGAAAGAAGGGAAAATATCACAATTATATGTTAATGCATGTGTTTTACATTGAATATAAAAGGTTTTTTTCTCTCTCTAATTATTTGAGTCCTGATCTTATAAAAGGCTTCCAATAAATCCATTCCCTATTACTTTTCATGTGAACCACATGCCCAAACCCACCCATCTATGTACATAAGAGCCAAGCCAAGTGTAAAAATGGCTTATTGCATATTCTACTTTAACACATATGTGATTAATTATCGTTAGAATTTATATGGTAGAAATATGTATAAAGATTAATCCTTAGTATATATCTATTTTGACTTTAAGGAATATTTCATGTTTTTTAGAAAATTTATCTTAGGAGGTAGAACTAAACCGTCTATAACCCACAAAAGAAACCATGGCCCCTGAGCATCACATGAAAACACAAGTTACTCCCATGTTTGAAACACCACCTCACATCATCATAAGGGTTGGAAACCACTAAGCAACCCATACTAAGTTCCCTAGAAGGGATGAATATCATATTTAATGATTGGGTTTATCTCTAAGGTCAAAAGGAAAGTCGAAGTTAGGAAAGGGAATTAGAATAGAAATTAAGGTAAGGCAGACCTTTTACCCAATATTGAACGAAGGTGAGCAACCATAGATATCATGAAGGAAGTTCAAGAATCCAAACTATTTGATATGATAGGTAAGAGTGTAACAAACCTCAAATATTAGATATCATTTTGGGATTCAGCTGCGTTAAATTAAGTCATTCATGTATGACCATTTCCATGAGAAGTAATTCATGTGACTAATTTCTCATGATTTTTGAATAGTCCACTTAGCACTCATTGCATCGGGTGATGCTCACGGGGGTGAAGAAGTGGGATTGAAACTAGTGAAAATAATCACATAATGGAAATCATCACTTCGGGACCACGCCGTGAAACGAGGACTTCTGAGGAAGTCACCCATCCAGGCTCCTGCGAGGAAACCAGCGCGCTTAAGCTGTGGGAGTTTTCCCCATGATCAAGCCCACTTAGCTTGCTACTACATTTGCAAAACCTTAGCAGTATTGTGCCTCATGAATCCTTCAGTAGAGATCGCCTCTTTTGTATTTTAAGTATGAGGGGTTTTCCGCAGTGCATTATATTAGATATTATTTTTAGGATTCAACTGCGTTAAGAAAGTCATTCATCTATGACCATTTCCATGAGAGGTAGTCGTAAATGACTAATTTCTCATGATTTTTGAATCATCCACTTAACACTCATTGCATCGGGTGATGCTCACATGGGTGAAGAAGTGGGATTGAAACTAGTGAAATCAATCACATATCGTCAATCATCACTTCCGGGGCTTGCACTCGGTAACCAAGACTTCCCGGGAGGTCACCTATCTGATAACTCCTCTGGCTCAAGCGCACTTAACTGTAGAGTTTTCTGCACAATCAAGCCCACTTAGCTTGCTACCCCATTTGAAAAACCTTAGCAAGTATTGTGCCTCATGAACCATTCAAGTAGAGATCCCTTTACTCTTTGTATTTTAAGTATGAGGGGTTTCCGCAGTGCATTATATTAGATATCATTTTTGGGATTCAAATGCGTTAAGTAAGTCATTCATGTATGACCATTTCCATGAGAGATAGTCGCAACTGACTAATTTCTCATGATTTTTGAATCGTCCACTTAGCACTCATTGCATCGGGTTTCTCATGATTTTTGAATAGTCCACTTAGCACTCATTGCATCGGGTGATGCTCACAGGGGTGAAGAAGTGGGATTGAAACTAGTGAAAATAATCACATAGTGTCAATCATCACTTCTGGGGCTTGCACTCGGTAACCAAGACTTCCCGGGAGGTCACCCATCCCAGAACTCCTCTGGCTCAAGCGCGCTTAATTGTGGAGTTTTCCCCAAAATCAAACCCACTTAACTTGCTACCCCATTTGCAAAACCTTAGCAAGTATTGTGCATCATGAACCATCCAAGTAGAGATCCCTTTACTCTTTGTATTTTAAGTATGAGGGGTTTCCGCAGTGCATTATATTAGATATCATTTTTGGGATTCAACTGCGTTAAGTAAGTCATTCATGTATGACCATTTCCATGAGAGGTAGTCACAATTGACTAATTTCTCATGATTTTTGAATAGTCCACTTAGCACTCATTGCATCGGGTGATGCTCACAGGGGTGAAGAAGTGGGATTGAAACTAGTGAAAATAATCACATAGCGTCAATCATCACTTCCGGGGCTTGCACCGTGCTGTGAACTTCAGGAGGTCACCCATCTGACTCCTGTTTGGCTCAGCAGCTTAAGCATGGAGTTTTCCACAATCAAACCCCACTTAGCTTGCTACCCCATTTACAAAACCTTAGCAAGTATTATTGCTCATGAACCATTCAAGTAGAGATCCCTTTACTCTTTGTATTTTAAGTATGATAGTTTCCTTGAGTGCATTATATTAGATATCATTTTTGGGGATTCATTGCGTTAATTTAGTCATTCATCTATGACCATTTCCATGAGAAGTAGTCATAACTGACTAATTTCTCATGATTTTTGAATAGTCCACTTAGCACTCATTGCGTTGAGTGATGCTCATAGGGGTGAAGAAGTGGGATTGAAACTAGTGAAATGAATCACATAGCGTCGATCATCACTAGTGCAAATGGGGTAGCAAGCTAAGTGGGCTTGATTGTGGTGAAAAAATTCATAGTTAAACGCGCTTGAGCCAGAGGAGTTATTGGATGGGTGACCTCCGGGGAAGTCTTGGTTACTGGGTGAAAACCCCGAAAGTGATGATTGAATCTATGTGATTCATTTCACTAGTTTCAATCCCACTTCTTCACCTCTGTGAGCATCACCTGATGCAATGAGTGCTAAGTGGACTATTCAAAAATCATGAGAAATTAGTCAGTTACGACTACCTCTCATGAAAATGGTCATAGATGAATGACTTACTTAACGCAGTTGAATCCCAAAATGATATAATATAATACCTTTGCTGGCTTCTACTACAAAGAGTAAAGGAGCTCATCTACTTGAATGGTTCATGAGGCACAATGGAGAAATGGTAATGCTAAGTGGCTTGATTGTGGAAAAATCACGGATGCGCGCTAGCTTGAAAGTGCAAATGGATGAACTCCGGGAAGTCACAGTTGCCGAGTGCAAAGTCAGAAAATGTTTTTCTCTCGTTGTCCACCCCCCCCCTAAAAATGATATCTAATATGGGATTATATGCGGAAACCCCTGCTACTTCAAACCTCAAATACATATAAAGAAAATATTGTTCCCTTTAATACTACTATAACTGTGCATGCATAAGAAATATTATCTTTTTTCTAGAAGGATATTTTGAGAGGAATATTGAGTGACTTATTGAAGGCTGAAAGAACGAAGCTCTAGGATTATTAGTTGCAGGTTTAGACCCTCTATTGACCTACATTGAAGGAAATTCAACTATGCACTCCTTGACCAAAATTGCAGAGGTTTAAATACGGGTTTCCTAAGATATTTCAGAGGTGACACTTGGTTGTTTCAATTGGTTATCTGAGCATCTTTCGGTCAACTGTCGTTTGGATTTTGGAGGTCAGTTTGAAATTAAAAGCCTTGAATTTGACTTCCTTATCGTTGTAAAATACTGGATTATCTCTCTCTCTCTCTAAACATTTATATCTATTAAGAATAAGAAGGTCTGTTGGGTTTTCCCTTATCTATTTTGTTTTCTGCATTTTATTTCTATGTTCTATATAAAATTATTGTCAAGATTGATCTAATGGTTAATGTTATTGCTATTTAAAGTAGAATTGTAATTGGGATAATAAAAGGACATTGGAGTAATTTTTGCAAGAATACAACATATCATTGTTAAAAATTAGCATGGTACCATATCCCAGTGAGGATAAGCCCAACCAATACTACTCTCTACGATTATGAATATAGTTCACAAATTTGAAATGCACTATGTACTATAAATATGATTTCTTGTTAATTGTTTAACCATTTAATGTTTAACAGAGGATTTCATACTTGGAAATTCGCAGAAATTCGCAGACGAAGTTGCAACGAGGACGAAGCTGGGAGATCGCTGAAGACGTCGTGGAGGATGTAGACAAAATTCCCTGCGAACAAAAAAAATTAAATTAAAATCAAACCAAAAAAAATAAACAAAAAAAAATTACAAAAAAAATAGAGCAACACCTCACCTCGTCGTCGCAGTGCAACTGCAACACCCAACCTCATCACAGAGCAACAAAGCAACACCACAACAGAGAAACATCTCAATAGAGCAACACCTCACAGATGCGAGAGATATAGATGAGAGACAGAAAAACAGAGCAACACCTCACCTTGTCGTCAAGGCGCAATAGAGCAACACCTCACCTCATCACAGAGCAACAGAGAAACACCTCACAACAGAGAAACATTACAATAGAGCAACACCTGATAGACGCGAGATAGAGAGACATACAGACGCGAGACACATGTGCCTAAGAAAACTGTTAATTTTTGTGGACCGATATATTTATAAGTACAAGTTTTTTCGAACTTTTGTTGCTGGTTTTCCCATCTCCGGATAAAAATATATTTGTCCACGCCATCAGTACGATGTCAATGTAAATGGAAGAATGAGTTCGGCCGAACTAATTTCGAAAGTTTGGCCATACTCTCAAATAGTTCGGCCGAACTTTCAAAACGTTCGGCCGAATTATTCAGAAAAAAAGTTTTCCACCCCCGATTATCACAAGAGTGTAACCCAACTTCGCATTTTTACCCAGAGGCATTGAAGTGTTTGCACGTAACGAAGACTAAGAAGTGTTTTCCCAATCTGAGCTTCTTCTGTAATACGCTTCAAATTCTTTACCAGTGCAAGGAGATGAAGTATGATTTTTCCCTTTGGGAGTTGATGAAGGAAAGTGGTATGCCCCCTGATTTTACCACTTATAATGTAATGATTGGTGTTTTGCTGTGCAATACCGAGCCAGGTAGAAATTTCT
The DNA here is from genome assembly GCA_034641835.2 of Pinus albicaulis. NCBI lineage: Eukaryota > Viridiplantae > Streptophyta > Pinopsida > Pinales > Pinaceae > Pinus > Pinus albicaulis. The sequence continues at coordinate 1,476,151,360 of CM076577.1, forward strand.
TACCGTCTCATGGATGAGATGGTTTTTAGTGGCATGTTTCCTGATTCTAATACTTACAATGTTTTTTTTGAAGCTCTTATCACTATCCACAAGGTGGAGGGTCTCGAGTATTTTTTGTGAAATGAATGGGAATGAATGTTATCCTCTCTATGATAATTATGTTATGGAAATGAATATGTTTTTGGAAGCAGATGATCCATATATGGCTGTAATGATGTAGAGACAGATGATACGGATGGCCATTTTTCCAAAATTAGATTGTACTGCAGTGTTCATTGAAGGAATTTGTGACCTACGAAGAGTATCAAAAGAACTAAAATATTCTCTAGATGCATTTACCAAAGGATTGCAAATACCAATTGAAACTATGACAAAGTTGAAGAATGCTTCGAGACAAGAAAGCACGCAAGGTGCATACAAATACCTTGAAAAACAATTGAATGATATTTTAAGGTAGGTCAAGTAATCATCAATTTTTAGGTTTTTTAAGTCAGTCCCCTTGAGGGGGAGAACTACAAGAAATGTTTATTATGGTAGATTGGTTTCCATTTATTGCGGTGATGATGTGGTTATTAGGGAATTTCAAAATCCCAGAGGATCTGACTGAGGCAGTAAAGATGAATTTCAGCATTGGGATAAGCTTCTCTCATCTTTGCTCGAAGACTGGTTCAGTTTTTGTGCTATTTATACTCCGCAATGGGTAACTCTCCCTCATATGGCCTTGCCTTGCATCTATAATATTGTGACCAATTATTTTGGCTCTGCTTTGGAATGTTCAAGAAGTCAAACCTTTGGGTATTGGAAAGGTAGCATATTTTCTTGGAGGAATTTTGGGTGCTATATTTGAAACCATTGAATATTTTACAACCAAGAGAAAGCACCCTCCACGAAAATTTTAATAGTGAACGTCATAGGTTACTTTATCATTTTTAATATTAAATCATTTTGATTTTGACAACAATATGTAATTTTCCAATGACTTTCAATTTAATAAGCAAGGCCTGGATTTTCATTTCTCAAGGCATGGATGTTCTTGACCCCCATTCTCCTGTGATTTATGAAAACGTCGAATTATAGTTTCCGAGAAAATTCAAGCTAAGCAGACATGAAAAGTTCAAGATGAATTCTTGAATCCTACACGTGAGATTCTTGTGAGACAAATACAAGACGACTATATTAACCAACCCACCCATCATGTTGGGCACTTCCCCTAAGAGATTATTTCACAATACCCTAATACTACGAAGGTTTGCAAGATCGCCCAATGTCTGCGGGATTCGACCCCGACATCGAGTTCTGCAAGTCCAAGCCCTCTAAAACCCCGAGATTGTCGATTTTGGCTGGTATCGTGCGCAATGGAAACCCTAAGGTATTGAAACAACACATGTGTGGAAATTGTATTAGAGGATGGAATTTGGGAGAAACGGTGTGGTTTTAAGTCCACAAGCCAGAAATATCTGTTACTATAATGTGATAGTCGCAATAAGTGACTCTTGGCCAGTTAGAGGGTTGAATCCCGTCGGGCCATTCTTCAGTAGCTATGCTTAGTATATCTCGCAAGGTGTGCACTATGATTTTTATTCATTATTCTAGAAGTATCCCTTGCGTGAAGGAATACAACATGAGATCTAGCTAAAATTCATTCAATAAGCCAATGGGACTAATGCAATGGGGAATGAAGGGGAATAATCCACGTGAAATCCATAAAAGAGAGATCAACATATTGTGGTGTGGAGATCAGTAAACCCTTCTTAATACAATACCTTTCTCAATTGTAACAACATCATTTTTATTTTTAAAGTTTTAACATACGATGGTGGATGTGATGGAGTTGCCGAGTAGATTGGTTGTTCTACCATTCTGGAGTAGGGTTCTACTCCCTGGTGCCATTCATTGTTTTAATTTGTTGCACTTTGACCTCGAGGTAAATCTCAGCTCCTGAATTTTCTATTTACCTTTTCTAGACAACTTTTATATTGCCAATGGAGTTTGCTTGGGCTTCGTTTTGGTTAGGGATGGGGTTTGTGTAGGCTGATGCTCCATTTAAATCCATTCTTATTTCCCATGTGAAGGAAAATTTGAAAATATATGGAATTTTTAATGTTTGGTGGGGTTTCAGGGTAAACTTTTTGAGGACTTGGGATAAAGTGGTGTTTTCAATAGAGGAAGAATATTTTAGTGAACTGAAGTGGCTAATGGATTTATGGTTTAGCTATGAAAACATTATTGTGTCAAGCTACTTCTTAAGCTTCAATTCTGTAATGGGAAGAGTAGCCATTTATCCTAATACAATTATTGTGTAAAGTCGTTGAAAGAATATCCCTAATAAAGGATTAGGGATACCAAGGTATCCCAACAACGAAAGTAAGATGTTAATCTAGATGAAAATACTAGATCATTTTCAATAGAGGAAGAATATTTTAGCGAATTGAAGTGGCCAATGAGTTTATGGTTTAGATTCAATTCCGAAATGGAAAAAGTAGCCGTTTATCCTAATACAATTATTGGGTAATTTTGATGAAATAATATCCCGAATTAAAGATTAGGGATACCAAGGTTTCCCAATAATGAGAGTAAGTCGTTAATCTAGATGAATATACTCGATCATTTTTATGGGAGAATATCCTAATTATAAACATAAGCACAACATTTATAAGATACCTCCAATATGAATACCTCAAATCCAATAAAAAATGGTCCAAAAAACAAATAGTTTAGACATGAAAAAAGGGAAAAATATATAATTTAAATTTTTTCTACTAAACTCATGTATACAACAAAATTTTAATGCTTATTGTTGCCAAAACTCTAAAGGAGAAAAAAATTCAATTGTTTTTAACTCTAATTTTAGTGAAAATAGATAACAAGTAAATTGTCAATGATGAACTCATGTATACATCAAAATTTTTCTTAAAGGAGAAAAAACTTCAATTTTTTTAAACTCTAATTTCAGTGAAAATAGATAACAAACAAATTTTCAATGATGTTGTTGGGTTGAAGCTACACGATATAATTATCCATACAAGGTTTTAACCAAAAAGGACCATTGAAAATATTTCCAATGATAACGAGAGTCTATATTCAATCAAGATGATCAACAAATACAAAATAAAGAGTAAAAGTAAAATCATATAATTTTACAGATATTAAAATTGGAATAAATCTTCATATATGAAACTCATTTTTTTCAATAAAAACTAAATGCTTCACAGTTTCACAACATCTTCTAAACCTGTTCTTCTACCCCTATTCCTGGAGTCTACAAAATTTGATCAGGTTAAATGGCAATAGTTTCTTACAATGTTCTAATCTGCAAAAAAAAAAAAAAAAAAAAAAAAATAAAAAAAAAAATCCTAGCCTTGGAGTGAATCATGTTATTACTTACATTTAATTTTTCATTCTCACATGTTACTTACATTTACTTTTGCATTCTCATTTTTCCTCAATTTTTTGCAATCATTTTTAACAAGTTAATATCTTAGCCAATTTCAATGACATGTTATGGTTGAGACCACTTCTTTTAGCTTGATATATATCTCGCTTTATATACATCTCTTACATCATATGTTAATTCTCTTATATTTTGAAAATCATTCAAGTGTCATCTCTTGCATTCACAGAGAAAAAATGATGATCATAAGGTATTTGCTATGGGTAACTATGTTCATGAGAATTCCCAAAAATAGAGAAATTGATATTTGGTACATGGATCTTGTGGAAAGTAACTTGTTACATGAGAATTGTAATTCTTTAACCTATTTTTTGCGAACTTCTTGACAACTGCAAGAATTATATTGAAAAAATAATATCAATGCCACAATTAAACTTGACAGTGAGGAATTGAGAAGATGGAATCTAAGATTAAAAGAGTAACCGACATGGACATACTTGATAAACCATAAAGAAAAAATTGAAAAGAAGCTTATTCATACCCTGCAGAAGTTAAATGGTTATATTCTTTAGATCTTGGAGAATCTAGTTGCACATTGTGCAATTCAAACACTTTCGTTACTAACTACCACTTGCACTTGCTTTAAGTTGATTAGCACATAAGCTCCAATACATAGATAAGTAACTTACTATAAAACGTTTTGTATAGAGTGGTTGTAGGGTATCTCTACCCACTACGTAATATTATTAGCATTGTATTAATGTAATTTTTAGGGCATGTAGCAATGACAACATAAGAGAGATGGGGATTCTCTTGGTTTTTTTTCCTAGAAACTTGTCTATCATTAACATAATGAAAAGTTCAAATGAGAACTTGAAGCAACCGTATATATCAACATTTCTTACCTCCATCCATGAAAACTCTTGAAAATATTTTGTAAAACTGCATGAAATGAGAGAAAGGAAATATTTTGAGAGTTTATGTGAAAATAAGGAATAAATGTTGGGTAAAGTAGAGCTTGATGTTTACCTTTATATACTCTACTGTATCCCCTACTATTTTTCATATCTCCACCATTGAGAAAGACGGTGAAACTTCAATAACCCATATCAAAGAAATTCCACTACCCATTACCTACTAATAATTAAAAACATGAAGATTAATAGAGAAATAATCAAGATACAATTTTATAAATAATAACTAAATACTAAATTTAGGGAAACATTTTAAAACAAAGTTGATTTAATATTAATGTTTTGCTTTAAAGTTATGATGAAAAAACTGAAAAAATTATTAAAAAATGAGAATTAACCATCACTCTTCTCATCATCATTATTATGAATAAGATAATGTTGTTAAGGTTTTATTAAGAAAAGTGAAAGAAAAATTGACATCTCAAATTGTTCTAGTAATAAGCATATTAGAACAACAATTAAATAATGTGGTCATCATTATGATTTGTTTTTGCGTTGAGTGTTTTTTATAGTAATTGTTATAGGTGTATTATTAACAATTATGGGTTGAAATCATACTTATATAACTTAATACAAATTTGAGGGGGTTTAGATCTCTCAAATTCTCACCTAGTCTTAAGGAAAAAATGGTTGCTAAAGGAGTATTACTTTTATGAGCTTCTTATTTTATTTTAACTTATGAAATGATTTGAGCATTGATTGATAAATTGTCTTTACATAATGAAGAAAGATACCTTAATTTCAATGGAATTTCACATTAAGTAGCCAAATTTGGCAAGAGATGCTTGTGATCCTAGTGTTATATTCAAATTAGTATCTATTTCTCAAGTTTTTTTTTCCAAATTTCTTTTCTTTCTCATCATTGGCAAGGAGCTCCATGATTTTTTTATTTGATCAAAGGTAAGAGGGAGTTCATGAATCCATTTTGTATGATTCTTGAGTGAAAAGGGTTTCATTTCCTTCATTTTCTTCTTCATATTTGTCATTTGTTGATTCTCATCCCACCTTCGTACTTTCTCCACTTCTCAAATGTCATATAGTAAAGGGTATGATGAGAAGGGAGCACTAAGAGGAATGATAACATCATTACTATGCCATTATTCTAGGAAAATTATGTTAGTATTACTTTAAGTTAGTGTAACTTTAGTTTCAAACTTAACCTCCCATTACATTTTCTAAAAAATATATAGAAACTAAAATTTAAATCTCATTTCATTATCCATATATTTCACTTGATTATTGTTTTCCAGATTACCCACTAGTTACTTTGAACCTATGGACCTATATGTATAAATGCCAGTTCTATTACTGTGAAGTCATTGAAGTCGTTGGGAGATTCGCATGGCCCTACAACCAACATACTGGATTTCCCTAGCAGATTTCATGGATATATTTCTCTCTCTATATATAACAAGTTAGAATGAAAAATGTGAATATCTATGCAACATTATTCGCTCATTGATTTCAAAAATGGCTTCAGTTGGTGTCCCGAAAGAATATATGGATGTGGTGTTCGAAGAATTTTCTTACGATCCCATTTGTCTCTCGCCTGCGGAAGACCCTGCACAGATGTTATACAACCATAAGACACTGGAAACAATTTGGGTGACCAAACATGAGGCCATCAACCCATATACTCGCCACCCTTTCCAAATCAAGAATTTCATTCCCCAGACTAAGTTGAGGCAGTAGATGCACCAATATGCCACCCAAAATAGAACCCAAGGTCTTGAACTAATTCCCGATTATACCAAAAAATTAGAGAAGAGTGACATGAAATATCTATTGAAAGGTTTATTTTTCCATTATTGTTCTTACTTTTCTCAGCAGGAGGAAAAAGAGGAAGAGGACTGGAAGGTCCTATGGCACATAACTTCATCATGACATGAAATAGATTTTTTCAGTAGGATAACTTCATCATAACATGAAACAGATTTTTGATGAGTAGTTCACCCCTCCTGGGCTACGTTTGCTGGATCAAGAATTCCAAAATGAGCTTGTCCCCTTGTATTAAAATGCTTTCAAATGCTAATAAAAGTTAAAGAGTGTCTCAATAGACAAATATTAATGGAAATACTGATTCATAAGGTATGAAAAAGCTAATAATTCCTTTCCAAATTCACAAAACAATGAAGAATTACCATAAATAGTGATTTCTTCAATAAGCCCCTGCTGGCTCTCTGAACTTCTCTTCTACTTTTCAGGTTGTAGAAGTCCTCAAATGCCTCTGAAACCTCTTCCAATGGATTCATGAGGTCTAAATTAGCTGAAATAGGTCTTTGTTTCACCTCAAAAAGATAACCACAACTCAAAACAGCTCAAACCCCAAAATGGCCTTGGTGGCCCTGAAAACTCTCCTGAAGGTTTTCAACCTTTGAAAGTCTTAAAAAAGAACTGAAACCTGTCCCAATGGCTCTTGAGTGCTGTAAATAGTCAAAAATGACTTTTGTTTCACCTAAAATGGTTAACCACATCTCAACATAGCTCCAACTCTAAAATGGCCCTAGTGGCTCAAAAAGCTTCTTCGAAGCTAAACAGGTTGAAGATCAGCTCCAATGGCTTTGAAACCTATCTCAATGGCTTTAGAATGCTAAGAAGATACGAAATAAAAAAAAATTCACTCCAAAAGGTTGAGCCTATCAAAAGTTATGCTCAAAACATTATTTGCCCAATGTTAGGTAAAAATCCCACTAAATGTGGGCTAACTGCAGAGAATCCTGCTAAAAATGGCGAAAACCTGACAAAGTTTTCTCGCCATACAAATCTGCCATTCTGAAACTAGCAATGACCCTTGCTGAAAATTGTGCCCTCTTTGCCTGCATGCCTTTCCAACTCATGGAATCTTGCACTGCTTTGCATTGACACTTCATTCTCTGCACCATTTGACACCAAAGGCATCTTGTGCAACATAGGACATCAACAACCAGTTGAAAATGAAATGTGCTATACAAATGACACACAAAATCTGTAAAAAAAGTGTGCACACAATCGAAACAAGTCAATAAACAACAAGATACATCTTGACAAACACATGTGTATGTATCATGTACAATGAACTATATACAGTTCGCTAATTACACATACAACCTCTATGTACATGTGCAACTTCAACTCTTCTTTTCAAATACCAACATGTACATCATCCCAAAAACATGTGGGTGACTAAGAGCTGAACCAAAAGAAATTTCTGCAATATAAGTGAGTATCATACTCATCCTTTACACTTCCATGGTGAAACTTTGAAACAACAAAGAAGATTTCTTCAACTGAAACTGCTTTTACATGAAAACTTGCATCAAATTTTCAACTGAAATACATGCATACCAATCTGAAATTTGCATGTTCAAAATGAAGATGACTTACTGCATTAAGAAGTTAATCCACTTCTTACCAAGCCAACTCCATGGCATCTTTTTTTGCAACCGCAATTCTTCATGTGAATCTTTCATTTCCACATCGATAATGGACTCCATAGATCCACTTGTGCCAAGCTTTTTGTCCTCTAGATGCATGTGCTTTGGAAGATTTGTTGGATGCAAAGTCTAACAATGAGAGACATCATGTCCCTTCCTTTGAAAAAATGTGCAACTCTTAAGCACTTTCTGAGAAAGTTCTCTTTGCCTCTTCTGCTTCCTATGTGCTTTCTTTTTCACCCAGCATCTTGAAGCAACATGGTTAAATCCACCACAAAATGTGCAAAAAAACTTTCTTTCATTTGAACAAGAAAAATTATCATTATTTGCTGAAACATAATCAAATTGATCATGTGAATAATTATACCTCTTTTTCTGCATGAAATTTCCATCCTTTTTGTCTTCGAAAGACGATGAACTAGTAGAGGAGACAACTTTCCTTTTCAGACTTTCATCACAATTCTTGCCTTGAAATCTGTTTGAACTTGAAGGCTCACCATAAGCAACATGTTTAACCTCTACTTTCTGCAATGATGGCTTAACACAATGGCAAAAATTCTTAAATTTTTTTTGACATATATGCATAGAATAACTTGGAATAAATGTTCTCTTTAAATTTGCATCACATGCATTCAAGGATTTGGAGTCTTCGCCATTAAACTGCTCATAACCAAGACCAACATTCTTGGGTCGCTCCACAACTGAAATAGGTTCAACCACACCTTGCGCATGCTTTCCCAAACCTTTTCCTTCTTGAAATCCCATCTTAAACATTAGTTTGGACCCGATTCCCCTTGTATGCTTTTCAAAAGAACCAACCCACTTTTCAATAGAGGAAATTGAAGACAAGTTGGAATGGTTTACCTCTTCCTTAGGAATTTTCTTGGAAAAAGCTTCTTGAGCTTGAAGGAGTTGTTTCTCCATGTCATGCAACCTTTTGAGAATTTCTTCCTTCTCATCCTTCATAACCAACAATTGTGCATGAAGCTTAACACTTTCTCTTTGATCCTCAATGAGAATCTGCACCATGTCCTTCACCTTAATGAACTCATTCTTCATGTCATCATTGAAGAATATCATGAAGGAGGAAAATTCACTTGTATAAGAATTTGAAATCATGTAAATGGTCAATTTAACAAAAGGAACTTCTAAAGAAAAGTTCTCAAAGCTTTCCAACAAATGACAAGCTTTTTAACCAAATGTCAGTAAAAACCCGTTGATTGGCCCAAAAAACCCAAAGTCAAACTTACCAACAAATCAGCGCCTGCCACATGTCACTGTATAATTGGACCAGGTGGAATATTTTGAGGAATATTCCTTTTTTAATTTTCAAAATTTGAAGTCAAACCTGGTCAAACTAGTGTTTTTGCAATTTACTGAAAACTTCAAAGCTGCATAACTTTCACATACAGTGTCGGATTTGAGTGCTGTTCACGATGTTAGAATCGTATCACCAAGGCCTATCCGGTAGTTTAGGTTGCAAGTGATTTTGAACACTTTAAATTTTGAGCTTTTTCCATGGCTTGGACTTGAGCTCTTGATTATCCAGCCATGGCTTACTAGCTGAACTTATGCAATAAACTTGACTGTGTTTTTAAACAAACTATCTTTCCTTCTTTAAAAGACAAACTCTTTCTCTGAGGACTTCACTCTTTTAAACAAAACAAGACTTTGTTTTTTTGAGAAATACCTGGACTTTTGCTGAGTCTTCACTCTACTGGAGAACTGCTGCAACAAATCCTTCCTTCAGCTTCTTTGACACCTTCAAAGAGCCTGGATTAGCTTCGATACCATGTTGGAATTTCTGAATATTCCAAACACACAAGGAGAATAAAAATTCTCCTCCTTTAAGACAGAGAAATGCAAAAATTTTTCTTACTGGATAGAGATGACACAAACTTTGCTATTTCATTAACAAAACAAAACTATTACAAAATAGATATTCTATCTTCAAAACTAAGTTCTGGTTTCACAGTGGTTTAGCTGCTACAGACACAGCGTTTCAATCTTGTCTCTCTGTCTCTCTTTCTGCCTTCGGGCATTACAAAAAAAACATAACACAGTCTTCTATCCTGTTACAATAAGCCTTCGGGCTCTTCATTTATATGGCACGACATTTTTTAAAAAACATAAGACAAAACTATATAAAATATATATTTGCGAAACCCCTCTGTGGGTCCCTGCAAAGGCACTCCTCTGCAGGTACAATAAATCTATGATGTGCTGCCGCAGTGATTCTCCATTGTTGATCTCTGGTCAACGCTTGATGGCTTGGTCAACTACGGAGGCACCCCCTCCGGTTAACCTCCGCGCAAATTTGTGGTCCTGAAAATCGTTGATCTTATATCAACAACAGTCACGCTGTCGATATGTGCAAACCTTAATACACATGCAGACTTCAAACAAAAATTTAACTGGATTGCATTCTTTTCGCGTAACAAATCGCCCCTACGTCAGCAAACCCAAAACCAACGTGAATGCTTTCCTATTGGCTGAGTGCTGGGGCCTGCGGAACTCAAATCAAAACTGAAACGAATTCCATAAAATATTCGCGTACCAAAAGTGGTTGATGGTGTCATGGAAAAAACCTGCGCGATAAATGCTGATTGGTCCACGTAGCAATGGGACAACATCGCATCGGTGCATCGGCGGAACAATGGTGTAGCGTACCTTTGGACCTTGGCGATTGGAAATTGTGATGTTGCGATGCTGCGACGTGGGGACCATGTCGCATCACAATATCGACGATGATCTATTTGTGGTGGCATAAGCATTTGTCCGTTGCAATATGCGATGTGCGATATCACAACATCACATCGCTTCATAACTTCATATCAACAAGACACTAACATATGGCTATTGCGATGTGCGATGGTGGTGGGGACCACATCGCATCAAAAGTTTGGCAATGGACTATAACTGGTGGGGACCACAATGACTTGGACCTTTCATAAACTTAAAAACACTTGGCGCGTTTGAACAAAAAATTCTTTATTTGGTTGTGTAATGTTCCAAATTTTTCTTCAATAAATTGGAACATTAAATTTTGTCTAAACTCATTTAGGAGATGAATAATTGGTTAAGGAGGCCCAAAGATAATAAAAGCATAAATAAAATCCCTCTAGTGTGAAAAGTGATCAGCCATGGAACTAGATTTCACACCCTCATGTGTGAAAGGAGATATTTGCAAAGAGGTTTGACCAAGTCAACCAGCGCAGGGTATGAGTTGGAAAGCACTACATAGGAGGGAAGCTTCTAGAGGAAGGGCCGTGAGGAGTCTCCAATTGCTATATAAATGGAGGGGAGGAGAGCTATTTCCATTCATGCATATGTTTATGATATTGAGTTGGTCATTTCGACTTCTTAAGCACGCTGGTTGTTTAACTAGTCTGCAACACTGTTTAGTGCACCGAGTGTCTCCGTTCGGAGATCTCACCCTCAGCCCCGGGGGACTTTGAGTGCCTACTCGGGTGAGGTTTTCCCATACTTATTTTCATTCTAGACTAAAGCATCATCCTCCAGGACATCGTTATTTCTGCAGCAGCATAATACTTTGTTGTAGGAAGTTGCCGTGGAGCCTCCACAACACCACTTCCATTGTTTGTTTTTCAGAGGGGGAGTCTTTCTTGCCTTTGGAGGATCATTTTGGAAGCTTGAGAGCTTATTTTCAGATATTTTCATCAGGCCAACACATATTCTTTCCCCTACTGCGCAGTTTTCTCCAATAGCTGTGTTATTTTCATAGTGCATTTGCTGCGGGGTTTTGCAGATTGATTGGAGGGTGGGATCTCAAGTGTAAGGATCAGGCTTCCACTTTGGAGATCCATTGGAGGAGGTTTAATTCAGATATTTTAATCTTATTCAGCCTTCTCTATATATTTCTAGTTCCAGAGTTGCCGTAGCTGCCTAGCTAATCTGGCATTTTTATGTATTGCTGAAATCCCCAAGGGAAATGTGATAAAGAGCCCTTTGGGAATTTTGTTTCATTATAGATCTCTGATTTCATGTATTTATCAGTTTCAGATATGAAATATAATAAAATAATCTTCAGCCTCCTGGAGAAAACGCTGAAGGGTTTCTAGGTCATTCTCTTGTCTTGCAGCACCTCAATCTTGAGGGATTTTCTATGTAAAATTGTTGTTTAACCTTGTATAATTCCTATGACACATTACTAAACTCATGCTATGATTTTTAATACTTTTTTACATCTCATACCTTTAGAAAATACGTTGCCCTTGTTTCAGTAAATTTCTGCATACTCAAAGTCATGGGAAATCAGGGTTTTTCTTGACTAGTCGGGAAGGAGGAACTGTTTAACTTAGTAAAACGAATTATTTTTGGCTGAAATTTGACATGAATATCCCTATTGAACTAATATAACATATTACATAACCTTTAACCTTAATTTTTCGCATATTTTCTTATACACTCATTTTAGGGCCAAAATCCTCACTTTTCCCCACCTTTTTGCCCATAAAAGCTGAGTAAAGGTTTTTGTAGTATTTGGAGTGGGTTGATGAGTGTTTTTAAACATTTTTTATGATATATGAAGTAGAAATTCCTAAATAATGCATTTTTCAGGCATGATTTGCTGAGAAATCCATTTTTGGGATATTACAGCTCATTGTAAACGTTGTCTCTTCATGGTATGCTCCTATATACATTTGCATATTTCTGCAAGTAAATTTTGAGTGGGATTATTCAGGCATCTCTATAGACAGAGTCTGGAAAGGGCTAGATAGCCTCCGAATCTCGTCCTCTTTCAGAGGCAGAATATCTGGTAAATGCCCTCCCAGTCCATCTATGGTTGGAGTTTGTCATGTTTTAGAGATATCCTTGAAACATGATATTACAGGTTGGTGAGGAATTTTGTGCCCAAAAATAATTTTCTTTAATAAAATTGTTGTTGTGTGGTTTGAACCACGATTTCTTCAATTCCTCTGCAAATTCGGCTGCGCCCATAAAACAATAACTTCATCCGTATTGCTTCATTAAACTATATTGAATACACCATGGTGTGAACTCAACCTTCTGCCCCTGTTTTACTCTGTTTCTACCTGCACGGGGTTTGCAGGTGATTTTAATATTTTCAACAGTTTAAATATTATTAGCGCACTCTGTAAATATGGGGTTAGGGTTATGAAAAGCAACGAGCTTTGAGTTTTATCAGATTTTCTTGGAAGCGAGATTGTGAATAATTATAATACAAATGTGAAGGAATTTATTCATGATATTACCACTGATATATCAGCTATATCCACCGATATGCCAAAACAACGGTGATCGCCTCGTGCATAGCTGCAATTCTAAAACTATGCCATTGAAATTTCACGATATAATTTATTTGTAAATTCATTTTCCCTTTGTAAATCATAAATTCCTTGTTGGTCCAAGAAGAAATACACCATACCCAATTAAAATCCTTTTTCAACAAGTGCCCTTCGTTATTTGTGGTTCTGCTCTAGCACTAGAGGCAATCAAATGTTTCTTCAACAGATACCAATTCTAATTTTGCGTCTGATGGATATCGTTTCCTTGAGCAGGCATGATACAAAATTAATGAAAATATCAAACCTATGTTAGGCTCATCTCATCCAAAAAAAAGCTATTCCAAAGAAAATATTTGTTGGGTCATGACAATCATGTTTGCAAATTATAACATTGATGTGAAATAGATGGGTTGGAATTCCAATGCTTTTGTTAGTTCATTACAAATATATTTTCAATGAAACCATTGATATGAAATAAATGTCTGGAGTCTTTTATTGAGTCATAACGAATATGTTTTCTATGAAACAATGATGTGAATTAAATGGATTTCAATTGGAATGGTTAATTTGCAAAGTTGTTACAAAATACTCTGGGGTATAACATTATTTGATTGAGGCTCCTTATGTGATGTTTTAACCAACATACTATTCTAAATTAAGTTTCATAATATGGAAAATATCATATTATTAGTGTTTTGAATTCTACCTTCAAGTTGAGGTGGCTAGATGGGGTATTACATACCTTGTAGTAGATGGCCCTTTGAATGGGTTATGAATGACCATTGCTAAATATTGAGAAAGGAAAAGAACAATCCAATTGAATTCATTAATACATTAATAACTAATTCATAAATCCATAATAATTTGGATTAATAATTTATGAAAGAAAATTAAATGGAAATTTCTAGTTATTATATGGAGGTTTATCAAATACAATAATCTACTTTTCCATTGGTGGTATTTCCATGGTTGAAATGTGCACTTTCTTAGATTAAGGCTTTGGTTGGTTTTAGAATCATCTCTTTAGTTTGCAAAATTTTATGGTCGTTTTTACTTTGTATGTGAAGTTATTTGGTAGTATGATATATTACAAGTAGACAAGACTTAGCGTACTATGTTAGTGTGCTAAGCAAGTTCATGTATAACCCTCTTGAAATTCATTGGGTGGCAGCAAACAGTGTGCTGAGGTATCTTCATGGTACTAGTAATTATGGTGTTTTATACACTGCTACACCTTATGTTACTTTAGCAGGTTTTTCAGAATCTAATTGTTGAGGTAAAATGATCTATCATGGGTTATGCATTTAGTGTTGGATCTGCGCATTGTGTCTTTATTGTCAGGTGAAGCCGAAAACCAAGCATTATGCTCAGCAACATGTGAAGCTATCTCGTTGAGGAGGCTTCTCCATGATGCAACAAAAGAGCAAAAAGAGGCAACACTCATCAAATGTGACAACCAAAGTTCCATTAAGCTAGCAAAGAACCGAGTGTTTCATAAGAACACAAAACACATCTACTCAGTTTCACTTTGTTAGAGAAAAATTTGAATCAAAATAAATTTTCATTGAATATTGTAAAACATGTGACAATGTGGCTGATATTTTTACCAAGCCTTTTGGGAAAGTGAAGTTTGATTTGTTTAGAGGGATGTTAGGAATACGGGATAATCTGTTCTCCATTAAAGGGTAGACTTGAAAATAAATAATGTTATATTGTATTAATGGAGAAATGGTTACATGGTTGTAACGTAACTCCTTAAGTTAGGATTAGTTCCTAGGTTGTAGGAGTTTGTTCCCAACTCCCTATTCTTTTGAGATGTATTTATTGATGTATCTTTGATTAATTTAATGTAAAGTGTACACTCCAGCTTCTGCAGTTTCCATGTGTAGTTTTCTCACCTGCGAGCTACTGGTTATTCAATTCATTTCTTTTCTTTCTAGTTTTTATCATGGTATCAGAGCTCAGATCTGGTGAGCCTCATTTACCTACATAGCCTTCATGGATGAGTTGAGCCTTCGTGGCTGAATTGAGTGCCTTAGTGGCTGTGTTGAGCCTTGGTGGCTCAGAGCCCTTGTTGGAATGGTTGAGGTTAATTCGATAAAACACAGAGCAGTTTGTTCCTATTATGTCTCCTATATTGGTGTGTGGTTGATAAATTTTCTCAACCAAGTGATTTTCTGTCCAACTAGTCAAGATAACACTTCATGTATATATGGAATGTTATTTGATTAATAAAAGATCTTGTGCACTATCAAATTTTATCTTTGTGAACATCAATTATATTTATTTGTATCAATTTTATAGGGAGTTAGGGTGTGAGTTCAAGTTTAGATCATTGTTTTTCTTCATAATTGGAAAATAAAAGTTCTATTTAAAAAATAACAATTTTTTTAATTATTAAAATCTTATAATTTAACAAATATGAAAAAGATATTTTGAGTAAAAGATACTTACAAAAGAGAACCCTCATATCCAAAATGTTTAGCTCCAATTATATTAATATACATCCTACTTGTCCTCACTAGGATTGGGTCAAGTCAGCAATAACGTGTCAAGTCAACAATAACATGTCCTCTAGAAGACATAATAAGAAAATTGTCATGAATTAAGAGAATGGAGTATACGCTAGGATTTTTTTACACAAGAATGTGGTTGCAATTTAGTGAGTGCACACTTTAAAAATATGTACATCTTTCTAATGAACATTTATTTTATTAAAAAAATAGACAAAAAAAATCGATTTACATAGCAATTTCATACATGGAATTTAATAAAAAAACTATTTAAATAGGAATATTTACAAATTATTATAGCATTTGAAAAATTAACCTATCCATGTTCTTATTAAAACAAAAAACAAAATTAACCTCATATATCCACTCTATATTTATATTCCTTTTAAGTTGACATGCCTAAATGGTTTAGGAAGTATATCACTACTCTAAAATTAATTTTCATTTACTTTATTCATCTCTATATTTCTAAATCTCTCACTTCACTATAGATTTCTTAGATAAATATGCCTTTATCTAAGCATATATCACTGATTGTAAGTGAATTGAGAACCCTCAAAATATCAATATATGGGTTGGATCCTTTATAGTACTCTTATATTTCTCATTGTAGTTGCAATGTTATATTTTAGAAGAGAAATTTATAATGATCATCTCATTTGGAAACATACTTAGGAAATGCGACTGATAAAGAAAAAATGGCGAGTAGAAAGTGACCCCAAAAAACATAACCTAATCAAATCTTTATTCTCGATAGGAAGGAACTACCCTGAGCTACTACAAAATAGAAAACCTTAATCCACTACCTAATACATACACATATTTAAGAAAATATTGTTCGTATCACCTAGCATTATCAGAACTTCATTTCCATTTCTTCTCACATAGGTTTAATGGGAAAGTATCGCCTTTAATTATTTATTCTGGAATTTTAATTTTTCGCATGAATAAATACCTTCAGTAAATTTTCTTATTAATCAAACGAAAGTCAAAGAAAAATCGCTTTTCACATGAATAAATGCCTTCACTAAATTTTCTTATTAATCAAACTAATGTGAAGGAACACTCAAGAGGTTAGTTTCTCTTAAAGTTTCAAGTCCTTTCGCTAACAATAGATAAAAACTGAGATACACACTATATTCTATTCATCAAATAGAGTTACATATATACATAAAGTATTGTCTCAAGATAGGGAAGCTATCTTGGATGCACAATAAGTTGGTTGAGAGAATATCTCAATCTCACACCGACCTAGGAACTTAGGTTTAGCTAACTCCTATTGAATAGGAACAAACTCTATACATAGAAAGTCACAACTGAAGACAAGTAGGAATTACACATTCCAACACACCCCCTTTATGACTACTTGTCTCAATATCCATCTGCAAAATATACATCTGGTCCTATTTTGTATCTTGTTCATGTTGTTGTTGATGTCCATATAAAGGAACAACCATCTATCAAAATTCATGGGTTCCCAACCGCTGCAACTGCCAGTCTACTAGGAAGTCCTTCACATACATGGTTCATCCAACCTCTCGATGAAATCCCCCTAAATATAAAATTTCACCTCATGGAGTATAAAACCAATATGGCCCACCTACGTGCATCCATCTCGCATGACACACTCTTCCAGGGTGTTAAAACTCTCTAACATATGGAACACATAACAAAGGGGTATGCATGCCTCCCTGGGTCTTACAGCACATAAAAACAATAAATGAAATGTAGATTTTATCTAATTAAAAATTGTGACTCATACTCTACCATGGTCATGAGTCTATTCTACAAATATAAACAAACTTTGACTGCATCATTCATATGCTAGAACACACCACTACTTTGGATTTGTACTTTGAGTCTTTGGCATGCTGGTCTGCAAAGTCTAGTTGTGGTCAAAGATAAGAAAAGTATATGTCGACGTCCATATAAAGGAGCAACCATCCACCGGAATGCATGGGTGCTAAACACTAGTCTCGTAGGATGTCCTTCGCATACATGGTTCTGTCAACCATTATCATTGCATACATGTACCTGTATCTACAGATCCCCCTCCAATGTTGGTTTTATCAGATGAACTTGCATAGATATCTACATGTACATGTATCTAAAGATCCCCCTCAAACTTTTACCGGATCCCTTCATCGGTGACCTTGCATCGGATTTCTTCATCGATGACCTTTCACTGGATCTCTTCATGAGTGGGAAAACACTGGCACATACCTGTTTCCAGTCCACTTCACTGTTACACGTGGTTTTTGGCTAACCACAAACCAACACTGTAAATGGTTTCTGGCTGACCACGAACCTATAATTAAAAAGTGGTTTTGAGTTTACCACGAACTTTTATGGGGATTCACATGCCTTACAAGGCTTACAACACAACTCCAACTCTTGGAGTTATCAGGTACAAATACCACTACAAAAAACATCCTAGACTTGCTTACAAAAAAAATTTGTGACTCATAATACAACATGCTATTGAGTCTATTCAAAGAAACTCACAAAAAACAAACTTTCACTTTCGTTGTCCATCATAATCAATGTTTCTGCTCCTTCATCTCATCTTTTCATTGTTCATATCTTGGGCATCTTTGTCTTTGTCAAACAAATTCTTGCAACTCCATGCTTAACCTGTCATTTGTTAGAGTCACAAATTCTAACAAATTAATTTTACCTACATTGAGTTAGCTAGGCTCAATAAGGCTCAATAATTTTAAACATGATTCCAAGAAACAAAATAAAAAAATAATCTTTTCAAATTAACAAGAACATCAAATTTCTCTATCTCTGCCCAAAGATGACTATTTCCCAAACATAACTGCAACCATTCTTCTTCAACGATACCTCTGAGGGGTCCACTGATAAAGAAACAGATCGACGAATTTTCAACTGGTCTCAATGCAGTGCATTCTAGCATAGATGATCTAGACACAGGCACTCACAACCACACGAAGAGAAACAAATTGTCTCTCTCAAAACAAGAATCCAGGACTCCAAGGTCTGATGCTCCGTCATCCACAAATTCACAGTCAACATGCATAAAATTCAACGATTTTACACGCAAAATTTATCTTTTCAGTATCAAATTCCCCTAGCATCGAAACGTAATGCCACTTCCCCTGTTCACAATATCAAGGCTAGGTAACTGCTTCAAAGCATGCCTCCTCATGCTTGCTAATAGGCTTCAACAACAAAGACCGACTGTCGAGCTAATCTCCTTGCGATTGAACATGCAGATCTATTTCCATCACACTCTACTCCCGTGATCATTGTGGGCACACACAAACTCGATCATCCTCCAATCTATGATGTCCCTCCAAGCACTATCCTTTGATGCCATTTTCGTTGTCATGTCTTCATGATATCTGGTAGTAAATCATTCCTACAAATAAATTGTCTATTATTGGAATGGCCAATTCAAACAGAGACTTAAACTTGTGACAATAGTTGGCCAAACTAAATTTCACAACAATGCAATGTCCAGATTTACATTAATGACATGCCAATTTATAAAGAATAAAATTTAAACAATGTTAAATAATAATGCAACTGTAAAATTATTTCTGGATGGCCTTTAGACATGATTCAGAGAGAGAGTACTGTAACATCTGGTTCCATGTTATCTTCATTTAACTTATGATCAATGCACCCAATTAGTTTCACCTTCCACCTTTGAAGAATGTCATCTTCCTTGTCTTGCTCCAGCTGATCCCTCAAAGGGGAAAAAAAAGGACTGGGGACAAAATATTCATCCTCACCAGGACTGGAATCCACGTGATCTTCTTATACATCATTATAGTTCAATGAGACCATCAAAATATTTCCTTCAAGCTTTCCTTCTAAAACATCAGAAGCTGGATAAAATCCCTGGCCGCTCATTTTCTATAATGAATTGTCAATTTGATCAATAAACTAAGTAACAACTTGCACACATTATTCCTTCTGCTTCTTGTTGAAGCCTAGAGATATTTTGCAACATTTCAAGGTCGTGAATGCGTAGGGAACTCTGAACCAATGCCCGTATTGGCCTTATCAATTTTTGTTGTCTCTTTCCCACACTCAGTGGGAAGAAAGTTAAGCAAAGATCTCCATGATCATTGAAAATTGGGACCTTGGTGGATCATTTTGTTTCAACAATCCTCCAACACACAAGAAGTTGACACCCCTAGAATAGTAACAAAGTCCATATGTCGCTCCTTTTTCTTTCCAATCCTCATTTGTTGTTGCTCAGTAAAACTAGATGGAGAGACTGCAGAGACAGGTCCATGAAACCCATCTCCTTAAGTTTCTTGACAAGAACTATTTTGAGATAGAGAGCATGTAGTGCAGACATGATCTACAGTCTCAGAACAAAGATCTGAGAGAAAAAATCCATTTAGAAATTCTTCACACAAGGAGAATAGATCTCCTCTTCTTTCTGAAGGCACAAAATGATCGAATCAGGCAATCCCATACTGCTAGCATTGAAGAAAAAACTACCCAAAAACAACTCACCATGCTTCTGCTGCAACTTAAAAGAGGTCATTCTCGTATAAAAACAAAGACAAGTCTAAGCAGCTCACCACACTGCCCTCAAACACTACAGTAGATATGTTGTACCACACGTTACTGCTATGCATATCACTACTTTTGATCTGCACCAGAACTTTGATTGAAATTCGACTTCTCTGAGAAGCCTCATTCAAATAACAAAAATTACAAATCGGTCTTGGAAAACTCACAAAATCAGAAGAACGTGAAGGTGCAATAGTAGATTGAATCAAGAGATGAAATTATGATATGCTCTTAGAATATTCACCCTCATATTTGTATTTTTCAGCATTGAAAAGATCCACCTTTGCAGATCTCCCACGTATTAATTTCTCATTATTCATTGTTGAAGTATGATATTTGTCCCATAGTCTTTCAAGTCTAGAAATGATTTTGTAATTGCAGTTCCCCATCGATGTTTTATCCTCGGCCTCCACATTTCTTGTTCCTTCAATATTTCTACACTTTTTGTATGCATCCCATTCTTCCACATCATCAGTTGATCTATAAATTGTGTCGAATAGAACCGACGAAAAAAACACCGATTTCTGGAATGATGCACACAATGAAGGGGACAACCACGCTTCCTATTGTGCCTAATATAACGCATTCAATGGCCATCCCAAGTCTCCATGAATCCCAAATTTAGGTGAATTTAAGTATTTCAGGCCTCTCTCAGCATGCAGGCCTTCAACACGTTGGTTCGGTTCTTTGAACTCTACAGGAAATGGAATCGAATCGAGGTATGTGGGCATAAAGAGATATCAAGGTATGTGCTCTCCAAAAACACCAGAAACTCTCCAAACTAGTCGCTCTTAAAACACAAAATAGACAGTGTCCACAGTGCACCAGTCACTTTTCAGATTGGCACTATGAAAATACACACAACGGACATTGAGGACAGTGGGTTTATACGACATTTAATTCGAATGGATGAACTAAAACAAAAAACTAAACCAAAAAAAATAAAATTATACTCTCTCTTATATTTACCTCAACCTAGGAGGGGTCGAGGTCCAGGCCCGTATGGGCTCTGATACCAAGATAAAAACTTAGATACACACTATATTCTATTCATCAAATAGAGTTACATATATACATAAAGTATTGTCTCAAGATAGGGAAGCTATCTTGGATGCACAATAAGTTGGTTGAGAGAATATCTCAACCTCACACCAAACTAGGAACTTAGGTTTAGCTAACTCCTATTGAATAGGAACAGAATCTATACATAGAAAGTCACAACTGAAGACAAGTAGGAATTACACATTCCAACAACTATTTGTTTCCTTTTCCATGATGATCCACTCAATTTCATCTTAACTCAAGCTCATAATTCTGTAAAGCCATTTGTACACATTTTGAGAAACTGTTTTGCATGGTTTAAAAACCAAAATTTGGGTGGTATATCATCATTTGATGATGGTTCTTAATGGGATGTTGCCACAAACTCAGTATGTCAAACTAATTTTCATACGACAAACAATATCATACTGCCTTTCTCCTGAATTCTACCTCCAAGTTGAGGTTTTGCTGAGGTAGAGAGGGAGCCTATCCATGGATTATGAATTTCCATTTCTAAATATTATGAAAAGCAAAGACCAACTCAATAGAAATAACTAGTACTGAAATTACTAATTTTCATGGTTGAAATGTGCATTAGTCTATGTAAAGACGTCTCTTTTCACCTCTTCTTTACTAATTCGTATTTTTTTAGTCTAGCTCTATATTTAACTATACTACATAATTTATCATGCACATGGCTAATAGAAGCCACACTGACATTAGTTGAAATGACTAATAAAATGCAAGATTGTTCTCAAGTATTCTTAATCTCATTAATTAAATATATAAGTTATCGTAAACATTAATTAGTTTTATTATGAGTATTACACAGATTAGGGTTTGAGTTTAGTTTAAATCAGTGGTTTCTCCCTAATTGAAATATAACTTTATATTTAAACCATAACAAAAGTTTTTTAAATATTATTAAAAATAATTTAACAAATACAAAAAAGATATTTGGAATAAAATCTATTTACAAAAGAGGGTTTTTATACAGAAAATGGATATTTGGAATAAAATCTATTTATAAAAGAGGGTTTTTATACAGAAAATGTTGAACTAGAATTGTTGTAATATACATCTTACTTGTTTTTCTTGAGATTGGGTTAAGCTAATGTCAAGTATAATAGGGCAATTGCTTCAATGCACCATAGTTCCTACGAGCTATTTAAGTAATTTTTCTTACATTTTTCTCATTAACCACTATTTATTTTCCAATAATAAAATAAAATAAATAGCTCTTCACAATGAGCTAATTTATGTACAATAAGCTATAAGCTATTCTAAGTTCCTCACAATAGGCTATAAGCTCCACACAATGAGCCAATTTCCACACAATAGGGTATAAGCTCTACACAATAGGATATAAGCTCTAGGAAATGAGCTAAGTTTCACACAATAGAGTAAGTTTCTTTCTTCCGCACAATAGGCTAAGTTCATTGCATAAAAGTTATTACTTGTTTTGTCGGTAATAAATGTGTACATTTTCAATAATAAAGGTAATGACATATTAGTTTTCTAATAAAAAAATTAAATAAATAGCTTAACACAATGACCCTAATCTTCACAAAATGAACTAGGTTTTGTACAATAGTTTTTAAGCTTTGAACAATGAGCTATGTTTCACACAATCTACTATAAGTTCCACATAATGAGCTTAGTTCTCCATTTTTTTTTGTATAGTGTTAATGTTCTAGGTAATAGGACATAAGTTCTACAAAATGAGTTAAGTTCCACACAATAGGCTACAAGCTCTGCATAATGAGCTATGTTTTGCACAATAGGCTTATCCTCTGCAAAATGAGCTAAGTTCCACACAATAGTCGATACGCTTCACAAAATGACCTGAGTTGCACATAATAGGATAAGTTTGCCGCATAAAAGTTATTAGTTGTTTTTTTGGTAATGATCTATTCATTTTCCACTAATAAAGGTAATGACGTATTCATTTTCCAATAATAAAATAAAATAAATAGCTTCCCACAATGGCCTTAAGCTCTGTAAAATGAACTAAGTTTAGCACAATATTCTATAAGATTCGGACAATGAGCTAAGTTTCACACAATAGACTGTACGATCTTCACAATGGGCTAAGTTCCATAATTTTTTAGTATAGCTAAGTTCGACATTTTCTTAGTATAGTGTTTTCTCGGTAATTATATATTCATTTTCCAATAATAAAATAAAGTAAATAGCTCCACATAATGAGCTAAGTTCCACACAATAGGATATAATCTCCACATAATGAGCTAAGTTCCATACAATAGGATATAAGCTCCACACAATGACTCTAAGTTCCACAAAATAGGCTAAGTTTCTAGCACAAAAGTTATTAGTTCTTTTCTCGGTAATGATGTATTTGTTTTCCAATAATAAAATAAAATAAAACTAATTGATTTTTTTTGCATAATGTTTTTTTCATAATGTTTTCTCTGTAGTGATGTATTCGCTCATAATAAAATAATATAAATAGTTAGGTACAATTATTGATAATATTTCATTTGTAAATAATTAGGCATATGTGCAGAAGTGCGGATGAGTTGTATTGTGATGCATAACTTTCTTCGCACAAATAACCATTTTCTTGTATATACTTTATTAAAGTATTATTCCATAGTTTCTTTTGCATTTCTATTTTCTTGTTATTACCACCTCCACTCAACTTCTTTCGCACAATTAGTAATTGTTTTTGTATTTTTACAAAGAGGTATGTATTTCATCCACATTTCCTATTCGGCACTACTTGCTGAGCACAACAACAACTACCCAACTTCTTCCATAACTATTTATGGACATGTAACTATATTTTGTGGAGAGGTCCACATTTCATCCACTAAAGGCTTTTATTGCTAATATTTTAGTAAGAAATTAAGGTATACTATATTATTAGTGATATTTAGGTTTTTGAATATCTTTTGGTATTTGTGGGAAGATGTCCATATTTCATCCACATTGCTTGTTCCACACTGCTTCCTCCACACAAATATGACTACACTTCTTCTTCTATATGTTCTATATCTCAACATGTAACTCTATTGTACAAAGAGGTCCACATTTTCAGCGCTTCTTTGCTTGCACAATTTTTTCTGTGAAGACCCTACCAGAGGGTAGTAAACCATTAACATGTACAAAGTTATTGCTAATATTTTGTATATTTCAAACATTTTCTTGTGAGGAAGTTCTCTTTGTATAGATATACGAACATAGCATTAAGTGCTAATACTATTGTTAATATTTTAGTTATAAATAATATATATTAACAGTCAATTTAATAATATTTATAGATAATAATATTATTTATGTTCATATTATTGATAATATGTTTATTGTTTAAGAAAAAATATTTTTGTGAAGATATATGCACTTTGAGATAAACACTTTTATTAAACAATAATATTAGTTATAGATCATTCATATAAGTGTTCACGTGAATAAAAATAGTTCAGAGGACACACAAAGTTGTGTCCAAAATCACATTTTATTAATTAGAGACTTTCATTGTCGGGATAATAACTTTGTTTATGTACATATTACTGATAATATTTTAATTATAAATACTGTATACTACAACTATTTAAGTGAATTTCAAAGGGTAAATAATGTTTCAGATTAGAATATGTAAGTGTACTTTAGTATTAAATAATTGTAATACCATCGAAGCAAGTGGTAGAATTATCAATTGTTGCTAATACTTTACTCAAAAATGATGTGTATCTACCTGTCTTTGCATTTAATTAAGTTGGGTTCACATTTCACCCACGTTTCTTTTTATGCACAACAACATTTGCACACCTTCTTACGTGTAGCATATGCTACGTGTAAAAACACTTCCTAAGTTCTTTATTTGGTAATAGAATTTTGGCTATATAGTAATTTTAAAAAAATTTGAAATGGATTTTCAAAATTGTAAATAAATTATTCTTAAAACATTTTTGAAACACATACTTTTACAAATTATCTAACTATGAAGTTACCAATTCCCTTGGCACTTTCAATATACACATCTATCGGACTCATTATGGAAATGGTTCTCTTCATGTGATGATGCTAGGGAAGTGTGTTGGAACTTGCCAGGATAGTCGATATCATCGGATTGACACACAATGATTTAGAGACAATACTTGAAAAACCTGTAGAGCCATTTGTACACATTCTCAATAACCTTGTTGGTTTCGATTATTTGAAAATCGACAGCTTGGTTTTAAAAAATTATTGTCAGATTTTTTATTACTCCTCCCCACTCGAAGCTTTTGGACCAAAAAATATCACTTTTAGTTGTTCAGTAGAAGAGGTTACAATAACCTTACCTTTCCAATCTCAATCCACTTGTATTTTCTTGTATTCGTGGCTTTGAGGCCCACACAAAGATACTACACATTCCGTCATTTTTAAGACCTTGTTCTTTTGTCAAGAATGGTGTCTTGTTGTAGTCCATCAAGATATTCAAGAGAAAAATTATAAATTAAGGAATCTCATCATTTTCTCCTTGATCTTCAATCAAAGGCACTTCATACACCCTTAATTTCTCAACATTAACAATATCACCAATATTTTCTAAAATTCTTAAAGGACCATATCGAATTGGTTTCAACTTTTTACCTTCTCCTTGAAGCTCCTTGCTAATCTGAAGCTAAGCTTCATCACGACTTGGAACTTGTGATCTATAAGATGCTTATCGTGCCTTGTTTTGTACTTGGCTCTTTTCCATTTGTTCTTGAACTGCTTGATGCACTAATTGGATTTGTTCAGTGAACCTTTTAGCTTTGTCTATGTCACTATGACCATCAATAGAAACATCCTTTCCAAAAATGAAATCCAAAGGAGATTTAGGCAAGTATACCAAACATGCCTCAAATGGTGATGTTTGAGTTGAAGAGTGCTTGGTCTGATTGTAAGCATGCTGAATATTGTGCAAGTTTTCATCCCACAAATTAGGATGCTTGTTGCAATAACCACGAAAAATATGTATAACCATGTTGTTCAGCACATATGTTTGACCATCTGTTTGTGGATGAAATGTTGTACTATTTTTCAATTTGATGTCCATGAATCTCTATAAGCTTGACCAAAAGTTCCCAACAAAGCGAGAATCTCAATCACTAACTATGGATGTTCGCAACAAAAAAATATTCCAGCCTTGTGTCATCAATGCTATGTTGAATTTGTTAGGGCACTATAGTACTCGAGAGATAACATATGAAGACCTCGATAATGGCACTGCAATTTTCCAAGCTGCATGGTTGTGCAAGAGAAATTCTCTCCTGTACTTCGAACATTACGCGGACATTGTTGTCAATGTGGTAATATTTTTCATTTCTCATTTCGGAGACCATGTAGTTGTAGCTCCCTGGGGTAGCAGCCATAGAAGGGCTTTAGTAGTTGGTATAGCACTTACCCGAGGGCTCCAATTGATACAGTATATAGCTACGGCCAAAAATTTGGAAGGTAAGTATAACTATGACTACCAAAAGAATAAATTGAAGAGTTTGGACATAGTGAAAGATATTGTTCGAATGGTGGAACTTGTCGTTGTTGGTTTTGAATTCAGGATCTTTCATGTGAAGATTGGTTTAAATATTATTAGCGCACTTTGTAAATATGGGGTTAGGGTTATGAAAAGCAATGAGCTTCGAGTTTTAGCAGATTCTCTTAGAAGCGAGATTGTGAATAATTACGATACAAATGTGAAGAAATTGCTTCACGAGATTACCACTGATATATCTTATGAAGCAATTCCTTCATGAATTAGAACATTTTGTGCGTTTGTGTGATACTGCGCACCAGTTCGTTTCTATTATATTATGAACCGGTGTGTTGATGCGACTTATGGGCACCGCAAAAATCCCAATACCAATTAGAAAGGCCCGGTGTGTTGTATCACCTGCAATGCGTCCAGTGCGGTTTTATACCTTTACGTCCCGGTGCATGCACCTTCCACCTCCCAGGGCCGACTGTCTTGATGACGCGTACTGGTGCGTTGACACTTGAATAGCACACCGATGAAAAAAACATTCGTAGTAAAATTCGGCTGCCTAGTTTTTAGTTGTGTTGAAATTTTGTTAGAAGCTCCACGAAAACCTTCATTAATGGATGTTGTAGCAAATGTTTTTTTTGACAATTTCGGAAAATTTTATAACACTAAAACCTTTGGTGTTATAACTTAAATAATGCTTTTAAACTTGTTTAAACAAGAAATACATGTGGCTCAATGTTAATTAAGTTTACTATTATAATGGTGGTTGTGGTATCGAATCTGATGGAGTGTTGTTCGGACTTTCGAACCAATTTTGGTGGCCCCCGCATTGAAACATGGTAGCCTCCGGTTGGGCCACGTGGCTGACCACCTACAAACCAAACATAATTCTCTAAACCAAAATCAATAACACTTGGACAAGTGGCGTTCCAGGATTGATCCACCATGTACAATCACCTTTTGACGAGTCAACCATGCATAGTCAGTTGTACGGACTGCTAACTTGTCAAATTGCACATTTTTTGCCAAAATTTACCTGTTTGAGAAAACGAACAGAATGTGTTTTCGGGAGCATACGGTGTTAGTTTTCCATGAATGAGTTACG
This sequence comes from Pinus albicaulis, assembly GCA_034641835.2. Lineage (NCBI taxonomy): Eukaryota > Viridiplantae > Streptophyta > Pinopsida > Pinales > Pinaceae > Pinus > Pinus albicaulis. The sequence goes on from CM076577.1 coordinate 1,476,179,097, forward strand.
CTAGATTCAGAATGATGAGATATATGAAGTCATTTAGGTTCCATACCATTCCAACAACTTTTGTTTTTTAGCATACTTTTGAGCACCTGATCACTCCTCCCCACTCGAAGCTTTTGGACCCAAAAATATCACTTTCAGTTGTTCAGTAGAAGAGGTTACAATACCCTCACCTTTCCAATCTTGATCCATTTGTATTTTCTTGTATTCGTGGCTGTGAGGCCCACACAAAGGTACTACACATTCCGTCGTTTTGAAGACCTTGTTCTTTTGTCAAGAATGGTGTCTTGTTGTAGTCCATCAAGATATTCAAGAGAAAAATTATAAATTAAGGAATCTCAACATTTTCTCCTTGATCTTCAATCAAAGGCACTTCATACACCCTTAAGTTCTCAACATTAACAATATCACCAATATTTTCTAAAATTCTTAATGGACCATATCGAATTGGCTTCAACTTTTTACCTTCTCCTTGAAGCTCTTTGCTAATGTGAAGCTAAGCTTCATCACGACTTGGAACTTGTGATCTACAAGATGCTTATCGTGCCTTGTTTTGTACTTGACTTGGCTCTTTTCCACTTGTTCTTGAACTGCTTGATGCACTAATTGGATTTTTTCAATGAAGCTTTTAGCTTTGTCTATGTCACTATGACCATCAATAGAAACACCCTTTCCAAAAATGAAATCCAAAGGAGATTTAGGCAAGTATACCAAACATGCCTCAAATGGTGATGTTTGAGTTGAAGAGTGCTTGGTCTGATTGTAAGCATGCTGAATATAGTGCAAGTTTTCATCCCACAAATTAGGATGCTTGTTGCAATAACCACGAAAAATATGTATAACCATCTTGTTCACCACATATGTTTGACCATCTGTTTGTGGATGAAATGTTGTACTATTTTTCAATTTGATGTCCATGAATCTCCATAAGCTTGACCAAAAGTTCCCAACAAAGCGAGAATCTCAATCACTAACAATGGATGTTCACAACAAAAAAATATTCCAGCCTTGTGTCATCAACGCTATGTTGAATTTGTTAGGGCGCTATAGTACTCGAGAGATAACATATGAAGACCTCGATAATGGCACTGCAATTTTCCAAGATGCATGGTTGTGCAAGAGAAATTATCTCCTGTACTTTGAACATTACGCGAACATTGTTGTCAATGTGGTAATATTTTTCATTTCTCGTTTCGGAGACCATGTAGTTGTAGCTCCCCGGGGTAGCAGCCATGGAAGGGCTTTAGCAGTTGGTATAGCACTTACCCGAGGGCTCCAATTGATGCAGTATATAGCTACGGACAAAAAATTGGAAGGTAAGTATAACTATGACTACCAGAAGAATAAATTTAAGAGTTTGTACATAGTGAAAGATATTGTTCGAATGGTGGAACTAGTCGTTGCTGGTTTTGAATTCAGGCTCTTTCACGTGAAGATTGGCTTAAATATTATTAGCACACTTTTGTAAATCCGGGGTTAGGGTTATGAAAAGTAATGAGCTTCGAGTTTTATCTGTTCAAATGTTAAATCCAACAACGCAGACTGTATAGGAGGATCGAAGGAGCATTTTTTTTATTTCGTTTAAACTTACACTCTATCCCGCATTAAAGTTTTGATTCTAAAACCTGCAAGTTCATTTCTTTGGTTAAATGGCCATAGCCTATTTTGTATGGAGAAGCCGTGGTTGACCACACAAACATCTGATTCATAAATCCCTATGATACTCGCATTTAAACACCACCAACCCCATTCAAACCACTACAGCAACCACAGTTTTTTACTCGCCGTTTTTATTTGATTTAAATGGGCCAACACATCTCATGTGGAGCCCATAATCCACGTTCTCATCCCGAAAACCAATCAAGAGGCTATCGAGTAGCCTTGGATTCTAGTCAACCAACGAAGAAATGGATGTGATAAGAAATTATAACACAATTAAGTGTTTATCGCAAATCCGGAAGCCTACGTCATCCACCACAGATTTGGATGTGATAAGTGATTGAGCCAGTTTTCATAAAAACATTTGAGGTCCGCGAAAAGCGATGTACTAAGGTTTTATACCTTAGGTTAAGGGTTTTACGAGTTTTGTTTTTGAATGCTGCAACGTATTTTCTTAAAGTCGTTTGACTTAGGAATAGTATATATGTTTAATATATATTACAAACATTTTCAATGTTTATAATATATAAAGTTACTTTGTATTGCAATAAGTTTTTTTTTTGTAATGCCATATATATATATATATATATATATATATATATATATATATATATATGCCATGAGCAAAAAGAGTGTGGGGATTGCGTAATGTTTTTTTTATGCATTGTAAAAGCCAATAGGCAAAAAAACAGAGTTGAAACCAATGCATCTACTCTAAGAAACAAAAAAAGACTAGAAATCAACATCTACAATGAAATCAATGAAGCTACTATAAGGTATTAAATAGGATTATAAATCGACATCTACACTGAAATCAATGCATCTGGTACAAATGATAAAATAGGATCAGAAAAGAAAAGAAAATGGAACCCATTCAATCATAAAACAGGACGACAAGGAAGAAAAGGGTTGATATCTAAGTTTGTGAGTAATTGTTATTTCCTTATAATTACTTAACTAGATTTCATTTTTTTATATTTTAAGTTCTTTTACAACAATCATCATTGAATTTTTTCAAATAAGTTCTAACATACAAAGAAGAACCATCAAACAAATTGATTGACATTGGGTTATATATGGGTTGTGAGTATACGTTGGCATATTAGAAATTAATTGTGGAATTCGTAAGCATATGTCTATCTCGTTTTACTTAGCTCCGTCTATAACTAATAGAACAAAAAAATGTTTTATATTAAATATATGATTTGTTATGGGATATAAAACTTGTAGGAAATAACATATGGAACTGCGCCAACAGATGAAATCTTGAAAGATGGCATGAAATTTGGTTTTCAATGAATGTGTATAGTTCAAAAGTCAATTGTTGCTATGGTACGTCATTTATTTTCGATTTAAATTGATGTATATTATTTAATATTGCAATTTTCATTCTTCTCACCAATGTATATACACTCATTACAATTTATTTTTATGTTTCTAGATGGAAGGTGAAGAAGAAGAATATAATCAACACCGTGAACAAAAAATTCACCCAAATAACCTAAGTCATGGAAGTAGCTCGAGTAGTTAGAACAGTTCAAGTGAAGAATGATGATCATTATGTTTGGATATCAAAGCAAGGTGTTGTATTTTATGAAATATTTTTTCTGTGAAATTAGACATTTTGTTTAATGTAATGGACATAGTGTCCCAATTTAAAGATAAAGGGATACCAATAACTATCCCATTTTGTATTAAAAATACCGCCTTATATAATAATAATAATAAAATATGTTTTAATTTATTCTATTGCGTTCTCCATTGTCGATGTGAAATGTAACACCACTGATTAAATTTATGGATGATTAAATATTATAATGAAGAGATGTGAAATCTAATGATATGATATAAAAAATTCATCCAAACATCACATTCAAATGCAGTAATTAAAATTTAATTGATATGAATATTGTTATAAGAATTGTGTCGTCTTTTGATGAATAATGAATTTAAAAAAATCACAATAATTATGATATGATATAACAAATTAATCCAAACATCAAATTTAAATGTATGAATAAAAAATTAATTTATATGAATACTATTATAAGATATGTTTCAACTTTTGATGAATAATGAATTTAAAAAAATCACAATAATTTCACTGTCACAGGTTGATGTTTCTAAAAAATAAAAATTGAACACTGGTGCGTGTTAGTTACTATACAAAAATGCGTTTTTATTATAAAGCGTACTGGTGTGTTTCTATGACCTATGGGCACCGCACAAATACCAATACCAATTATAACTCTCAGTGTGTTTGTGTGATACTGCGCACTGGTGCGTTTATGTGAGACTACTCACTGGTACGTTTGTACAATCTATGGGCACCACACAAATACCAACACGAATTAGAACATTAGGTGCATTTGTGTGATACTGCGCACTAGTGTGTTTCTATAATATTATGAACCGATGCGTTGATACAACCTATGGGCACTGCACAAATCCCAGTACCAATTAGAACGACCCGGTGCGTTGTATCACCTACAATGCGTTGGGTGCGGTTTTATACCTTTACGGCCAAGTGCATGCACCTTCGACCTCCCCAGGCCGACTGTCTGGATGACGCACACCGATGTGTTGACACCTGAATAGCACACCGATGAAAAAAAGCATTTGTAATAACCTTTGTCCACCTAGTTTTTAGTTGTGTTGAAATTCCGTTAGAGGCTTTGCGAAAACTTTCGTTAACGGATGTTGTAGCAAATGTTTTTTTCAAAATTTTGGAAAATTTTATAACACTAAAAACCTCCATTATAACCTCCACTAGAGGGTCGTTTCCTTGTAGTGATCGCACCACAATTTCCCTAAACTCCAAACTGGTCCTACAATTTCGCTCTTATTTTGGCTAACAAGGGGACAATTTTCCAGAATTACAAGCGAAATTGTGAGAGCATTAAAATTCCCAATAATGCCTAAATTCCAAAATCTAAACAATATATGGTATGGTGCATTATTTTTTTTTTTAAATAAAAAAATTCTAGCTGTCATGTGGTGGTTAGGGTGGTGGCTAGGGCCTCCATGTCCTTGGTCTTTGTAAATAGGGCATATGATGTGCAATATGGGGGGGCGGGCTAAGCCCTGTATCCCTTCCCCCAAACCTCTGGTGCATATAACTTAAATAATGCTTTTAAACTATGTTTAATCAAGCAATACATGTGGCTCAATGGTAATGAAGTGCACTGTTATGATGGTGGTTGTGGTATCGAATCTAGTGGAGGGATTTTTGGACTTTCCAACTAATTTTGGTGGCCCCCGCGTTGGCACATGGCAGCCTCCAGTTAGGCCACATGGTTGACCACCTACAAACCAATCATAATTCGCTAAACCAAAACCAATAACGCTTGGAAAAGTGGCGTTCTAGGATTGATATACCATGGAAAATCATATTTTGGCCAGCCAACCATGCCTAGTCAGTTGTACAGACTACTGACTCGCCAACTTGCACATTTTTTGCCAAAATTTACCTATTTGGCAAAATGAACAGAACATGTTTCTGGGAGCATGCGGTGTCAGTTTTCCACAAAATTAGTTGCAATGGATTCAAAACGATGAGATATATGCAGTAATTCAGGTTTTATACCATTCCAACAACTTTCATTTTTTAGCATAATTTTGAGCACCTGATCACTCCTCCCCACTTGAAGCTTTTGGACCCAAAAGTATCACTTTTAGTTGTTTAGTAGAAGAGGTACAATACCTCGCCTTTCGAATCTTTATCCATTTGTATTTTCTTGGATTCGTGCCTTTGAGGCCCACACAAAGTTACTCCACATTTCTTCATTTTGAAGACCTTGTTCTTTTGTCAAGAATGGTCTCTTGTTGTAGTCCATCAAGGTATTTAGAAGAAAAATTATAAATTAAGGAATCTCAACATTTTCTCCTCGATCTTCAATTAAATTCAGTTCATACACCCTTAAGTTCTCAACATTAACAATATCACCAATATTTTCTAAAATTCATAATGGACCATATCGAATTGGTTTAAGCTTTTTACCTTCTCCTTGAAGATCACCAACTTGGAATTTGTGATCTAGACGATGGTTATCATGCCTTGTTTTGTACTTGAATTGGGTCTTTTCCGGCTGTTCTTGAAGTGCTTGATGAACCAATTGGATTTGTTCAATGAACCTTTTAGCTTTGTCTATGTCACGATGACCATCAATAGAAACATCCTTTCCAAAAATGAAATCCAAAGGAGATTTAGGCAAGTATACCAAACATGCCTCAAATGGTGATGTTTGAGTTGAAGAGTGCTTGGTCTAATTGTAAGCATGCTTAATATAGTGCAATTTTCCATCCCAGAAATTAGGATGCTTGTTGTAATAACCACGAAAAATATGTATCACCATCTTATTTACCACCTATGTTTGACCATCTGTTTGTGGATGAAATGTTGTACTAATTTTCAATTTGATGTCCATGAATCCCCATAAGCTTGACCAAAAGTTCCCAAAAAAGCGAGAATCTCGATCACTAACAATTAATGTTGGCAACAAAAAAACATTCTGGCCTTGTGTCATTAACACTATGTTGAATTTGTTAGGGTGTCATAATACTCAAGAGATAACAGATGTAGACCTCAATAATGGAACTGCAATTTTCCAAGCTGCCTGGTTGTGCAAGAGAAACGCTCTCGTGTACTTCGAACATTACGTGGACATTGTCGTCAATGTGGTAATACTTTTCATTTCTCATTTCAAAGACCATGTAGCTGTAGGTCCCTGGGGTAGCAACCATGGAAGGGCTTTAGCAGTTGGTATAACACTTACCTGAGGGCTCCATTTGATACAATATATAGCTACGGCCAAAAATTTGGAAGGCAAGTATAACTATGACTACCAGAAGAATAAATTGAAGAGTTTGGACATAGTGAAAGATATTGTTTGAATGGTGGAACTAGTCGTTGCTGGTTTTGAATTCAGGCACTTTCACATGAATATTGGTTAAATATTATTGGCGCACTTTGTAAATTTGACGTTACGGTTATGAAAAGCAACGAGCTTTGAGTTTTATTTGTTGAAATATTAAATCCAATAGTGCAGACTATACAGGAGGACATAAGGAGAATTTTATTTTATTTTATTTAAACTTACACTCCATCCCGCATTAAAGTTATGATTTTAAAACCTGCAAGTTGATTTCGTTGGTTAAATGGCCATAGCCTATTTTGTATGGAGAAGCCATGGTTGACCATGCAAACATTCGATTCATAAAGCCTCACCATACTCGCATTTAAGCACCACCAACCCGCAGTAAAACCATTGCAGCAACCACATTTTTTTACCCACCATTTTGATTTGATTTAAATGGGCCACAACATCTCATGTGGAGCCCATAGTTCACGTGCTCATCCCATAAACCAATCACGAGGCTATCACATAGCCTTGGAGTCCAATAAGCCAATGAAGAAATGGATGTGATAACAAATTATAAGACAACTAAGTGTTTATCGCAAATCCGGAAGCCTGCGTCATCCACCACAGATTTGGATGCGATAAGTGATTGTGCCAGTTTGCATAAAAACGTTTGAGGTCCACAAAAAGAGATGTAATAAGATTTTATACCTAAGGTTAAGGGTTTAATGATTTATTTTTTAAATGGTGCAATGTATTTTCTTAAAGTCCTTTGACTTAGGAATAATACACATGTTTAATATATATTATAAACATTTTCAATGTTTATAATATATACAACTAGTTTGTATTGTAATAAGTTTTTTTTTGTAATGCCATATATATATATATATTTCATGAGCTAAAAGAGTGTGGGTATTGCGTCATGTTTTTTTTATGCATTGTAAAAGCCAGCAGACAGAAAAATAGAGTATGACTATTTATTAAAAAAAGACAGAGATAAATTTTGAGAGCACTGTGTGTGCGTTTTTATGAGACAGAGAGTGTGAAATGCACTGTGTTGTGTAGCAGTCATACAACAAAAATTTTGCATTGTAATCCCTCAGAAGAGCAAGAGTTTCATTTTGTCATAGCTCATGGGTTTTTTAATGAAATAGAAGTTTTATGCATCTCTTTCTAGAATTTTTAAATTTATTTCTCTGTGTTAGGGAAGAGGAATTTTATCATTCCTCTGTTGTTTGGAATCATTCATAAATTTCAACATTATCAGGATTTCTTGGAAGCGATATTGTGAATAATTATGATAAAAATGTGAAGGAATTGCTTCATGCAATTACCACTGATATATCAGCTATATCAACTGATATGCCAAAACAAAAATGACCACCTCGTGCTTAGCTGCAATCCTGAAACTACGCCATTGAAATTTCATGATATAATTTCTTTGTAAATTCATTTTCCCTTTGTAAATCATAAAATCTTTGTTGGTCCAAGAAGAAGTACACCATCCCAAATTAAAAACCTTTTTCAACAACTTCCCTTTCTTATTTGTGGTTCTACTCTCACATTGGAGGAAATCAAATGTTTCTTCAACACATACCAGCTCTATTTTTACATCTGCTAGCTCTCATTTCCTTGGCAAGCATGATACAAAATTAAATTGAAAGAGACGGGTTGGAATTCCAATGCTTAATATATTCTTCAATGAAAATATTAATATGAAATAAATGTGTTCGAACCTTTTGAAAAAATCATCAAACTCACGTTAGAGTCATCTCATCCAAGAAACTATTCCCAACAAATTTTTTTTTGGGTCATGACAATCGTGTTTGAAAATTAGAACAGTGGTGTGAAAGAGATAGATTCGAATTGAAATGCTTTTGTTAGTTCATTACAAATATATTCTCAATGAAAATATTGATATGTTGATATGAAATAAGTGCTATAATCTTTTGTTGGGTCATAAAAATTATGTGAAATAAATGGATTTCAATTGGAATGGTTAATTTCAAAAGCTGGTATGCATGATTTAAAAGTTTCATGGCCTATAAACAAAATATTCTGGGGTATAACTTTATTTTATTGATCTCTACTTATGAGATGTTCTGACCAACATGCTATTAGTGTATTGAATTCTACCTTAAAGTTGAGGTGGCTAGAGGGGGCATTAGGTACATATCTTGAAGTAGATGGCCCTTTGAATGGGTTATGAATGGACATTGCTAAATATTGAGAAAGGAAAAAACCAATCCAATAGAATTCATTAATATTCATTAATACCTAAATAACTCACTTGGAGATCCATAATAATTTGGATTAATAATTTATGAAAGAAAATAAAATGGAACTTTCTAGTTATTATATGGAGGTTTATCAAATACAATAAGCTTTATGAACCTTATTAAAGCTTAATTTTCCATTTTAGATTAAATATTTTGTTTTTTTTCGAATCATCATTTTAATTATATGAAAAATTTTAACCTCTTCTTTACTAACTAGTAATCTCTCATCCTAGTCCTATATCTAGATACACCACATAATTGGCCATACAAATGGCCAATATAATTAAGAATTGCATCAAGAGAAGTGGCCAATAAGACTAGCCTAGGCCCATCTTAACCCTGAATCTATCAAGCCCCAAGAGGGATCAAATCCCTTAAGGTGCAAACCTCTTTTTTGAGTGAAAATATTAAGCAAAGGTTTTCTTCTCGAGACATTTGATCCCTCTTAATGCTTGATAGATCCAGGTTTAAGATGGATCTAGGCTTGTTTCAGTCGTGTGCTGTCATCTACACTAAAATAAATGCATGTAGTGCAAACAATCATATAGGATTACAAATCAAGATATAACTTAAAATCAACGCATATACTGCAATCAATCAAATAGGATTTTAGATCAATATTTACAATAAAACCATTGCATATAGTGCAAGCAATCAAATAGGAGTAGAAATCAACATCTACACTGAAATCAGTGCATCTAGTGTAAGGTATTAAATAGGATTAGAAATCAACATCTACATTGAAATCAATGCATCTGGCGCAAGTGAACATATAGGGTTAGAAATAAATATCTACACTAAAACAAATGCATCGAGTGCAAACAATCAAATAGGAGTAAACATCAACATCTATACTGAAATCAATGCTTCTAGTGCAAGCAATAAAGTAAAATTAGAAATCAAAATTTATACTGAAACTAATGCATCTACTCTAAGAAATAAAATAAGACTAGAAATCAACATCTACACTGAAATCAATGAAGCTACTATAAGGTATTAAATAGGATTATAAATCGACATCTACAATGAAATCAATACATCTGGTACAAACGATAAAATAGGATCAGAAAAGAAAAGAAAAGAAAATGGAACCCATTCAGCACATAAAATAGGATGACAAGGAAGAAAAGGGTTGATATCTAAGTTTGTAAGTAATTGTTACTTCCTTATAACAACTTAACTAGATCTAATTTTTTTATATTCTAAGTTATTTTACAACAATCATCATTGAATGTCTTCAAATAAGTTCTAACATACAAAGAAGAACCATCAGACTAATTGATTGACATTGGGTTAAATATGGGTTGTGAGTATATGTTGGCATATTAGAAATTAATTGTGGAATTCGTAAGCATATGTCTATATTGTTTTACTTAGCTCTTTCTATAATTAATAGAACAAAAAAATCTTTTATATTAAATATATGATTTGTTATGGGGTATAAAACTTACAGGAAATAAAGTATGGAACCGCTCCAACAGATGAAATCTTGAAAGATGGCATGAAATTTGGTTTTCAAAGAATGTATAGTTCATGAGTCAATTGTTGCTATGGTAAGTCATTTCTTTTCGTTTACATTGATGTCTATTATTTAATATTTCAAATTTCATTATTCTCACTAATGTATATACACTCATTACATTTTATTTTTATGTTCTAGATGGAAGGTGAAGAAGAAGAATATAATCAACACCGTGAACCAAAAATTCACCCAAATAACCCAAGTAATGGAAGTAGCTCAAGCAGTGACAACAGTTCAAGCGAAGAATGATGATCATTATGTTTGGATATCAAAGCAAGGTGTTGTATTTTCTGAAATATTTGTCTGTGAAATTAGACATTTTGTTTAATCTAATGGACATAGTATCCCAATTGAAAGACAAAGGGATACCAATAACTATCCCTTTTTTTATGGAAAATATTGTCTTATTCATATATATATATATACTCAAGAGATAACAGATGAAGACCTCGACAATGGCACTGCAATTTTCCAAGCTGCCTGGATGTGCAAGAGAAACACTCTCCTGTACTTCGAACGTTACGTGGACATTGTTGTCAATGTGGTAATACTTTTCATTTATCGTTTTAGAGACCATGTAGCTGTAGCTCCCCAGGGTAGCAACCATGGAAGGGCTTTAGCAGTTGGTACAACACTTACCCAGGGGCTCCAGTTGATACAGTATATAGCTACGACCGAAAATTTGGAAGGTAAGTATAACTATGACTACTAGAAGAATAATTGAAGAGTTTGGACATGTGAAAGGTATTATTCGAATTGTGGAACTAGTCATTGCTGGTTTTGAATTAAGGATCTTTCACGTGGAGATTGGTTTAAATATTATTAGTGCACTTTGTAAATCTAGGGTTGGGTTCTGAAAAGCAACAGGCTTCAAGTTTTATCTGTTGAAATATTAAATCCAACGGTGCAGACTGTACAGGAGGATAGAAGGAGAATTTTTTTAATTTCGTTTAAACTTACACTCCATCTCGCATTAAATTTTTTATTTTTAAACCTACAAGTTCATTTCTCTAGTTAAATGGTCGTAGCCTGTTTTGTATGGAGAAGCCATGGTTGACCACGCAAACATCCGATTCATAAAGCCCTGCCATACTCGCTTTTAAACACCACCAACCCGCGTTCAAACCACTGCAACAATCATAGTTTTTTACCCTTCGTTTTGATTTGATTTAAATGGGCCACGAAATCTCATGTGGAGCCCATAGTCCACATTCTCATCCCCACAACCAATCATGAGCCTATCGCATAGCCTTGGAGTCCAGTCAGCCAACGAAGAAATGGATGTGATAAGAAATTATAACACAACTAAGTTTTTATCGCAAATCTGGAAGCCTACGTCATCCACCACAAATTTGGATGCGATAAGTGATTGAGCCAGTTTGCATAAAAATGTTTGAGGTTCGCGAAAAGCGATGTAATAAGGTTTTATACCTTAGGTTAAGGGTTTAATGATTTTTGTTTTTAAATGCCACAACGTATTTTCTTAAAGTCCTTTGACTTAGGAATAATATATATGTTTAATATATATTATAAACATTTTCAATGTTTATAATATATAAAGCTAGTTTGTATAGTAATAAGTTTTTTTTTGTAATTCCATATATATATATGCCCTAAGAAAAAAGAGTGTGGGGATTGCGTAATGTTTTTTTTATGCATTGTTAAAGCCATCACATAGAAAAACAGAGTATGACTCTGTATTAAAAAAATACAGAGAGCAACTTTTAGAGCATTGTGTGTGCATTTTTATGAGATAGAGAGTGTGAAATGCACTATGTTGTGTAGCAGTCATATAACAAAAATTTTGCATTGTGATCCCTCAGAAGAGGAAGAGTTTCATTTTGTAATAGCTCATGGGTTGTTTAATGAAACAAAAGTTTTATGCATCTCTGTCCAGAATTTTTAAATTGATTTCTTTGTGTTAAGGAAGAGGATTTTTTTATTCCTTTGTTGTTTGGAATCATTTAGAAATTTCAACATTATTAGATTTTATTGGAAGCGAGATTGTGAATAATGACGATAAAAATGTGAAAGAATTGCTTCATGAGATTACCACTGATATATTGACTATATCAACTGATATTCCAAAACAATAGTGATCGCCTCGTTCTTAGTTGTGATCCTGAAACTATGCCATTGAAATTTCACGATATAATTTCTTTGTAAATTCATTTTCCCTTTGTAAATCATAAAATCCTTGTTGGTACAAGGAGAAGTACACCATATTGAATTAAAATTCCTTTTCAACAACTGCCCTTCATTATTTGTGGTTCTACTCTTGCACTGGAGGAAATCAAATGTTTCTTCAATAGATACTAGCTCTATTTTTATGTCTGATGGCTCTCGTTTCCTTGGCAGGCATGATACAAAATTAATTTGAAAGAGACGGGTTGGAGTTCCAATGCTTAATATATTTTGCAATGAAAATATTGATATGAAATAAATGTGTTCGAATCTTTTGAAAAAATCATCAAACCCGCATTAGACTCATCTCATCCAAGAAACTATTCCCAAGAAAATCTTTGATGGGTCATGAAAATCATGTTTGCAAATTAAAACAGTGATGTGAAAGAGATAGATTGGAATTCAAATGCTTTTATTAGTTCATTACAAATATATTCTCAATGAAGATCAACATCCAACTACACTTTGGTGTGATAATTAGAGTGCCATTCAGCTATGTAAAGATCCAGTTCAGCATCAACGTATGAAACACATTGAACCTCACATACACTTCATCAAAAAGCTCATTCATGATCCTATTCTTGAAGTGCAGTACTGTCCAACCAATGATCAAGTAGCTGATATATTTACAAAGGCTCTCACAGAAGCGAAGTTTACCAAACTTCGATCCATGCTTGGAGTTCAGCAAAGTTGTCATTAAGGGGGGATAGGCTCTAATGCCTCCTTCCTTCTCATATTGTGTCACTTTTGTAAATCCTTCAATCCTATCCCAATTTGTTCTTAAGGGGGGATGTTAGGATATTTCGACACATAGGAAATAGGCTCCTTTTGTGTTACCTTTGTAAATCCTTCAATCCTATCCCAAGTTTTTCTTAAGGGGGGATGTTAGGATATTCCGACACATAGGAAATATTTAAGAATAACTTAGTCTAGTGTAGAGTTAGGTAAAGTGTGTTTCTTTACCATGTACATTTGTAACTTATAATCTGACGGTCACGATTTGTAGTGATCTGAAAGTTATCTCTCACCTCGGTATTAACGACACTTGATCCATGGATTAACACCCGATTGGTCCATGATATCTATTTAAATAGCATGGAGGGTCATTTGTTCGGTAACCATTTATGAGAGAAACATATGTAACTTTTATTTTTATATTAATAAATTTCCTGAAGTGGCTGCGTTGGCTCAGACTGTGGACTGTTTCCCTCTTTGAGGGTTTTAACCACATGATTATACTGGTGTACTGATTTGTGATCTGTTTGTGAGCGGTGATCTTTGGTTCTTGATCTACGAAACTTACCCTGTAAATTCCTACATTATCATATATAAATATTACATGCACTTTTGTTCTAATATTTAGCTATGGTTTCTTATTGAATATATAATCATATTGTAAAATACGATATTTCTTACACAATTCTTCTATGCAAACTATTTTGTTACAAGAATCATTTTACATAATTTTCATCTCTTTCGACTGTTAAATGATCTATATTACTAATAGTTGAAGGATACCATTTTAGATCGCATAAAGGAATAACACCCCGGGTATATATTAGATTAATTACTTAGATAGATGCACATAGATTAAAATCATTATCCATTTGCACGCTATATTCACAAACACCCTCATAAAACATCCTTAGTGGAAAAATGGTCCCATTATCCCCAGTCAGAGCCACTATACCAAAAGGAAAAGGAGTTGCTTTAAGGTCCAAACCGGGTGGTTTTCCCCCATGTTTTGGCCACATAATTCTGAGGCCTCAACACGTTGGTGCTAGAAGGGCCAAGTGAACGATACAAAGTTCTGATCAATCTAAAGGTCAATCAACAAAGTTCTCTCCCTCTAGATCCCTTTCAACTTCTAGAAAATTATCCAAATCCTCATCTATAAACTCTGAATTTGATCATCCCTCCCATAAGTCTCCCAGTGAAACTAAAACTATACTATTTCCCGAAATTCATCAACATTCTCTAGAATTTCAGTCTTTGATAGAAAAGTTAGAAAAAGTATCTATTTTTGTTGAAAAGCCTGAAACTTCACAATTATCGGTTCTTAGTATTTCATCCTCTTTACAACCAGGAAGAATATTAACTCGATTAGAAAGTAAAAAAACAGGGATTCTCCCTTTTTAATTTCCCATCAATAGTACTCGGAAGAAGTTAAAGAGGACTCAATCAGAATCAATCACTAGCGAGGTCTCATCCCATTCACCCCCATTTCCTCCACTCACTTCCACAAATTTCATGCAAATAGTTGGTATCACTTTAATTAGTTCCAATACTCAAAATACTGGTCCTAGTACTCAACCTATTTCATCATCAATTCACAATCAACCCATTCACAATCCAATGGAAGGACAAGTCCCTCCACCGAATGTAAACCCATGGAGTAATCCAGGGGTTGTAAATATGCCTCCTCGTCTTCATGCTTTACCTAAAAATCCCGAAATATGGCTACCAAAATTTGACCCCAATGATGGTCTTCCTGTAGAAGAACATATTCATAATTTTATGTTAGCTGTCAACTTGAATGCAATAGTTGAGGAAGATTGCATTGTATGATTATTTCCATATAATTTAAAGGGATCTGTAGGATCCTGGTATTTTTCATTACCTTCTCACTCCATAACTAATTGGAATATGTTTGAAGAACATTTTCTAGCTAAATTTGGAGATGATAGAACTACAACAACTCTAATAAATGATCTTTCAAATCTTAAAGCTAAAACCAGTGAGAAGATAAAATATTTCAACTCAAGGTTTAATAAATTACTCAATAAAATTCCTGTTACTACAGTTCCTGGTGCAGAAGTTCAAATTGAGTGGTATATTTCATCACTTCCATCTAATATAGCTATTTTCGTTGATAGAGAAAAACTAGAAACTCTTGTAGAAAATATGAAAGAAGCTCTATCTATTGAAAAACACATAACTGCTCTTGAGAAAAATAATTCTTAGGAAGATCGCAAATCAAAGAAAATATCTTTCAAAGATGTTTCTAAAAATAAAACACCAAAAGATCCATTCGATGTAGAAGGTCTTCAAAAAGTTTTGAAAACCATGAACAATGAAATGGCAGACATCAAGAAACAAGTCGCTGAAAATTCAAATTCAAAAAAGGTTTTCAAAAATTTCAAACAAAAAAAAACCTCTAGTTCTCAACCTCTGAATAGTATATCGAATGTTGAATCAGATCAAGATGACTAAGAAGAAAAATTAGAAGAAGAAGAATTTGACGAAGAAGAATAAGTTGAAATTAATGGAATGTGGGATTTTATCCTATCAAATGAAGAACAACTTGAAGCTTTTCCTATCAGCACACGTAGCAAAAAGAATACTGAAACAACATTGTCTAGTCGACATCAAAATATTTCTACTCCTGCTGAAGACAAATAAAAAAAAGGAAATCTAATTCAAAGGCTACGCAAACAAGTCCTGTTACATCAGACTCTTCACCTGTATCCAAAACAATGGTTATCTCAGATACCATTGAATATAATATAGTTGAAGATATGAAGAAAACTAGAGCAAATATTTCGATTCATGAGCTTACCAAATTAAAGCAACAACAACAAATCCTACTTAGAGAATTAAAAGCTGTCCCTGCTTCAAATTTACCTGCTCCCGTTATAGTGCAAGCTGATAATGAAATAGGTAAACCACCTTCTCCTTCAGAAAAAATATATGCTTCAGATTTAATCATGATAGGTGATCAATCCATCTCTCATCCCCCATTTCTCTTAACCTATGAAATCTATAACAAAAATGTTCATAATTGTTTGATAGATTCAAGGGCTTCTTCGAATATAATGCCAAAATCATTTTGTGCTAAATTGAACATTAATCTTCAGAGTTCTCCAGTTCATATAGTACACTTGACAAAACTAGAGTAAAAGTAGTAGGAGAATTGAAATATGTTACAATTAGATTATCATCAAATCCAAAAGTTGTTCAGATAATTGATAGTTTGGTTGCAGACATTCCCAAATTCTATGGTTTAATTTTAAGTCGTGATTGGTCTGAGAAACTTCATGGATATTTTTCCACAGACTGGTCACATATGTGGTTACCACATAATGGAAATCCAAACCAAATTCGAATTGATCGTGAAAAGTTTATGAAACACACAATGACTGATCTTGAAGAAATTAATGAACCAGTAGCTTTCAATAATAGCATTATTGGAAACTATTCTACACAATCATTTTTAGGAAACTTCAATGCTCCAACATCTCCTTTATTTGATAATGCGGTTGTATCTCAAATTGAGAATTTTTCCCAACTAGATAACTCTAGATGTATCCATTTTTCAGATAAAGAAATAGTTGATTCTTTGTTTTGGACACTTTATTTTTATGGTTCTAAATCTGAAGATGGTGCAGGTGCGGGTTGCATTTTATTCAACCCAGAAGGCGAATAGAATATGTTAGCCTATCGATTAGAATTTGATTGTACCAATAATGTAGCTGAGTATGAAGCATTAGTTCAAGGATTATTAAAACCTGTTAATTTAAATATCAGATATTTGAAGGTTTTAGGAGATTCAAAAATCATAGTTAGGCAAGTGAGAGATACTATCCATTGTAATTCTGGACATTTAAAACATTATCAATCATTAGTCCAAGAATTAACTACTCACTTTCTTGCCTTCAATAATTCTTCTATAGCTCGAATTCAAAATGCTAGTGTAGATTTACTCGCTAGTGTAGCATCAAAGTTGATCCCATCCCAAGAATTTAGTCCCGATATATTTTCTATTGAGTTAATTTTTAGACCATCTATTCCCGATAAAATTACCAATTGGGGAGTATTCAATAATGACTCATATATCATAAATTTTTTAACATCTGAAGAATCTTATGATAATCAAATCATGGATGGAAATGAACATGACTCTCAGATTAGGAAAGAACAAGATGAAAATTCTATTCCAAAATCTGCTGTCAAGTTAGAAGACTTATATGACCTAAAGGATAGACTTAAGAGAGTAAATAACTCAAAAGTACAAAGTTCTACCTTAAGATTCGAGTTATTTAATCTAGGAAGTGAAGAAAAACCTCAAAATGTAAATCTAGGTCTTGGTTTGTCTTCTGATGAGAGATTATCATTCATCAAGTTATTTAGGATGTACAAAAGTGTTTTTTCTTGGGATTATTCCGATCTTAAAACATATGATACTTCTGTAATCCAACATACAATTCCTATGATCTCAGAGAAAAAAATTTGTACAACAGAAATTGAGAAAGATTCACCCAAATTTGGAAAATAAAATTAAAACTAAATTGAATAAACTTCTTAAAGCGAAAATTATCTTTCCAGTCAGACATTCAAAATGGGTATCAAATTTAGTACCTTCTAGGAAGAAGAATGGTGATATTAGAATTTGCATTGATTTTAGGAATTTAAACAAAGCTTGTCAGAAGGACAATTTTCCATTACCAACCATGGAAAAAGTATTTCAAAATGTAGCTGGTTTTGAACTTATGTCTTTTCTAGATGGATTTTCAAGTTACAATCAGATCCTCATTCATCTAGATGACAGTCTGAAAACTACATTCAGAACTAAGTGGGGAAATTATGCTTATCAGAAAATGCCTTTTGGATTAATTAATGTAGGTGCCACTTTCCTAAGAGGCATGTACACAAATTTTAGAGGACTCATAAACAAAGTAGTTGTCATATATTTAGATGACATTACTGTCTTTTCTAAATAGGAAAAACATCATGTTAATTACCTAAATCAAGTCTTTGAACGATGCAAAAGTTATGGCATTTCATTAAATCCAAAGAAATCATTTTTTGCTTTAGATGAAGGAAAAATCTTAGGATTCATCATATCAAAAGATGGTATTTATATTGATCCTAAAAGAGTTGATGAAATTAACCAAATTTCTTTCCCTCATAACAAGGAAACTGTAATATCCCAAAATAGGGAAATTCTACACTATTGGGAATATCTTAAGATATTCAAAATGTGGAGATCCAACAATACACAAACATAAATTGGAAATAGCAGTGAATAAAAATCATACCAAAATGTATGGAAACCATAGAGCCATTTTATTATGAATTAGCAGCAAATAATAGCAATACAACTCAAAGGTTCAAGGCAAACAAGCCTCCCATCAATACACATGCTAAAAGTAGAATACTGCTACATGGCAGAGTGTCTATGAAAAAGAACTGCGTAGTCATAGATGGAGCACTGCTACAAAAAGTGTAAAAATATCATAGAGCTGCATATATATGACTCATACAATATTGGGAGAGAATATTTATGCTCCCAATCACTACCTCAAGACAATCCTGGAAGGATTGGCTGAAATATGCAAAACTGCAAAATGTCAGAGTTGAAGGGTAGCCACTGCAACTCAAGAATTGGAAATGGATGGAGAAGGCTAAATATGCTGCATCTGATGAAAATACATGCTCCAATGGATCTTTCAAGTGAAATTTTGATCCTAACACTAAAGATCTCACCCTCCAACAATCAATGCAATCCCTCACTGTAAATAGCAACTGAAAATAATGCAGTCACTGAGGGATACTGCACTGCAGGTGCAAGAAAAAGAATTGGCCAAGTGCCAAGATCTACAATATGCTCCAAGGGCTTCCAAAATAATCTCTCAAAGGAAAGAGAGCCTCCCCCTCTGAAAAACAAGTGATGGAAGTGGTGTTGTGAACCCTCACTGCAACACCCTGCAACACAATGTTATACTGCTGCAGAAATAATGCTGTAGCTAAAGGAGGATGCTTGGAGTCAAGCCTGGATGTAAGGAAAATTAGTAAAACTCCTTTAAGAGGCCTCTCAAGAAAGGAGAAGGATTCCTAAATAGGAAATCCTTGTGCTAAGCAGCACTACAACTCTGCTAAACAACAGGAGAATGCACAAAGTCTAAACATACAATGAAATCAATAATCTAAATCATGAATAACAATGGATTCCTTGCCCTCCTTTTAAACAAGCGAAAGCCCTCTCTCCATGGGTTCCACTCATTAGGGTTTCCTCCACAAAATAACCCTCTTTCCATTCATACTGTGCTGTCTATCAAAGTGTTCTCCACCTCCTATTCCATTGCTATTGACTTGGTCAAACTTGACCTTGTCTCCATACAAATATACTATTTCACACATAAGGGTGTGAAATCCAGCTCTTATGACTATCCCCTTTCACATTTGAGGGATTTTATTATGTTTTTATTATGCATGGGCTTCCTTACCCATTTATTTAGCTGCTAGGTGATAAAAACAAAATTTTAATATTCCATTTAGTTGTGTGCTAAAATGGGAATATTACAGCCCTCCCCTCCCAAATGTTGCTTGTGCTCAAGCAACTACAAATATAAAACTGGGGGGCCTTCTTGAGGCATGAGGTCTGATATGAATTGGGATCTACCATCCCCATATGAAGCTCCCATCCCCAAGCAATCATCCATACAAAATGAGTTACCTCCCAACATGGCAACTCCCGAAAATCCTCTTCCACCTTTGCCTCCTGCAATGTAGGTGGGCTGAAAATCTGACCTTGGTAGAAAAAATAGCCTACCCCACGCTGTCATCCTCTACACTAAGGATAAGTGTAGAATATATGCTGATCTTGGGCTGCAATAATATTTCCCTCAAGTGGCAAGATGAAGATTAGACCTCCAATGATCTCTCCTCCAACGTTATGAAGCATGCTGGCCCAAATCACCTCATATGTGATGAGTTGGAAGTCACCATCATATGGCATCCAATAAAATACATGGCTCACCACATAAAAGAACAAAATTTTGGTTATGGTGGCTATACTACCTATCATGCTCCCATTAGAACATGCAATGCAAACAATGTGGGAAATCTATCCCCCAAGGGACACATCCAACCAATGTGCCATTCCCCCAATCATGCTCCCAATAAAAATAAGAACAACAGCAACATAAGGAACCATAATGAGAACCATACTTGCTGCCATATGTAGCAAGCGAGAAGGAAAATGGTCCCTCAAATGTAACCAATGCAGTTTGACCCTCAACTGTAAAAGAGTGTGACAAAAAGTTTGGTTTCTCAACCACTTGCTTATTGTCCCACTCTCCTCATATGTTTGGAGAAAGTGAATGATGTATGGTATAAAGTGAGCATGTTATCCATAATACATATCCTCCCAAATTCCTCCTAGGGAGTGGTCATTAATAATGCTCATGGCCTCAAGTATACCATGAGGTCTAGAATGAAGAATGTTTCTTCCTTGAGCAATATCCTACACATATATGGTTAAGGGATGCATATATACATTATACAAACCATTATGCAAACAAACAATATCCTCACCATATACTTTTCTCATACAAATGGAGTGGCTCATAAATGAGTCTCCTCTCATCCCCAAAGAGAAAAGAGGTGGCTGTGCTAAATCTTCCAAAGAGTTATGTATCTCCTCCATCTCCCCATGATCCATACATCTATTTATATGCTGATCATCCAATATCATGCAAGAAAAATGATCCTTGGAATACTCCACCAACAACTGAGAGCTCCAACATGGATCTATCACCATAGTGACAACACTGATGATCTCTCATGAAGAACATCTGTCATATGGTTATCCTCTCCTTTGACATATCCCATGCCAAAGATGCAAGTTGGAAGGCTGCTATCCTTCCCTTGCTGCTTTTTCCATAATGAAAAATCTGAAATGAGAGTGGGTAAAGATGATGTTGAGAGAATGCATCTCTCCTCCTTGAGTCTACCCAAGACTCTGAGCATTGTACAATGACCTCCCAAGGTCTCCACTCCTCTGAAATCAATGAATGGTGCCTCAAAATGTAAAGCACCTCTAATCATATGCTGATCTGGTGGTCTCCTTGGTGAAATGTCTCCATGCAATGAGACGTCATCATCAAGAGTAGACTGCATATATGAATGGACAAATTTGTCCCTGCTCTCACTGTGAAATCCAGTGTCCCTCTTAGTTGCATCAACCTCATGAAATAGACAGGGATGTGTGCTCCTCATCACATGATGTTGGTCATCCTCCCTATCTCCTCCTTGTATCTCCATAGGTTCACGCCCTATCATCAATGACACATGTAAATCATGAGTTGTGCCTTGATCCCCACATGTGAGATCCTGGGGAATTTCTTGCAATGATACAAGAATCCCTCTAGTTGGAGCAAGAGCTCCTCCTTCCTCTGCATGAGGTGCTAGATCAAATATAGACATGACAACGTTTTTTCCCTCCTCCTCATCAACATGTATGGGAAACCTCTCAAGAAATGTATCCTCTCTTGAAAAAGAGATCTCCATGCCCTCTTGTTCAAGAATATGAGATAGAGGCTTTGCCTCTAACAAGGTATGCTGCAAGATGTCAGTCTCCTCCATAGGTTTCTAAAGTGGATCTGAGTTTATAGTTTTCTCCATCACATGCAAGGGTTTTGTTTGTTCATGTTTATTTAACTTCTCCACATGTGTTGTAGAAAGTTTTCCATTAAACTTTCCCATTAATGCCTTAATAAACCTTGCATAAGAAGAAGTATTTTCATTATTCAAAGTAAAAGACTCAAATATCCACCATGCATAGGCCTTACCTCCAAAATGCAGTGTTGCTACTCTGATGGCTTCATCTTCAGAAATTTGATGCTGCTACGAAAGGTGTCTAGCTCTTCCACCCAAGCCCTGGCTGAACAAGGAGGGGAACCATCAAAGGTAGATAGAAGAAATCTATCCACATTATGTTGCTTGATCCTCCTCACCTTGATCTTGCAAAATTCTGGGAAAGTGATATGATCTCTAAACTTCTAAGTTTGAGATTCATATTCATGTAAGAAACCACTAAGAGTTCCCCTCTTAGGCATTCCTTCTTCCTCCCTTTCTCTCATGGGAAAACTGGGCATGTGACTCAACTATGCATCATAGGGTGTGGCTGCATGCTCACACTCCCCATAAGAAAATATAAGGTTTGACTCAGTTTCAAACACTCTTGGAGGTTTTGTACACTTCTCCCTCCTTATCTTCTTGAAATATTCATGAATGCTCTGTACAGATCTTGGAAGAAGCTTTGTGAGCATATCTTCCTTCCTTTCTCCACATAATGGAGTCTTCATATTCTCTTTTCTTGATAGCATCATGGCTGAGATCCACAGGATGAGCCAAAATTATGCTTTGATACCACTGTAATATCCCAAAATATGGAAATTCTACACTATTGGGAATATATTCCATTTAGCTGTGTGCTAAAATGGGAATATTACAGAAACCATGCAATCTTTCCTTGGGAAAATTAATTTTGTTAAGAGATTTGTCCCTGATTTTTCTCAAATAGTTTTACCATTGCAGAATATGATTAAGAAAAAATCCGTTTTTAAATGGGGACATAATGAAAGAGAAGCATTTAAACTGACTAAACAGTCAAATGTTAATGCTCCATTCCTAACCACTCCTAATTTTCTTAATCCATTTACATTATATACTTTTTCATCGAATACATCATATGCAGCTGCTTTAACACAGTTGAATGACCAACAAACAGAAGCACCAATATCATTCTTTAGTTCAAATTTACAAGGTGCATAATTGAATTACATATCTGTTGAAAAACAAGCATTTGCTGTTTTAAAGCCATAAAACATTTTAGGCCTTTTCTCCTAAAGTCTCATAAGAAAATCATAGTTTCATTTTCTGTAAGAAGACAACTTTTGATGCAGAAAGAATTAGGAGAAAAAAAGAGCTAACTGGGTAACCGCATTGCAAGAATATGATGTAGAAATAAAACCCTCTAAAATCATTAGAGGACAAGGTTTTTGCAGAATGCTTGTAGGAGCATCACATCCAACATCGGAAGAAGATTCAGGTAATGTGAAAATATCAGAGGTAAGCCTCAATGATTCAGATTCACAATATTCTGATCTTATATTTTATTTAAAAAATGGATATGCTCAAAATCATCTCAGTTATAAGACAAAAATAGCTCTCAGACTAAAAGCTAAACAATATGATTTAGTCAAAGATGTGTTATTTAGAATAAATTTTGATTCTGTACTTCTAAGATGCCTACAAAAATCTGAAGTAGATAAAGTCTTGTAGGAACTCCATGATGGATCAGCTGGAGGAAATTTTGGAGGAAATACAATAACACATAAAATCCTGCATGCAGGTTACTATTGGCCTACACTTTTCAGAGATGCTCATGAATATTCAAGGGGATGTAAAGTATGTCAAAGCACATCTGGCAAACAAAGAAAACCAACATTCCCATTACAACTAGTCAATATTGAACAACCATTTGAGCAATGGGGCTTAGATATAATTGGTGAGATCGTTCCTAACTCTTCCAAACAACATAGATATATTCTTACAGCTACATATTACTTTACCAAATGGGTAGAAGAAATTCCATTAAAAGTAGCTAATTCAGAAAATATCATTGATTTCATCGATCAATATATCATAACCAAGTTTGGCCTACTTACTGCTTTGATGTTTGATAATGCATATTATTTTTCTGGAACTACTATGATATATTTTGCAATTAAAAGAGTCTTTAAATTAAAATATTCTGCAAATTGTTACCCACAAGGAAATGGTTTAGCAGAATCAACAAACAAAAATTTGATTAGAATAATCAAAAGAACTGTTGATTAGAATCAAATAAATTGGCATAAGTCATTAATTTTCACTCTTTGGGCAAATCGAATAACTCAAAAAGCTTCTATTGGTACTTCACCATTCAATCTTGTATATGGAAAAGAAGTTATTCTTCCCACCATTGTAGTTATTCCATCTCTTTCATTAGTACAATTTATTGATGAAATTCCCACTTCTTTGCAATTCAGATAAGCTCAAATTCTTAAGTTAGAAGAAGAAATAGAAAAATCCAAACAAACTCATATTCATCATCAACAAATAATAAAAGCCTCATTTGATTCAACTTCTGTCATTCCAAAAAAATTTCAAATTGGTGATTTGGTATTTAAATGGGACAAAGCGCATGAGGAAAAAGGTAAACACACGAAGTTTCAAAAACTCTGGCTAGGTCCATTTCAAATAATTGAAGAAATAGGCCCATCAACATTTCTATTGCAAAATTTATCAGGCAAAAAGGATTCTTTGCTTATTAATGGGAAGTTTTTGAAAAAATATTTCTCATAGGAGGTAACCCCTTCTATCTTTGTATATTAAAGTCTTTTGTTTTTCTTGTAAAAATAAAAAATTGCTTAGCACTGATATTTGGCCTTTCAAAACAAATCTCAGATGGCTTTCTTTGGATTTTTCTTTTCACTTATAAAAAATGAAAATGTTCAGGAAGGAAAATTGAAAGATTTAGAGAGACAGATTGATTTTTTCTTTCTGAAAAATGAAATTTCAATAAAAACAGTTATTCTTTGATGAACTCTCATTTTTATATAGCATGAATATTCTTTTTATTAGTCAAGAAAAGAAACTTTAAAATAGTAAAAACCTTTTTGCAGAAAAGAAATCCAAAACTCGATATTATCATCCAGAATCTTAAAAAGACCTATGAAAAAAAAAAAAGTCTCATCACGAGCTTGTTTACCATGTTCATAAAAAAAATAGTTAAACTGACATTACTAATATTGTCTACCAAAACATTGTAATGACTTGAGATTATATCAAAAAGACAATGGGTCTCATCAAGAGCCAGCTTGATCAATTTAATTACTATTTGTGAATGGAATTGTCATTATTTGGTTACCAAGCCAAGACAATGGATTTTAAGTAAAATAAAAAAATAGAAAATAAAATTCTTAGAAATTAAAATTACTTTTGAAAATTATGAGAAATACTGGATGGGAGAATGGAACATAGCTGGGTAAAAGGTAACCCTGCCAAAAGCTTAAAATTTCCTATTGGAACAGAGGCTCTATCTGTGATAAAAGAGTAAATTTGTATAAAGCTGATCTGTAAAGGTTATTTACTTTATCCTTTTAAACTGAGTAAGGACTGATATATATTTTCATACTTATATCTTTAAAGAGGAATTCTTATGAATAGTGAATAAAATAAATTTTCATTGTTTAGCAAAGATATTATTTATTTGAAATTTCATTCCTTTAACTATTTTATTTAATAAAAAAAAAGGTTTAGAAATTTCAAAATTTTTTATCAGAGACATCTAGTTCACCCAAATGAATCACCAATTTTTGTGCTATACAACAACCCCCCATTTATTTTATAAATAGGGACCCTTTAGAAATAAATAAGAATTTTTTTTTTTTATAATTTCCTAAAAAAATAAAAACTTAGAAAAAAATATTTTATGTTTTTGCCTTAAAGCACATCTCATAATACATATTTTATTTCAAAAAAGAACCATAAGACGTAAAATATGCGAATTTCGATATGCGCTCAAAGCCTCTCCGAAAATATAACTTAAAAAACTTTGCGAAAAACCTCAATCATCGTTATATTTGTTTTTTTTTTTTGTCGGATCGCACTTTAATTAATTAATAAAGCTTTAAGAGGAAAATTATATTATTTATGACACCCACGGACCCGACAAGCAAATAAACCAATAAATATAAAATCTTTCGGCTATCGCGGTCACTTCAAGTTTTTCGCAATTCGCATTGCACACAACTTATAATATACACTCAAACGTTATCCCGTAAAAGTTGCGATCAACGATTTGCGCAGATCGCATTTTGTGGCCTTTAAGGGTAAAGTATCATGAAATATTATAAGGAATAATTTCGATTTGCGTATTAAATTTCATTTAATGAATCAAGAGTGTGAAACAACTTGTGCCATATCAAATGGAATTTAATATCTTAACGGCTTTAAAACGATTGATAGATCTTACGTGTGAAGACATGTGAAATATTAAATTAGAAATTATGAAAGATGATTGATAGATTTATATCTTATCGCGTGTGTTTGAAGTAAATGATTGATTTATTCTTTTAATACTCCTTATTTGTAAAATTCACTTTGCTTTCAAGAAACCAATTAACAGGTTGAAGAAGATCAAAATGAGCAAAAGGGGCAAAGAAATTTCTCAAACGTTGTCCACAGAAGACACAGATATGTCTCCATTATTCTCAGATACCGTCTGCAACAAAGACTATGGCAGTTCTACACGGGAGGCAATGTATAAACTCTTCGAAGATGAAGGACCAAGGTTGATAAACAAAGTTTCTGCAACAAGCACTGCTTCTACCTCTGACACAACTCTTTTTGAAGTGTCTCATTTTTATATGTCTGCCTATGTCATGGATGCTATCTATTTTACTTCTAATTTTCCTACCATGGGTTGGAATTGGACTACCAAGGACCCTACCCCGATTCACATCTACCACTGAGAACTTTGGGATTTAGATTTCCACTTACACTTCTATAAAATCTGTTATGAAGTCACATTGCCTATACATCAGATGATTTTCAACAAAAGGGATCCTAGGGTTTTCGAAGAAGCTAATGTAGATATTCGTCCAGTAGCTAGATGGTTTTCTGAAGAAAAGCTTACATATATTAGAGTATTTGGGAGTTATGCTTCTCCCCATGTTTTACCTTACTATGTTCCCGATAAGTTACTTGTAAAAGAAATAGCCTATCAGCTTGTCAATGGTGTCACGAAGTAGTTGAAGGATGGTAAAAAGGATATTTGGCCTAATTTCCCTCTACAGTGTGATACCTTTGCTCTGGCTAATATTGGCCATACTTACAAAGAGGTTCCCAAGATTCAGTTATTGAAATTGGCATTTATGCCAGGAAGATTATATGAT
Organism: Pinus albicaulis; assembly: GCA_034641835.2. Lineage (NCBI taxonomy): Eukaryota > Viridiplantae > Streptophyta > Pinopsida > Pinales > Pinaceae > Pinus > Pinus albicaulis. The sequence goes on from CM076577.1 coordinate 1,476,206,326, forward strand.
CCCAATGATGTGATTAAAAATTACATTGCAGAGCTGAAGATGAAGCCTTTTGTAAAGAAAGCAGATGGATTCGATGATCTCTTCCAAGGCATGGAAAATTTCTCTGATATTACCAAGTACGTTTCTAGTCAACTAAGTCAAGAGGATGTTGAATCTTTTCAAGCATATAGAAACAAGAGACTAGAAAACGTTTCTTTAAATTTGTTTACTATTGAAGATAAAAAAAACATATTCCAAGTGTTTGTCTGGATGATGAAATGAAAGATATATCTGAAGATGAATCAAGTCTATCGCAGTAGCAATCTGGTAATTCAGATCACTCTTAAAATGAATCCGAATCTAAGAAAGCAAACTCAGAAAAGAAAATTGACCAAGTTATTCAAGAAATAGAAATGCTGGAGGAAACAAGAAATAATGGGATAGAATCAAATTCTGGAACAATTCAACATAGTCATAGCATGCTAGATCAATCCAAGTTACCACAAGAAAAAGATCTTATTAATGAATGGGAAGAATTTTCCGAAGCAATAAAGACTCCCAAAGAAAATCCCAATACTGATCAAGCAACAAGTTTCCAAACACTAGAACCCTCACAGAAAATAGTTGAGACTGTCAATCCACTACAAAGAGTTCTAGCAATGCTTGAAAAAGAAATCATACCGGCCTACCCTACAGATCAGATAGTTCTACAGATTGAAGATATTCCTTCATTAGATATTTTCTACAGTCCCAGTTACAAGGCTATAGTTAAAAGAAATAAAAGAATAAGGATTGATGAAACAACTCCAAAACCTACAGATGAATCAGTTGATGTACTATGGAAGGATTCCTCAGATGATACCACTGAACATCTAACAAAATTATCACAATAGGCAGGGGCATATGCTATCACTATTGTTGATAAAGCTACTAAGGTTAGAGTATTATCGAAACAAAAGGAAGCCAGAGTACAAGAATTAGAAAAATGTTTGAACGAAGAGGAAGCCAATTCCATTGAGAAAATCAAAATAAGCACAACCCAATTTCATGAAGATATTGAAAGCCTCAAATTGAAGTATCTGACAGAGCTTGTAATATTCCAAAATTTACATGCAGCAAATTGGAATATTAAATTTTGTTAATTTCACTTAGGAGATGAATAAATGGGTAAGTAGGCCCATGAATAATAAAAACCTGGATAAAATCCCTCATAATGTGAAAGGGGATCAACATAAAGGCTGGATTTCACACCCTCATGTGTGAACAGGGACTTTTTCATGCAGACAAGGTCAAGTTTGACCAGGTCAACAACGCTGGGATATGAGGTGGAGAGTATCTTGTGAGACAACGCAGAGATAGTGGGAAAAATATTCCTTGGTGGAGGAAACCCTAATGAGTGGGTCCCAAGAAAAGAAGGCTCACGCATGTATAAAAGGAGGGCAAGGTAGCCATAGCAAGGCATCTTATGAATGATATTTTATTTGTCTGCTTAGACTATTTTGGATTCTCTTGCTATTTAGCAGAGTTTCCGTGTTGCTTAGCACAAGGATTTTCTGTTTAGGAATCTTTCTCCTTTCTTGAGAGGCCTCTTGAAGGAGATTGTACTGATTTGCCTCACATCTAGGCTTGAGGAAAAGCATCCTCCTTCAGCTACAACATTATTTCTATAGCAGTATAACGTTGTGTTGCAGGGTGTTGTAGTGAGGGTTCACAACACCACTTCCAGAGCTTCTGTTTCAGAGGAGGAAGCCTTCCTTTCTCTGGGAGATTAGTAAAAAAGTCTTTGAGCTGATTTTCAGATCTTGTCATGTGACCAATTTATTCTACATCTCCTACAGTGTATTCACTTGCAGGAATTGCGTCATTCTTTGCAGTGTTGCAGTGAGGGGGCCAATTCCCTCCATCTTGTCTTGTTTTCTCAGGAAAACGACCAACCCTTCTCCTAGAAAGACTTGTAAGAAGGATCCTCCTTAATTTTTGTATTTTCCAGCTATTTATACATAGTGCTTCAGTATACTATGTTATTTAAAATCTAGATCTACATATCTATGCAACTTGTGCATATGCTTTCATGAAACCCTTGTCGGGTTATCTTCCTGATGTGTAAAAGGAGCTAGCTCTCCATTTTTCTTCATGTTCAGAGAAATAAAACTCCATATCTGATGTTTGCATCATATTTTATTAGAAACCCTCTTTAAAAGACATTGTGCATGTTTTTGAAAAAAAAATTTTAGTCAAGTCATGGGATTTCAATGTTTTTAAGCCATATCAGGACCAGAAGATCTATTTAAATAAGAAAAACAGATTTGTTTCTTAATATTTTCTGGGTTTGAGTTCCAAATTACATATGCTAAGGGATCCCAACATTATTTTCCCCTATTATAACGTAATTTTTTGAATATAACGTTTTTAGGGCATAAATTGCTGCTTTTCCCCACTTTTGGCTGACATAATGGATCATATTTTTGCAGCTGCAATGTACATTTGACGGCTATGTGTTTTTTAACACATTTTATGAGTTTATTTCTTATTACTATTCCAGTATTGTGCTTATGCACTTTTGCATTCCCATTTTGGGGATATTACAGTGGTATCAAAACATGATATTTGGCTCAGCTTGTGAGTTCCAGCTATCAGAAGGAGAAATATCAAAATGATGGAGAGAATGAGCTTTGTCTCATCACTTTTCAGATCCAGAAATAACATCTCCAAGGAGGTTATGCAGATGAAGGAGAAGAAATGCAGTGACACTTCTAGAGAGTTTCAAGAAGAGGAAGAGCCATGCACTTCCTATTCTCAAAGAGGAGCAGACATGAAGCATGAAGGACACTTGGAATATGAAGTTATAATTGAATACCTTGCTGAATACAAAGCTAAATCTAGAGCCTTCAAGGAGACTTTAGCTTTAAAACAATTCATTTAGCCGGAGGAAGAAATAAGACCCTACTGCTATGGGATGATGAGAGGAAATAGATTCCTATTGTCCACTTTTGATGGATCACTCACATGTGCAGCAAAGGCTTGGGTGATGAAGCTAGAGGCTTTCTTCCTACTACACCCAGTAGTAGAGAGAGAGGTTGTAGAAATCGCAGCGCTGCACCTTGAAGGGGAAGCTAATGCTTGGTGGTTCAACCATTTGAGCCATGCAAGAGTGTCTACTCTTGCTAAGTTTTCTCAAAAGCTTATCAGTAAATTTGACAAATAAAGATCAGAGGAGGAGAAGAACTCACCACTAGTAGAAGAGGCATGTACCAGCGCTGTTGTAACCATGGAGGAACAACCTTCATCTTCAGTAGTTAGGGAATCCAACACATATGAGGAAGAAACTCTTGCAGCCCTACAAGAAGCTTTCAAATTTCACCAAGGTATGCTTAAGTTTCCATCTCTTGTCATTTCAGAAAATCTTATGGAGGGATCTACATCTTTGCATACTGCTGATTTAAAGCAACATAATTACACTGCGCTGCACAAGAGCAGTGATGAAGAAAATATGACCCATTCCTTATGGGAGCATTCAAATGGAAGCTTCATTCATGAAGCAATGGAGGAATAAGAGATAGATGGTATACATCTTGAAGTGAGAAACACTTTCTCCTTTCTAAATGAAACTTTCTCAATGAGCACTCCCCAACTCAAAGAGAAACTTCTACCTACAGCAGATACAACACCTTATTGGTCTTGGAAGGCCATTGATGAAGAGAAGGTCTCATGGAGAGATCTCATTGGAGGTGCACTTCAACACATCATGGAGTGAAAATTTCTTCAACAGTTTGAGGAGGTTTTTCCCTCATCACACTTGGATCTTTGTGGATTAAAGGGGGACATTGATGAGAGGTCTTCTCTAGAGGATTTCCAAGGAGTTGCATTTCAACATCCCATGAAATGCAAGAGGAGAAATTTGATTTCGGAGGATGGTAGTCTTCCTTGGGAGAGTGCTAAGGAAGAACATGATGGGAGGCACCTACATGTGGATGGATGGGTGTGGATGATGAGCAAGAAGTTGGAAAGCTACTTGCAAATCTATGATACTGGGCAGTAGGAGGCTTGGCTATGTTTGCTACTCTTGAAAGAGTTTGGCCATCATCCTCTTTCTAAGGGTATGTGGCAAGATACTTGCATCATTGGGCAGCCAGGAGTATGGAAACATTGTGTTGATATGAAATTCTTCATATCAATCACCATGTTTTCACTACATGATTTGTATGATGGAGGTATGAGGAGGCAGCAAAAAACTTTTGTTGCTTTGGTTGTTCTTGGGAGAGCAAGGGAAAATTTTCTCTCACACTCTGCATGATGTTGCAGGATTAGGAGATGGCACTATCATGGTTCAAAGGGGCTACTCCTTGGCCTTATATGTTCAAGAGGTACTTCCACTTTGGGAGGAACTTCTTCTGTGTAGCAGCATTATGGGAGATGTCTTTGACAATATGCACATCAAAGAATGGAGCTATGAGTCGACAAGAGCCTATTTGCATAGGCCAACAACGTTGTCACTTGGGAGGTTGGGGTTATTGATGGAGTTGTTGAAAATGCAGCAAGATGATGGAGCTTAGTTAAATGAAGTTGCCTTCACTAAGTGGGCTCGCAGGCAAATTCTGGCGCAAAGTCTATTTTTAGACATATGGAGCATGGTCCAGGGGTTGCAGTATGTTATTCTTGGAGTATTGGTCATGTTGGTAAAAATAGAGGTCCATCTATTTTTTGACCTATAGGTCGAAGTCTATATTTAGACTGCCTATCCTAAAAATAGGGAAGTCAAATATTATTTACCCTTAATAATATTTGGACTCTAAACTTTAGTTTACTCTCTTGGAGCACTTCAGTTCGAGCCTTGGAAGTGGCTCATGCATCTGAAAGAGGAATTACGCTATTCCTAGGGGTTTGGTGAGCTCATGCATGGTTGAATTTAGTTAGGACTTCAGTGGCAGAAGTTTGGTGGAGTTGATGAGACAGTTGGTGGAGTTGTGTTCGGTTTAACTTAGTTGAACTAGTTGAGATTAGTTTAACTAGCTAATCAACTAGTAATGAGGGGAGTGAATTAAATATTATTTAATTCATTAATTAGTAACTCATTATTCAACTCAAGAACACATCAGTTCACTACAGTGCATGGACAGTTCAGTGGAGACCAGTGAAAGAGGTAGATGAAAGGGTGGAGTTAGCTATCAGTGGCGACATCAGTTGTGTATGAGATTTGCACCACACTTGGAGGAATTTCCCATGATGATTGCGCTGTCAAGCCAAGGAGATTCGAACCTTGGATCTCTATTTAGACAAGCCTTGATTGCGCAATAGAGGCAGGCAATTAGTGGATGTGTTTTGAACCTGTGACTTGTTCAAAACCAAGCTAGTTTGTGTGTAACTTCATGAGATAGTACTGAGTACTTGTGAGGAGTATTGTATTGAGTTTGTTACATGTTTTCTCCATTATAATATACACAATAGCTGCGGGGTTTTCAGCTATAAGATTTCCCCATACATATCGTGTTAATGTGTATGATGATTTGATGTGCTATCGCTTGTTTTATTTCCGCATGTGTGATGATCTGAGTGGAAGAGATTATGTGTTGCATATGAATTCGAATTGATATGTGATCAGGATAGTCTCGGTGGATAATTGATCATTATTCAGCAAATTTCGACATGGTATCGGAGCTATTGAAGCAGAGATTGATCATCACAGTGATTACAAACTTATTTCGGTAGACAGAGTCTGCATGCGGGCCAGGTAGCCTTTGGATCCATCCTTTCCTTTGAAAGGTGATACATCCAGTAAATGCCCCTGCAGTCGATCTCTGTGCTAGAAATAATTTGTTCTCACAGATCAAGAGCGGTTGAGCTTTGAGTTGGAATTCGAATTTTGCAGCAATTTTGTTTTCTTGGTGCCGGAGTTGAAAATGTCTTTCAACGGTTTGCGACTCGAATATGCTCTTGAAGGCAGTTCGAATTATGTTGCATGGAAGGATCGCATGGAGACAGTATTAGAAGATAATGGACTGAAGGAGTTCGTAGATACGGATGTCCAAAAGCCCACTGATCCTGCTGAAGTCGAAGCCTGGCAAAAGAAGATGGCGAAATGTCGAAGGATCCTGTTGGAGGGCGTCAAGGATCATATTGTATCCAGCTTGCATGGAAAGGCTTCTCCATATTTAATGTGGAAAGCTTTGACGGATCTATTCCAGAGTAAGAGCGACCAAAGGAAGCTGGCGCTCAAAGATAAGCTCAAAAACATCAAGATGGAGAAAGGCGACAGTATCGCCAAATACCTCACGAAGTTCACTCAATGCAGAGATGAGCTGGGAAGTGTGGGGGTGACTGTCGAAGATGAGGACATGGTGGACCTGGCTCTCCTTGGTCTTCCGAAGGCTTGGAATTCATATCAAGATAGTGTCAATGGTCGGGAGAAGTTTTCGGGATGGGAGCGCCTTTGGGTGGATCTCATGCAGGAGGAGATAAGGAGGACTACTAGGGACGGATCTTCATCAAAGGGAGCTGATGAAGAAAATTGTGCTTTGGCTACCAAAGCAAAGAAGGGGAAGGGTAAGAAAACTTCTCATTCCAGTGCAAAGGGCAAGAAGTAGGATATGGCGAAAGTGAAGTGTTTTCATTGCCATGATCACGAACATTATGCTACCAATTGTCCGAAGAAGAAGAAAAACAAGCAAGCGGGAAGATCTGCAGATGGAGAGGCTTTCGCTTCGCAGTTCGAGATTGACTTTTCACTGATCGCATGCTTGGTTTCAAGTGTGATGGGATCGGTGTGGTTCTTGGACGGGAGATTGGGATTTGTTCTCAGATCTGGAGGACAAAGATCTGGGTGTGCACATCGAGATGGGCGATGATGGTAGATACAGTGCGACTGGCATTGGTACCATATCCTTTTAGAGGGAGTCTGGTAAACCCTTCATGTTGAAGGATGTCATGCATGTACCTGGATTGAAGAAGAACTTGATCTCTGTGGCGATGTTGGAAGATAAGGGGTATAATGTGGTCTTTAGCGAAGGAAAGGCCTTCCTGCGTAGTAAGACTACTAGAGAGACCCGGAAGATAGGGGTTCGAACCAAGAACATTTATCAGTTGCAAGTAGATGGCTACACAGCAATGGCATGTAAGGCGGGAGAAGTGGTGAGCCGGGATGATGAGGGCGAACTGTGGCAGAGGAGATTGGGCCACCTTCACCATGGAGCCTTGAAGATCCTGCAACAGATTTCTACTGGACTTCCTAAGGGCACTCTTGCGCAGTCAGATCAGTGCAAGGGGTGTACTTTAGGGAAGTATGAGAAAGCCACCTTTCACGAGAAGGATAGTCGCGCCACGACGATCCTTGAGAGAGTTCACACAGACGTGTGTGGTCCTTTCTCAGTTGCTTCGACAGCAAAGCACAGGTATTATGTGGTCTTTGTTGATGATTTCTCTCGAAAGTGCTGGATCTTCTTCATGCAGAAGAAGAGCGATACATTCGCGAAGTTCTGTGAGTTTAAAGCACTGGTCGAGAAGGAGTCGGGGAAGAAGGTGATTGCTCTAAGGAGTGATAACGGTGGTGATTTCATCTCGGCTGAATTCAAGGAGTTCTGCAGCGCAGAAGGGATTCGGAGAGAGCTCATCGCACCCCATAACCCACAGCAGAACGGGGTGCCAGAGCGAGCGGAAGAGCAGGGAAACTGATCGTGGAGTCTTGCACGAGGGCGATATTCCCATGATTAGGGCCTACACCCCTTCTCATGTGGGTGAGCATGCAGGCGTAAACGATCTATGTGCGAACCGTTGTCCTCACAAGGTTCTTGTGCGCAAGTGCACCGGAGGAGGCTTATTACGGCAAGAGGCCTGGACATTTCCCATTTGTGGGTTTTGGCTCCTCACATGTCCACACATGCATGTGATGAAGGATGCGAGAAGGAAGCTGGATCCAACTGCTGAGGTTGGAATATTTGTGGGGTACAATGATACACCTCACAACTATCGGGTGTATTTGTCAGACAGTCGCAAGACTGTTGTGCGACGGGATATAAAATTTCAGGAGGAGAAATCCATGCGGTGTTCGCTTGAGAGGGAGCTACACTTGCATGCAGATGAGGAGCTGTTAGTTCCTAAGGAGGAGCTTCCGGATGTGGATCAGCCACAAGAGGAGGTTCAGGAGGTGGAAGAAACCACCCATGCAGCGCCAACCATCAGAGGGCGCATGCGCACTATAGAAGCTGAGCGACTGGCTCGAGATGCAGAGAAGGTTGTAGGACCACCTATAGCACAGCGCAGACAGAGGCAGTCACCGGATCGGTACACTGGATACATGGCTCTTGTGAGTCAATGTGTCGTGACGGAGCCATCCTCTTTTGAGGAAGCTGTGGAGGAACCCGCATGGGTAGATGCCATAATCGAAGAATATGATTCGATCGTCAGAAATAGTGCATGGGAGATTGTCCCAAGACCGGAGGGGAAATCAGTGGTGGGTTCGCGATGGATCTACAAAGTGAAGCAGGCGGCTAACGGGAGTGTGGATAAGTACAAGACGAGATTTGTCGCCCGTGGCTTTTCACAGATCGAGGGGATCGATTATGAGGATACCTTTGAACCTGTCGCAAGGTACTCTTCCATACGGACGATCCTTGCTCTCTCAGCGCAGATGGGATGGCACATCCATCAGATGGATGTGAAGACTGTGTTCCTCAACGGAGTCATTGAGGAGGAGGTGTACATAGAGCAGCCTGAAGGTTTTGAGATCTTCAGCAGTGATTCGCATGTGTGCCGACTCAAGAGAGCACTGTACGGGCTGAAGCAAACACCTCGTGCTTGCTACACTCGCATAGACAGCTATTTCACCGGGCTTGGATTCTCCAAGAGTGAGGCGGATCCTAACCTGTACTAGATTGTGGTGGAGGGGAAGCTGTTTATCATTGTACTGTATGTAGATGATCTGATTTTGATGGGTGATGAGCGGTTGATACTTTCATGCAAGGAGGATCTTGCACGAGAGTTTGAGATGAAGGACTTGGGCATCGTTCATTAGTTCCTGGGATTGGAGATTTGGTAGCGCAGTGGAGGACTGTTTTTTTCTTAGGGAAAGTATGCCCGGGAGATTTTGGAGAGGTTCAACATGCATGGCTGCAAGCCTGTTGACACTCCTCTTCCTGATGGTTGGAGGAAGGAGGATGCTACTTTAGCAGAGGTAGTGGATGCCACTGTCTATCGACAGTTGGTGGGGTTGCTTATGTATCTGGTCAATACACGACCTGATATATGCTATGCTGTTAACCAGCTTTCGTAAGCTATGGTTAAGCCTACCAAGCTCTTTTGGAAGGCAGGCAAGCATGTATTGCGTTATCTTAGTGGCACATCGGGATATGGTCTATGGTACAGACAGGAGGATGGAGCGAAGCTTTCTGGCTTCACTGATGCAGATTGGGCAGGGAGCCCAACGGACCGGAAGAGCACATCTGGAGGAGTTTTTAGCATTGGGTCGACAGCAGTTTCCTGGTATGGCAGGAAGCATATATCCGTGGCACTCAGTTCAGCAGAGGCCGAGTACATGGCAGCTAGCTTGGCTGCATGCGAGGCTATTTGGATGAGGAAGATCCTCGTTGGATTGTTTGGGTTGCATTTGGAGCCTACAGTGATTTACTGTGATAACCAGAGTTGCATTAAACTCTCGGCTAATCCAGTATTTCATGATAGATCCAAACACATCGACATCAAGTACCATCATATCAGATATTGTGTTCAGAAGAGAATCATGATGCTTTCATATGTTCCCACGGAGGATCAGGATGCTGACATCTTGACGAAGGCGCTCACCAGGAGCAAGTTCGAATTCCACAGAGGCAGGATAGGGGTTGCGGATAATCCATATCTTGCTGAGAGGGAGTGTTGAAAATGCAGCAAGATGATGGAGCTTAGTGAAATGAAGTCGCCTTCACTAAGTGGGCCCGCAGGCAAATTCTGGCGCAAAGTCTATTTTTAGACATATGGAGCATAGTCCAGGGGTTGCAGTATGTTATTCTTGGAGTATTCGTCATGTTGGTAAAAATAGATGGACCTCTATTTTTTGACCTATAGGTCGAAGTCTATATTTAGACTGCCTATCCTAAAAATAGGGAAGTCAAATATTATTTACCCTTAATAATATTTGGACTCTAAACAACAGTTTACTCTCTTGGAGCACTTCAATTCGAGCCTTGGAAGTGGCTCATGCATCTGACAGAGGAATTACACTATTCCTAAGGGTTTGGTGAGCTCATGCATGGTTGACTTCAGTTAGGACTTCAGTGGCAGAAGTTTGGTGGAGTTGATGAGACAGATGGTGGAGTTGTGTTCGGTTTAACTTAGTTGAACTAGTTGAGATTAATTTAACTAGCTAATCAACTAGTAATGAGTGGAGTGAATTAAATATTATTTAATTCACTAATTAGTAACTCATTATTCAACTCAAGAACACATCAGTTCACTACAGTGCATGGACAGTTCAGTGGAGACCAGTGAAAGAGGTAGATGAAAGGGTGAGTACGGCTATCAGTTGTGACATCAGTTGTGCATGAGATTTGCACCACACTTGGAGGAAATTTCCCATGATGATTGCACTATCAAGCCAAGGAGATTCGAACCTTGGATCTCTATTTAGACAAGCCTTGATTGCGCAATAGAGGCAGGCAATTAGTGGATGTGTTTTGAACCTATGACTTGTTCAAAACCAAGCTAGTTTGTGTGTAACTTCATGAGATAGTACTAAGTACTTGTGAGGACTATTGTACTGAGTTTGTTACATGTTTTCTCCATTATAATATACACAATAGCTGAGGGGTTTTCAGCTATAAGCTTTCCCCATACATACTGTGTTAATGTGTATGATGATTTGATGTGCTATCGCTTGTTTTATTTCCGCATGTGTGATGATCTGAGTGGAAGAGATTATGTGTTGCATATGAATTCTAATTGATATGTGATCAGGATAGTCTCGGTGGATAATTAATCATTATTCAGCAAATTTCTACAGGATTGTCCCCAAGATCACTTCACAATTGATGCACTTGGTGAACAAGGAGGAGGTGAGAAGAATGAAGTAGTGGATGGAAACATCTATTACACAGATATGATCTTCTTAACTTGGATTTCCAAGCATAAGATGGGTGATCTTCATGCAGCATATGGTTCATTCCTCTTCATGGTAATGTGTCATACCACTATGGAGGATTTATTCATATACATATGCATCATCTTACTCTCAACACATAGTAAGAATATTGTTTTTGCATCCATTGATTGTCTAATACAATATTTTCATATTCTTACCATTCCTATTCAGTGCATTGCTCCACAAGAGGGAAAGCTTTTCATTGAGCTCCATGGTGAACATTGGGCTAGATTGTATGATGGAGACAACCATATTTTATATGGCCTTGGGAAAGTGATTTCTTTCATGTACGTTCAATTGATGTATCCAACCACTGTTTATTTATCAGTAGATGTCATGACATACATAATTATCCATGTATCAAAAAACAAATTGCCATACTATTTCCTGAAGCAGCAGTTAGGAAAACTGCGTTGTGACTACATGGGAAACTGTTGGTACTTTCCTGCACCACATGAAACCTTCAGTATTTCCCTCATTTTTATGCTGAACATGATTTCATTTGCTGATATTGTTCTTATCTTAATGGGGAGCATGATCAAGAGAGAGACACATGGGTTGGAAGTGTCGTTTTCGCAAGAGGATTCCCACACTTTCTGGATTACATGTTCTAATGGGAGCATGTGAGGAGAGATGGCCACCACAGCCAAGAAATTATTTATTTTTGAGGTGGGCCATGTGATTGATGAGATGCCATATGGTGATGATTTCCTATCCATCACATATGGAATGTTTTGGGCCAGCTTGATTCACAGCGTTGGAGAGGAGATCTTTGGAGATCTAGTATTCATTTTTCCACCCAAGGGAAATATTATTGCAGCCCAAGATCAAAAAAACTCTACACTTATCATAAGTGGAGAGGAGGACAGCATGGGGTAGGCTCCTATGTCTACCATGTTTAGATTTTCAGCCCACCTACATTGCAGGAGCTCAAGGTGGAGGAGCATTTTCAGGAATTGCCATGTTGGGAGGTGACTCATTTTGTATGGATGATTGCTTGGGGATGGAGGATCCACATGGGAAGGATGTTTCCCATTACATTTCAGACTCTATGCCTTGAGAGGACCTCTAGACATCACCTTATTGCTTCCTTGAGTGCTTTACTTATTCATGATGATAGCCCTTTGGCTAGCTTGCATGCTTGGGAGGGGAAATTTGGAGATTCATTGATGAGACAACATCTCATTCCTTGGAGGAGTACATCATATGTGGATGCTACAGTAAGAGGAAGGGAGACCCTTCAGTTCTATCCTTGTATTTGCTTTAGGACAAGCAACATTTGGGAGGGGAGGACTGTAATATTCCAAAATTTGCATGCAACAAATTGGAATATTAAATTTTGCTGATTTCACTTAGGAGATGAATAAATGGGTAAGGAGGCCCATGAATAATAAAAAATTGAATAAAATCCCTCATAATGTGAAAGGGGATCAACTCTAATATTCCAAAATTTGCATGCAGCAAATTGGAATATCAATTTTTGTTGATCTCACTTAGGAGATGAATAAATGGGTAAGGAGGCCCATGCATAATAAAAATCTGAATAAAATCCCTCATGGTGTAGAAAGGGATCAAGGTAGCAGCTGTATTTTACACTCTCATGTGTGAATAGGGAAAAATGTAGGTGGACAAGGTCAAGTTTGGCCAAGTCAACAATGCAAGTATGAGAGGAGGAGATCATCTATAGAGACAACGTAGTGCAAGTGGGAGGAAGATTCCTTGGTGAAGGAAACCCTAATGAGTGGGGCCCAAGGCAAGAAGGCTCACACGTGTTTAAAAGGAGGGAAAGTCATCCATAACAAGTTTATGCTTACGATTTGATTTGGTCTTGAAGACTATTTTGCTTTTAGCAACTTTTTAGTTGAGATTGTTGTGCTGCTTAACAAAAGGATTTCCTGTTTAGGAATCCTTATCCTTTCTTGAGAAGCCTCTTGAAGGAGTGTACTGATTTGCCTCACATCCAGGCTTGAGGCCATTCATAATCCTTCAGCTACAGCATTATTTCTGCAGCAGTATAATGTTGTGTTGTAGGGTGTTTCAGTGAGGATTCATAACACCACTTCCAACAATTGTTTTTCAGAGGAGGAGGCTCTCTTTCCTTTGAGAGATAAGTGGGGAAGAATTCCGGAGTAGTATTGCACATCTTTGCATTTGGCCAAAGTAATCCCAACATCTACAGCGTAGTCCTTTGCAGGAAATGCATCTTTCTTTGTAGTGTTGCAATGTGAGGGTCAATCCCCTCAATCTTGAGCTTATTTCTCAGGGAAAGGGCCAACCCTTCTCCTGGAAACCTTGTAAGAAGGATTATCCTTCATTTTATGTATTTTTCAGCTGTATATACTCAAATATTCAGTTAGGCTATGTTTCCCAGATCTAGATCTGCAGATCTGACATTTTTCACTTGTACCTTCATGAAACCCTTGCCGGGTCATTTCTATAATGTGTAAAAGAGGATTTTCCTCCATTTTTATCCATGATATGATGTAATACACTCCATGTATGTTATTTGAATCCTATTTCATCATAAACCCTCAAAAAATCACGCTGTCAATGCTTCAATAAACTCTACATAAGCTAAGTCATGGGATTTGGGCCTTTTTGAGCCATATCGGTACCGAGAGATCTGTTTAACTTCGCTAGAGTGATTTTTTTTTGCTAAAATTTGATATGTGAGTCCCATATGACATATTATAAGGGATACCACCATTATTTTCCTATGCTATTATGCAAATAGCTAGGAATAACTTTTTTGGGGCTTATTTTGCTGCTTTTCCCCAAATTTTGGATCATAGAATGAAGAATAAGTTGTTTCTGTAATACCAAATGATGAAAGTGTGTTTCTTGACAAATTTAATGAGTTAATATCTTACTTCTGCTCCAGCATTATGTTTTCATATTGCTGGAGTCCCATTATTGGGCATTTTCCAGCCATTCTAGGTGTGAGAGGCTTGTTTACCTCACCTAGTTTGCTTGGATTCTGATTTCCTCTTGGATTTGGGTCTTAGATTATCATATTTAAGGGATCCAAGGGCTAATATTGTTTTATGTAGCATACATTCCTGAAAAATGTGTTTTTTAGGCATGCCTTGCTAGCAATCCCAATTTGGGGATATTACAGTGGTATCAAAGCAAGATATCTTTGGATCAGCCTGTGAGTTCCAGCTATCAGAAGGGGAAATATCAGAATTATGAGGAGAATGAGTTTGATCTCATCACTTTTTAGATCCAAGAAGGACCTCCCTAAGGAGGTTAAGCAGATGAAGAGTTGCAGTGAAACTCCTAGAGTGTTTCAAGAAGAGGAAGAGCCATGCACTTCCTATTATCAAAGAGGAGAAGAAAAGAGACATAGAGGACACTGTGAATCTGAAATTATAAGTGTATACCTTGCTGAGTACCAAGCTAAACCTAGAGCCTTCAAGGAGACTCTAGCTTTACCACAGTTCATTCAGCTGGAAGAAGAAAGGAGAATCTACAGCCATGGAATGATGAGAGAAAATATATTCCTATTGTCCACTTTTGATGGGTCACTCACATGTGCAGGAAAGGCTTGGTTGATGAAACTAGAGGCTTTCTTCCTACTACATCCAGTAGTAGAGAGAGAGGTTGTAGAAATTGCAGCACTGCACCTTGAAGGTGAAGCAAACACTTGGTGGTTCAACCATTTGAGCCATGCAAGAGTGTCTACTCTTGCTGAGTTTTCTCAAAAGCTGATCAGGAGATTTGGGGAAGGAAGATCAGAAAAATAGAGACCCTCATGACCACTTGAGGAAGCATGTACCGGCGTTGTCACAACCTTGGAGGAGCAGCCTTCATGTTCAACATTGAAGGAAGCCAACATAGTTGAGGGAGGAACTCTTGCTTCCACATTTCACCAAGGTATGCTTAAGTTTCCATCTCCCGTCATTTCAACAAATATTATGGAGGGATCTACATTATTGTATATTGCTGATTTAGAGCAAAAAAGTTGCACTATGTTGTATAAGAGCAGTGATGAAGAAAGAAGGACCCATTCTTTATGGGAACATTCAAATGGAAACTTCATTCATGAAGCAATGGAGGAAGAAAAGATAGATGGTAGACATCTTTAAGTGAGAAACACTTTCTCCTTTATAGATGAAACTTTCTCAATGAGCACTCCCTAGCTCAAAGAGAAACTTCTACCTGCAGCAGATCCAAAACCTTATTGGTTTTGGGAGGCCATTGATGAAGAGAAGGTCTCATGGAGGGATCTCATTAGAGGTGCACTTCAACACATCCTGGAGTGCAAGGTTCTTCAACAATTTGAGGAGGTGTTTTCCTCATCACACTTGGATCTTTGTGGATTCAAGGGGAACACTGGTGAGAGGTCTTCTCTAGAAGATATCTAAGGAGTTTCATTTCAACATCCCATGAAATGCAAGAGAAGAAATCTGATTTGGGAGGATGATAGTCTTCCTTGGGAGAGTGCTAAGGAAGAACATGATAGAAGGCACCCACATATGAATGGATGGGTGTGGATGATGAGAAATAAGCTGGAAAGCTACTTGGAAATCTATGATACTGGGCAGCAGGAGGCTTGGCTGCATTGGTTGCTCTTCAAAGAGTTTGGTCATCATCCTCTTTCTAAGGGTATGTGGTAGGATACTTGCATCATGGAGAAGCAAAGAGTATGGATGCATTGTGTTGATATGACATTCTTCACCATGTTTCCACTACATGATTTTTATGATGGAGGTATGAGGAGGCAACAAAAACTTTTGTTGCTTGGGTTATTCTTGGGAGAGTAAGGGCATATTTTCTCTCACACTTTGCATAATGTTTCTGGAGTAGGAGATGGAACTATCATGGTGCAAAGGGGCTACTCCTTGGCCTTAGATGTTGTTGAGATACATATTTGTCTAAATTTTTACGATTTTTTATCAACGAAATACATACTTGTACTTGGTGTTTTTAAGCATTATTAATCCATTATGTTGATGATTAAAGGCATTTAAAGAAAATAAATATTAATTTATAAATCCTTGTTATTTGTTAATTTGATGAGTGTTTTTAATAAATTCCTTCTTGGTTGCAGGAAGGCTCGGTGCAGAAATGCATTTGAGTACGAATTAACCAAATACATAAAAGCAGCAACTGGTTCCTGTATGAAAAGGGCACAGTTTGGTATCATGGGGTAAAACTGTGATTTTGATTGGAGGCCAGATGGAACCACTCTCAAATAGAGTTGAAGTGTGGGCATTTAATACCAAGACTGAAAACTGGTCGAGAATTGAAGCAAAAGGAGACATCCTGGTTGCTTGCAGTGGCCAAAGTATGACTAAAGCAGGTTCCCTAATTATTATGTTTGGAGGTGAAGATGCAAAAGAGAGGAAGCTAAATGATCTTTACATGTTGATTTGAAATCCCTTATGTGGATCCATCTACAAATTACGGGTGTTGAACCTTCTCCAAGATCTAAGCATATAGCTGCAATATATAACGATAGTATTTGTTTATTTTTGGAGGAGCATCCAAGCACAAGGCCCTCAATGATCTCTTCTCACTAGACTTTGAAACAATGGAATGGTCGAAAATAAAAATGCGAGGGTTCATGCCATCCCCTCGATTTGGTTGTTATGGAGTATTATTTGGTGATAAGTGGTACATTATAGGAGGGGATGGGCGAAAGACGCGGTGCTTTGAAACGTTGATATTTGATGTTGCAAAGATAACATGGTTCTATGTTGTAACATCACTGTCCAGCTCTATTGTTAGCAATCAAGGGTTCAACGTAGTGCTAATCCAAGAATGGAGAGGCCACCGCTATCAGTGTTGTTTTGCAGTTTCATGCTCTCCTCACCAAACACAACAACAATAGGAAACGACATACTCATTTGGGCACACCCAAAAAAACACAGGTGCTTCAAATCCGTTTTCTGTGATATTCAAAACAGAGTACAATTTCTTGCTATGTTGGCATTTGCATCTCGCTCCAAACTTCAATGCCACTGCGTTGGACATGCTCTATGGCTACCTAAACGAGGCGTACCAGAGATACATTAATGCTATTCACCATGATGAGGAGGACCAACCCAGTGACAGTGACAATGATGAATGTAATGATAATAATAATAATAATTCCCATGTTGTTATTAATGGTATTATGAATATATATAAAAACACCTTGATCGACTCCTCTCCGAATTCTGGTGCTTCCCCTGAAGAAGACATCCGAAAGAGGGAATTGTAAGGAGTGATAGATGCATTAATTCAGCTGAAGGAGACTTCAGATCTAATAGCACGCCACGTGGCGTGGTTAGAAGAAGTAAAGTTGGAATCCCTTCTCGTCTTCCCTCAGCTTTATTGCAAGAAGCCATGCTCGTCTCTCATGTCATCGATGGCTCTATGCAGCAAAGCCAGGTTGTTTATGAGATGTGTATTGGAAAACTTGAAATTAAGGGATTGTCACTATGGACCACAGAATCACAAGTATTGTCACGTTGATGAGAAGTTCATAAAAATTTACGTGCCTCATTGCTTGAAGTTGGAACAAACCATAAAAGCTTCGAAAATCAGGTTACTTCTTTGTAGCTGGATTATAATGCTGTAGATCAGAGAAGCCATGAACGCATCTTCTAGCAATAGCCAAATCCCACAAAAAGAGGAACGTTTTCTTGAATTGACAATCTGTTTCAAACCAATTTCTCATTCCAGCATTTGTAAAACAAATTATTTTCTCCATTTCTGGGTTGATGCTCCAGTTTTGTAATTAAAAAAAGTATATATATATATATATATATATCAGTTGCAAGAAGTCGATTAGAAAGGAGAGGAAGGGTAGATTTAGAAGAAGAAGTCGATATATAGAGATATGTAGTAGCTGTATGCAGGTAAGGAGAGCTGTAGGAAAAAAAGTCGACAGATGGAATGGAGGTAGTAGCTGTAGAATGGAGGGAGCCGATCCATTAGAACGAAGATCAAAGCAGCAATTTATTTCTGAAATGTGGAGAGCGCAAAATTTCCATCAATTTTCTCAGATGCAAAAGTCGATTTCTGAAGATGTAGATCCGACATTAAATTGCCTAGCAGATGATGTATTTCTTTTGATTAATATTTGAAGCAATGTTTTGATTTATTTTAATAACTTTTGGCTTCTGTATTTATTTGTTTTTATATAAGAATCGTAATTTTAATTTTGAACATTGAGTTAGTTTAGGATTTTCTCCAGGGAGTGGCAAGTATCCACCGCAACCTGGAGTCAAGTCCCTCATTCCTCATAGATTTAGGAATTCTGCTTTAGTTTAATTTGTAGAATTATCTTTTGTTTTAAATTTTTCAATAGTATTTAATAGTTCTTAATTATGCATTTAGTTCATTACTTTGTTTTCCAATTTGATTCAGTAGTGAGAATATATTGTAATACTTTAATTTTGAATAAGCAACATTGCCATTAGAGTGTAAATCAAGGTTTGATTTGTTCATGCATAGTGGGATATACCGACGTTTATAGAAAGGTGTCGCAATACCGACACTTAAAAAGTGTCGCCACTGCGACGTTTGGAGGAAGACGTCGCACTGGCGACATTATGGCCCAAAGCGTCGCTATGGCGACGACTACAAGTGCGACACAATGTCTAAGTGTCGTAATTGCGACGTTTGGAGGAAGACGTCGCACTGGTGACACTATGGCCCGAAGCGTCGCTATGGCGACGACTACAAGTGTGACACAATGTCTAAGTGTTGTAATTGCGACGTTTGGAGACCTTCGTTGCAATAGCGACGCCTTTTTCGCCGTCGGTATAACGACACTGATATGCGCGCTAAATCCATAAACGAAACTTATATGCACGCTACATAAAAATGATTTTATTGTTTCGTATCCGTGGCAATAGCTAATATCACGCGCGCATCCGCCCTCCGCTCTTGCAGAATAGAATTCGCCCTCAGCTCTTGCATAACAGAATTTTCCCTCAGCATTCGCCCTCAGCGTTCGCCCTCATCTCTTGTAGAACAGAATTTGCCCTCATCATTCTCCCTCAGGTCTTGCAGAATAGCATTCACCGTCAGCTCTTGCAAAATGGTAAGTTCTTAGGCCTTCCTCCTATAGTAGGGTTGACTCTATTTGGGGTTTTTTTGGTCAATTCCATTGGATTGTGTTAGGCTGTAGGGTTCTCTCTAGATGTCAAGAATCAAGATTCAATACCCTCTATTATCTTCATCACCCAATACAACATTTAAATTTTCCCAAAGAAACGCTTATTAATTTGGCAGCCATTATTTCTCCCTGCTTTAAAAACCCTACATTTAAATGAAAACAAGCATTGCATTTCAACTACAAAAATCTATTAGTGTTCAAATGTACATGTGTGCTACATTAACGTATGATATCACGCGCGCATTCGCCCTGAGCTCTTGCAGAACAACATTCGCCCTCAGCATTCGCCCTGAGCTCTTGCAGAACAGCATACGCCCTCAGCTCTTGCAGAACAGCCTTCGCCCTCAGCTCTTGCAGAACAACATTGGCCCTCGGCTCTTGCAAAATGGTAAGTTCTTACTGCAGGCCCTTCCTCCTATAGAGGGTTGACCCTACAGCCTAACCAAATAGCTCCACTTGAGAAAACTTTTCATAATCTTGGGGCTGGATATACTGCAGAGAAAACAATTGTAGTTATCATTCGTGCTCCAATATATTAATATACTTTTTACATTGAACTAAAGAAAGGGAAACAAGCAAATGCTAGCCATCATACAATGCTTTGACATAAGAGTTTTGAGTGACATACTTGAAAAAAGAACTCATCGACTGATATTTATAATCATTTGAGTTATTCAAGTTAAACACAATGTCAAGAATCAAGATTCAACACCCTCTATTATCTTCATCACCGAGTACAAGATTTAAATTTTTCCCAAAGAAACGCTTATTAAATTGGCAGCCATTATTTATCCCTACTTTAAAAACCCTACATTTAAATGAAAACAAGCATTGCATTTCAACTACAAAAATATGTTAGTGTTCAAGTGTACATGTGTGCATCACTTGTGTAGGGTATTCCTTTTGCACTTTCACATTATCCAAGAATATGTGCAGTATAGTTCATATTTTTTGTGATTTAGATTATCTTGAAAAAGGAAAGGTAAATTATTTCCCATGGAAAAAGAAGGTTTTCCCTTTTTACTACTGGAAATGATACAAAGAAGTTCCATTTATACCCGAAACTCCTATGAAACAGGAACCAAATAAAGGCCATGTCCTCAATGGACATCATTTGGCTTTGAAAATGGCCATTGCACAGTGTTGTTTCTTATATTACAGCACGATAGTTTCTTAGGTCATTTCTTGTTTCTTGAGATGAAAAACAACCAAATAAATCGTGAAGATCCTTTTAAGAAATAAATTACCATTTCTCAATCATATCTCAACTATTTTTTATTTTATTCAGTGGTTGCTTACTTTGAGAGAAATTTGACACTTTTATAAGGAATATAACATAAAAACACAAAATGGGAAGGAATTGATGATGTAGATGACCTTTAGTTGTTTTCAATTAAGAATTGATAATACACGATGCATGTTATGTACTACAAACTAGATTCCTTCCTGGAGTTAGGACACAGAGTATTGAATCAAAGTTGTAGTTTCTAACTTCTTGTATTGGTTCATCAATCTTGAAATTCGGACATTGCATGTCTTCATTGCTTCATGTTTGAATAATTTGCATCATATCGTACAATAGGAAATTAGGAATTATGATTATTATTACTTTATGGATCTGTTAAGTTACTTTTACGTTTGCATGGTTTAGTGTGAAATTATTCTAGTCCCCAAACACATATAATCAAGGAATTATAACGTGATTTCAAACATTAAATATCAACAAAATCGTTTAAAGGATATTGAAAGGAAAAAGGTGATGGACGATAGAAAGTGCCTTACTTAAATTCTCTAAGGATTTTTCAATAGTTGCTCCAAAAGCTTCACTTCAAGGCCCTTCAAGATCGTCTCCAACAATGCTATACCATCGGCTTCAACAATGTTGCTCCAAAAATGTCCTCAAGGTCTTCACAACAAGTTTACTAGAAGTTGCTCCAACAATATATTCAATAAGGTCTTCATTGTCAACTCGTCTCTTGTTTGGGTGCCTTAATGTGCAATGACATGTTTCCAGGACTGAATTCAATGCAAGGCATATTTGAAACTCTAACTTTGTCGTCAGGTGTCTTATTAGAAATTATTTCAGTTTTCATTTTGTGTTTTTAAGTTAGATATTGTTTTCAAGTTTTTACATTTATAATTTTATTGCAATGTGGCAGACTGATGAGAGAAGTGCAGGAACAACCCAGAGACAGGATGATCGCGGAAAGAGGCCAGCGGAAGAACATGTAAAGTGCCAGCATTGCTCTATATTCAGGAATTTTAGTTATTTACATAATTGAAATAATATTAATTTTGTTCAAATATGCAGACACCTAGCCATGGTACGCCTGATGATTCCCTCTTTGAGGAAGAGCTTTCTTCATCCCTATCTCCAGTGCTCTTGTTGCGAAAAAAGGCACGAAATGCAAGGTCGGAATTTAATACTTTGATAGACGCGCCTCAAACACCTGAAACAGAAGAGAAGATAAAAGAAATTATGAGCCAGCTAGAAAGATATCAGGTAATAATAAAAAGTCAAAAGGATATTTTTTTTGTTCTGCATGAGATGAATTGTGATAGTTTGATTTTTAATTTTTACATTGACTAAAATAACAAAAAGTTCTTTTGTATGTAGCGTTTTCTAGCACTTGTTGAATCCGGTGTTGGTGGTAGTGGGACACAAGGGCAAGAGATTGCCTAACAACCCTCTTGTACACCTTCTACTCCTTTAGGTGCCAGGCAAGAAACACACCCTGGCCAAGTAGACACCCAGCCAACCACTGAACGTGTTGGCAATGATGAGGCTGATATGGCCAACTACATTATTGCGTTTCCTGGAGCTACACGTGTCAGCTCCACAGGGACCATTAATGGCACGTTGTTGGTGAACGATGAAGGTGTCCCTATAAAGCATGTACAACTCCCGGGTAAATTTTAATATTTTAACTATTTCATGTACTTTATCTAAAACATATTTATCACGATTTTTATTTTTAAATTAATGATAATATCTTCTTCTTTTCTTTTTTTTTTTAAATCTGTGTAGGAAACAATGAGTTCTATAGGTATCTGGAGAGCCATGCGTTGGTAATTTTTGGCCCAACCATACGCACAGGGTGGAATTCCCAGAGTTCCAACCTGAAAAAAGAACTTCTAGATTATCTAGAAACCCTTTTTGGGGTCGGCATATTTGATAGAACAGCGGTGGCTCAGGTTGCCGGCAAATATTTGAAATATACCAGAGACACCTATAGGACGCAATTGAAATTTAACCCTAGATATGAGCGTCCTCTCACAGTTCCAGAGAGTGAGTGGAGAGCACTCATCCATGACGGAAAAGAGAAAAGGGCAAAGAAAGAAGGAAAAATACCAACTGGACCCGCAAGGTATTACAACTTTAATTCAATAGCTTTAATTTTCTCATGTCTAAAATAAAAGTGTGCCACGTCATATCTGAATTTAATCTTTTGATGCTAGGTTGCCTGACACCTCAAAGGCAACCAAAGCTAGGATTGAAAAAAAGGGCCATCACAAGCTAGGACAGGGCGGCTACTTGAAATTGGCCGCAAGAATTGTAATTAAGTAGCTAAACATCTTATAATTAATTGTATCGCCTTCCAACGTTTTTGTAATCCTATCAAATATGATTAAAAACACACAGACATATGTAATGTAGGGTGATGACTTCGGAACAGAAACAACAGAGGAAGATAAAAATATCGCTTTCCATTTCGGCTATCAAGCCGTAGTTGAACGTCGCATAAGCTTGGGGCAGGTCCCAAGATCCAGAATGCCTGATAAGGTAAAACATTAACCTTTCAATATGTTTTTTTTCATCCATAAATTTAATGTCTAACAACTTTGTTTAAATCAGGGGAGCAACACTACAGATGACGCAAATAACCCAGTTTTAGAGCCAAATGTAGATGATCCTCACGTGCAACCTGATCATTGTAGTAGGGACCAGGCCGACAATGCTACTATCAATGAGGGCCATGACGATAATTAATTTCCACTTATAATTTTTTCTAATTATACCTTGATGGTTGTCCTTATAACGTTTTTTGTTTAAATGACAGAGAATGTTTCCCTTGAGGATCTTACCACCCGAGAGGAAGATAGGGCAACAGTCCCAACGGCGACAACTGGTGCACCAGGTAAATAATCTCATTGCAATTTTTTTTATTAATATTACCGAACTAGTTCAATGATATTTAAAAAATTACAATTAAAATTTAATATTATCTGTTTTTGTAGGCGATGCCCCGTCACTGGATGAGACCAGACATCGTGACTACGCAACTAGGTCAGTGCCGACAACTGATGCACCAGGTAAATAATCTCATTGCAATTTATTTTTTATTAATATTACCGAACTAGTTCAATGATGTTTAAAAACTGACAATTAAAATTTAATATTATCTGTTTTTGTAGTCGATGCCCCGTCACTGGATGAGACCAGACATCGTGACTACGCAACTAGGTCAGCGCTGACAACTGGTGCACCAGGTAAATAATCTCATTGCAATTTTTTTTATTAATATTACCGAACTAGTTCAATGATATTTAAAAAATGACAATTAAAATTTAATATTATCTGTTTTTGTGGGCGATGCCCCGTCACTGGATGAGACCAGACATCGTGACTACGCAACTAGGTCAGCGGCGACAACTGGTGCACCAGGTAAATAATCTCATTGCAATTTTTTTTATTAATATTACCGAACTAGTTCAATGATATTTAAAAGCTGACAATTAAAATTTAATATTATCTGTTTTTGTAGGCGATGCCCCGTCACTGGATGAGACCAGACATCGTGACTACGCAACTAGGTCAGCAGTGCGGGTCGAAAGGCACGAAACAGGAGCAGAGAATGATGATATTGATGATGTAATTAGGAGCTTTAGAAATAGGAAGAAGAAAAAGAAAATTCAATAATGTAAAATATTGTATTATACTTGGAACGTTACCAATGACCATAAGAGCTTCCACCTTCACGTGGTTGGCCCTGTTTAGTAGAGAATAATTTATTGGAGCGATTTAATCTTGGATCAAACCACCCTCGATCCAGTGTAGCAACAAAAAAGTCACTGTTGACTTAGTTGCTACTCTTTCAGATCGTGGGAGGCTTGTTCCAAGATCATGCGACTCCAATAAATTGTTCTTGAAACAAAGAGGAGTTTATGCAGGTATGTTTTGACATTTTCAACATATGTTCTAAAATTATCATAAGAATGCATCTTAGAGTAAAAAATACTACATCAATTACTTGTATTTATTGTATAGATAATGATGGATTTTAATTGACTTGGCAGTGCAGGTACAAATCCTCTTGCATCATGAGCAATACAACTTGTCAACCAGGGTCATGTCCAGGATATTTTTGCTTGTGCGCTTGACCGGGTTCGTAATGTCACATTTTGTAAGTTCCTTTACAGTTCATAATTCAATATTAAGCTTGTTCATGATTATTATCTAGGTTTTTTGTATGTGTTTTTTCATCTATTGGATTGTAAGCAACTCTGCATGTTTCCTGTTGTTCACTATGATTTCTCCCATTACCACTCCCAAGATGAATCCGACTTTATTGTTACATAGGTAACTTTATTGTTACTATGATTTCTCCATTTACGATTTCATAGGTTACATCATGTAAAGTTGTCAATCTCAGGTTGGTGATGAGCTTTAGTTCTCCAGATTTGGGGCTTTTCTGATATTTTCTCCCTCATGTCATTTCTGCATCACCTCGTTGTTTGAGCATGCCAATTGTCTACCACTTGTACCAATTGGCACATGTCAATCTCTGAGTGGTGCCACATTTCACCTATTTTCAGTGAGAGTTTAGGGTTTCTCTAACATAGCTTCAGAAATCCGATTCAGTGCCTGCTTGAATGTTGTCACATAATACTCATGGTTTGGATTGATGAGCATGTTCTGAATGATTGGTTGATTCATAAGAACCACCCATATAGTCATCTTGAGATATTTCAGAAGTTTTCTCGGGTTTCCTTTTTCACCGTTTCTAGTGGGTGGGATGGTGTGGGGTGATCCATCAATACTGGTGCTCTTGTAGTAGGGAATTTGTTTTGGGGATATAAAGGAGCATTTGATGTAGATATCCCATTGGATGCATTCATAGATGGGCACGAGAGGTCAAGAATTTAAATTAAAAATATGCAACCTCTAGCATGGCAACCTGAAGGCTGCGAGAGACAATGGTTAAAGATTGTTTTGTGGTGGCCTTAATATAGTCGTGATTTCTTTCTATTATCTTAATGCAAATATATAGTCCGGTCTCATTAAAATGAGGATTTTGGTTGTATTTCTCTTTGGTTGTTTCTCTCTTAATGCTCCAGAAGTTGCCAAAAGTTACGATAGTTGTTTAGTTTGCCTGTTACAACTTAAAAGTGGTTTTTAGCAATGGGAGTCATGTTTTTTAAGGTTCATACTAATATGAAGATCTTGTAATTCTATATTCAGCATAAGAGAAGATGGCCTCTGCTTTGGGCGTTATGACAACAATTGCCACATCTACCTCATTGGGTAACAATGGAAAGGGGAAGAAGTTGGGTGCAATGTTTGATAATTATGGCAGACAATTGTCTTCTCTTTCAGTTTTTTCACCCATTTCCTTTAATCGCTCAAGCGGAAGAGGGACTCTGAGATTACGCGACAGAGAGAAGGTAGTTAATACAAGAGCTATGGAAAAGGAGTTGTACTTCAACAAGGATGGCTCAGTGACAAAAACATTGCAGGTCAGAGAAAAAATTATGTTTAAAGGAAGGTCCCCTGCACGTGAAACTTCACTGCGGTGGATCTTTCCTTGTCCACTTATATGAAATTTTAATGTGTTATTTTAATTTTTCATGGAGGGTTGTTATTTTAGATGTGTGCTCTGGTTTTATTTTTAACGTTTTATTAGTTCCCCCTCTTAAATGTCTTAGATTTGATAGGCATAATTTGAAAACTCAAAGGTGAAAGGAAACATATTTGTTACCCAGTGGTCTAAAAGGAAAGGGTTATGGCTGAGTCAAATTTTATTGTTATTGACAGTGTAATGAAATGTATCTCAATGCTATGGTTTTGGCCTTTTTATTGGCTGAATTAGAGGACCCAGTTGAAAATATTGAGGCCAAGTAGGCTGGTTTTCCTTTTTGCTGATGGTTTGGTGTATCTAATTGAATTAGTTGCCTAAGGTATTTTGGTTGCAAACTCCTTTTCATTTTTCATACAGTATTGGCCTTGTGGAATACATTTGATTGTGTGGTCTTGTTAGATCTACAACATTTGTAGTTGTCTAGTCTTATGGCCGAGGTGCACTTTTATTATGGAAATAGTTGATGCAATATTGTCATTTAATCCTTACTGCAGGGTAGCATGTTGAGAAGTTTCTTGTGAAACATTTGGTATTCAAAATGACACTTGATCCTATACGACATCATGCACTTGACTTCAAAATTCATATTCAAAGTGTGCCAGACAATTCTTGCAAAATTTCAAATATTTATGTTGTTTTAAACCATTATCTTTTTCATGTATTGGATGCTGAAAATGTGAAAAAGACTTTGGTATGAAGCCAACTGGTGAATAATTTCCAGCAAAACAACCACTTCCAAGACATGATTTAGAAGTAGAATATATGTACTTATGAAGCATAGAAAGATATCCTTGATGCATTGTCAATGTTTGGCTAGGGTTATTTTTGGAGAGAATAACTCCTTATTCCTAGAATAGTGATCTTCAATACAAGTAAATGCCAGAGAAGAGAGATCATCGTGTGACGCAACAAAACTGAAATTGGACCCCTAAGGAGAGCTGGTGTGTCTACAATCGCTCTGTCGGCATTTTCCCCTGGTTTACCCCGTTCTTTTCCTCCAGCCTGGGTCTTCATTGACTTCTTCTTTCTTCGGGTTTATTTATCAAATTCGTAGAATTTGATAAATAAATACCATCCACAATGGTTGGACTTTAATTTATATTCCCGACTTTATATTATCTCCAAGCCTTATAACCAATGTTTAACTTTCGAACACTTTGTATTTATACTCCACGTTTCTTTTTAAATAAATAACTTGTAATGAACTTTCGGCTCTATATTTCACCACCCAGCCTTACAACAATCACGCTCAGACTTATGCTAATTATCCGCTAATCGTTTAATTAAACAATTTCATTATACTCCGGCCCCACCTATATATATCAATAACCAATCAAACACTCGTATCGTACCTGGCTATCCTCCGCACACCTTAGTTAACCTCCGGGCAAGTTCAACGTGCGACCACCGTCAGATGGCCCTTCTCCAAATCAACGACTCTTGGCAATTTCGCTCGGCTTCCAACGTCGGGCTTTAACGTGCGATGGCGTGGGTTAAACGGTTGTTTTCCGGGGTCACTTCGCCATGTGTCGCATTCCCTATGGAATCGCTCGCGAATAGGAAATACCGCCTACTCCGCAAAAGCGGTGCGATATGGGCAACCCGCTTTTGTGATTCCGCTCGTGGTTTTGGTAGAGGGCTTGACCACGGGTGCATGTCTGGTTCCGCTATCCTTTTGTTTGTTAACTCATGTCCAATCCTCGGGTCGGGTTCCGAAAGCACAACAATTTTGTCTCTTTATTAAGCGGGATTTTAATATGTGTATTATCAAAGAAAACCAACACAAATTTTATAAGAAAATTGTTCAAAAGTCGAGCCCGCCGGACTTCAAATGGCGATAAACCATAATTCAAACCAAATTCGCGTTCCAAAATAGCCTGCTGACGTCGGCCAATTTTGTGACGCGAAAACCAAATGAATTCCGCCCTAATCTTTTTCGGGTCCGAAGTTGGCTGGCGTACGGAGGGAGAGTTGTGACGCGAATTTCTTATCAAATTCGCTCTAATCTTTTTCGGGTCATTTTCATTGTTCCCCGCCACCCTTTTGACTTTGTAAATAAAACAAATTACGTATGCGTCATTTTCATTGTTCCGTGCGCTAGCCAGTCTTCCATGCAACAAAATTCAAAAACCAACTGTTAACGCTTGCTGACCGTTACCTTGCTGAAGAGAATTGAAGCCGAGTATTTCAGGGTTCTTCTGTCATAACCAGCGCCTGTTTAAACACGTTTCATTTCCCGTAAACAGGTATTTATTCCAATTCCCCACTAAACTCTCTAAAAAATCCTGGTTTTAGTTTTAATTCTGCACTAAGGTCTGAAAAGAAGTTCAGTTTGGTCTTTTTCGTTCCCAGAACTGCAATTATATTCCCAAAACTGGTAATTGTGCCCCTTTTCCACAAAAACCCCGAAATTCCATTTATGAATCCACAAGAACCAGAAATGGAAGTTCCTGTAGCTCTGAATGTCGTGCCCATCAATGCCCCTCACAAGGACTTGGATTATTTGCCTTTAGCCGATATGGATTTTCAAATTAAGGACTTGTGTCTCTGTGAGAATCCTCTTCGAATATTTTGCCGCTGCAGAGACAATTATTTGAATGGTTCTGACATCATTGGACTTTGGGAATCAAATCTTCCTATGTACCTTCTCCCCTCAGTCCATATTTTTCCTGAGTTAATCCATTATTGCTCCGCAAAGTATGATCCCAACCAACGAGCAGTTTTATCCCCAAGTCAAAATGTCCTTTTCCCAATAATTGCTCAATCCATAAATGAAATGCTACAATTCCAACCTGGTCAAGCTCTCACTCCCCTGTCCATGGTTGAATTACTTGAGAAATCTACTAAGTTATCCCATGAAGAGTTAAACCTCCTATGCCAAACCTTCATGTTACCAGAGCATCAGCCTAAAAACCCTCCCCCTTATGGTTATACTTTCTTTATTGATGAGGGTAGAGTTATTTTAGACATGATATCTTCCATAATGGGCTTCAATACTAGTGAGTATGTTGATCACTTAACCCTAGTATTGTTATCCATTTTTACCCCTGGACAGCCTCCTGCTGTCAAGTACGATTTTGCATCTTATATTGTTGACAAAATCCATGATCAGTTCATGAGATTTGAGAATGAGAGAGTATTTAAGTATTCTTCTATCATATATCATCTCATGATTTACTTTCAGTCAGAAAATTTCCCTTTTTATGTTAAGAAACTTGATGCCAAAGGGAATCCTAGGTCAGTCATCTTTTGGTCTGCCATTACTCACAGATCCTCTAATTCTCCTTATTCCTATAATGAGTTTGTCAACCTTTTTGTTCATCCTGCAACTACCTTGTTGACAGGAGTCTCTCCTCATAGAATTAACAATGAAATCAAGAAAACCCTTCAGCTCTCAAAGCATTACAAGATAGGTGACTGGTACCTATATAAAAACTACACAGAGATCAGGATATATGGATGTGAATTATGCCCATTCAAACTGCCCAAGTATGTCCCAATGAGACTCTTTGCATTAGAATATTTCAGGCAGATGAATAATTCGGATATAATTCATTTTTGCAATGCAAAGAAAAAGGCTCAACTCAGGATCAAGAGCCAATTAGGTCCCTTCATTTGTAACTCTAGGGAAGCTGGACAAGAAGCCGAAAGGATTTTAGAAGACCATCTCAGACTACAAAAGAGTTTCTATTGGGTGCCTTATGATCCAAACAACTTTATCTGTGATAGAAGAATGAAAAATAAACAGTCACCATACATCCATCAAAGAATCCCAGAAATAGAACAATATGCTAATATGGATGAATGGACGGAAGGGACATTGGTTGAAAATGATAGTGAGCAGGTCAATGTTGAAAATGTAATGAAAGATCTTGAAAAGATACTTGACCTAGAATCTTTTGGACAGGTGCAGGGATCTTCTTCAGCCAGGACTTTACAACAAAATTTGCGGGAGATTAGTACAGTAGCAGTAGAATCTAAAGGAAAAGAAAAGGAGCCTGATATACAAATAATTGAAAAATTCATAATGACAACGCAACCAGAGACTTATAAAGAACAAGGTCAAGGACAAATTCCTCCTACTCAGATCAGTGAGCCAGAAATTTCTATTTTACAAACTCCTCTGAATATAGAAAAGGGAAAAAAGAGAGAGGCTGAAACAACTACTCCTATTGGTGGCTCTTATGAACAGCAAGATGTTAAAAGGCAGAAATTAACTCCCCTTCCAGAAGATGAATCATTTCAGGAAATCTCTGACAGCCAGGGAACAGAAGACAGTCAGCAAACAGATACAGGTAGTGGGACAGGAATACAGAGGCAGCAAAGTGCAGAAATATCTTCTTTCAAACCTCCAGTAAAAACTGCCTGGGACATCAAAAGAACATTCACCAATATAAAGGCCAGGAACGATCCACTTAGACTTCAAGTATACAGCCAATATTTGAAGATGGCTCCGAAAAATCAAGAAATATTGATGTCATCTTATGACATCCAACAGGGTAAGATGTTAATGAGCCATTTGAAGCCC
This sequence comes from Pinus albicaulis, assembly GCA_034641835.2. Classification (NCBI taxonomy): domain Eukaryota; kingdom Viridiplantae; phylum Streptophyta; class Pinopsida; order Pinales; family Pinaceae; genus Pinus; species Pinus albicaulis. Next base: position 1,476,236,928 of record CM076577.1, read on the forward strand.
AAGGTGCGGCAGCCTCAGACAGCTGCAGATTACGTTAGGAATAATTTTGAAGTCTTAGTAAAGGATATCCATCCTTTAGATCAAATTGAGCTACACAAGCAAACAGGTGAGATGATTTATTCTACTATGACGGATAAATCAATGATGACCCATAAGTTGCAGGATTCTTTGGATAATACTAATACACAGTTGCGGCTTGAAAAAGCCTCCTCCCAGGCTAAGGATAATAGAATCAAAACTTTAGAGGAAATAATCATTGGTTTGGGTCATAATCCTAAAGATGTGAAAGGTAATGAAGCTTTGATCAAGAGAAAAGATGATGATATTGCAGCTCTGAGAAAACAATTAAAGTTACCGGCCTCAAGACATCCACAGACTGCAGAAATCATCAAACAAAAGTCTGAGGAAGAACTAATGGATTTGCTCTTAAAATTGAATGAGCAACTTACTGCAACTGAAAAAGAGCTTGAGAATGCATTAAAAGATAAGCAGGTAAATATTCTAGTATCTACAGCAGGAGTAGTGACAGGTACAGCAACAACAGGTCAGCCAGTAGAATTGTCACAGAGCAACACTGCAAATTTGAACACTGATGAATTAACAAATTCAATGGAAGATATGAACATTCAGGCCATAGAGCTTCACAAAACAAAGGAACAATTGGCCACTCTAGAACTTAAATATGATCTTTCAAAAATGAGTGTTGCTGATAAAACAAGAGAAGTGAACAAATTAGAAAAAACAGTCAAAGCATTGGAAAAGGATCTCACATTGGAAAAACCTTTAAAAGAAATAAATGATATTCTTTGGGATAATATCATTCAATCAATAAAGGATGTTTGGCCCTCAATTCAGATAATGGATGAACAGAATAACTTAGTTAAATTGGCTCTGGATGAGATTGAGAGATCAAGACAAGAGTTGGGAAATATGCCAGAAGAGGCCAATAGACTTATACATTTTTGAATACTCACACTAAGAATCAACTTGCAGAAATTAGTATTCAGGACAGGACCGGAACAATTCTGGAAATAAAGAAAGTTTTTACTAAAAGAAATCTGGTACAAAATTTAGAACAAAGGTGCTCAGATATGCAAGAAGAAATCATTGCCTTCAGAGAAAGATTGAATATTTTGTTAAATAGAGGATTGCCCAGTCCTATAGTTGCAGAAGATAAGCTAATGGACCTTGATAGTTATATTGAAAAATTGGACAAATATGTTGATAATCAAGCTAGTTCTTCAACCAGTTCATCAACAGCAGCATTGCCTACAGGGAAAAACCTTCATGACAGATTGGAGAATTTATTTTATCTTGAGCATGAAGTAAATCATTTGTTCCCAAATCAACCTGATTTCTTCAGACATACTGAGGCTGATGAAACACTAAGAGAGTTACAAATGACCAGAGTGCCAGAAGTTCAATGGTGGGAAGAAATGATGGAACTTTTGTAAAAAATTATCCTTACATAAATTTTTGCCTATTTACCACAGTATATCATGATAAAAAGGATAAAAGGATGAACAAAGGTCAAAGAGTATCAGAGCAGTTAAAGAGTATCAATTAAATAAAATAATCAACATAGAATTACTAAAGAGGACAGCAGCAAGCCAAGATATAGGGCCTGCCTCCAGCACATTCTTAAAAGAAGGAAACAGCACAACATCAGTTATCATTTTTCTTATCTACGAGACCATCTGTCTCTATATTGTTGTAATGAATTCATGGACTATTTTACTTCATATAATATATTAAAAACAACATTTTTTCTCTTGTGAAAAAAAAATGATTAATGTTTATCACTCTGCCTTCAAAACTAGCGATGTTGGTCTATGTTGTTGGTTTATTGAATATTGATCGATGGTCTTCTCCATGATTACGCATTTTCTATTTCATGAATTTCCCGTTACACTAGTTTGTATTTCAGAACAATAGACCTTCAGTATTCTATACGATACAACTGCTATTCTACATCTTGCTATTTCACTATTATAGATGCCTCGAGCATATTTGGATGCTTTCTCGGTTAGCCGATACATAATCTCCATCAAGGACCCCGTTCTGGTTTAATATCAAGTCTTTGTGTGTCTGTGACATGGGGTATTTTTCTATCCTTGTCTAGGGTGGGACTTCATTTCCGGATGGATATTTGGGTTCCAGTACGGATGTGAAAATGTAATGACTTCATGGACTGTTTTACTTCCTTCTCATATTCAAGGTGGTGTGTTTTTCTATAGTGAAAAAAAAAATGATTAATGTTTGTCACTGCTGCCTTCAAAATAGCGATCTTTGATGCAATATTCTTTCGGATTTGTAATTAACGAGGTCATCATGGTCTTTTTATGTTTGGGACATATCTTACTCCTCACATGATTAGCTTTTTTCTCTCATTCAAGGATTTTGGGTACTTCATTGTATTTGGAAAAATGGACGTGGTGTCTCTCATCTGTTGTTTACTATTCTCACTATTCACTTTCTTACTGATACATGAGCATATTTGGATAGCACCACTATCGGTTGTGATATCCATCTAACGATGGTCTGTAGGTTTTATCATCCTGCTGCAAGCCCCGCTGACGCACGGTGTTTTCTATCGTTATACGGAACAGACTTCCACTTTCTGGGATGGACGTTTGGGTTAAATATTCCCAGATGTGAAAATGTCAACTAGCTTCATGTCTTTGTTTACTTCATATAATATATTCGAAACAACGTTTTTCCTCTTTTAAAATTTCATTTTTTAAAAATTGAACCTTCCGTGTAATTCAAGCGTCTTGTAAGCGTGGAGGTGGGTTTACGGTTTTGTCGAGGCACCATGGTCAACGACAGGACCCACATTTTATTAAGTAATTGTGACAATTTACGAACATCGGAAAACGGCAGTTTCAGCTTCATCAGAACCCGGCCCCAGCCATGTTAAAAACGACAGGGTTACGGAATATACAGGCTTGATTTCAACGTGGACCACTGTTAAGTAATGGTAGCATGGTTTCAGAACATGTGAAAAGCAAGCATTCCGCACCTCCGTACGGACCACATTTACCGTCGTAATTGTGTGACAGAGTTCTGAGCCTTGGAAAAGCAAAAGCGGTGAGGTTAAAAATGTCCGGACCCCATTTGCGTGGAAGGAAGTGCGACGAGTTATAAAGAAAGTGGAGGTGCGACGGATTGGAAAACAGTGATGACGCTTGTTTGGAAGTGACGAAAAAGTGTTAATCTTTATCGACACTTTTTGGTTGTGTACGGAACAAAGCGGTATGGTAAACCACGGTTTTCCGCCCTCCGCTGTCGCTCTGCGGCAGTAATGTGTCCGGGCAACGACGATTTGGCCGTGGAATTTCGGCCAGAATTCTCTAGTGACTCCTACAGTAGGTCCATTGAGCGTAATAAAGTCTACTAACCTTCCCCCATTTCTCTGATGTGCACTTACTATCATGGAGAAGTTCATTAGAGGCGGTTACTGCTTGCCATTTTCAGCCATGGTGGGATCCATTGATGAGGCCAAAGAAGGAAGAGAGTGTCTCGATTTCTTCCAACTACGATTTGTGAGGACAAAGCAAAATTTGGGAGAGAGGCCCTTAATGTTCTCAAGTGTCCAGCTAATTGGAACATTAATTTTCCTTGTTCATTTTTGTGTTCATGATTGATGAATAAAATGTAAGAGGACAAGAAAAACTCCTTAAGTCAAAGAATAAATACATGCCCAATGTGAAAAGGGATAAATACGGGCCTTTTGTGAAATCCATATGGTAGTGACATTGGACCACATGAAACCAAACAATTTCAAGAAGGGATCAATATGAAGAAATTCAAAATACCATTGAAGTGGTTTAGGGTTTGTACCCTTCTAAAGTTATAAAAAAGGAGAGAGGGCTCAGAGAGAAAATGGTTTTGAAAAGTTTTTAGAAAATGAGGGTTGGCAACAAACAACAAAGCTCTCTGAAAATTTGTTTAGCCTAAAGGAAGAGGATTTCTACGTTTTGAGAATCACTCCTCATTCCTTCGAGTAGCTCGGAGGAGAGATACTAAATGGAAACCCCATGCATCAGGCATTTTGGCCATTTCCATCTATTAGCAGGTACTAGTCTATTAAAGATTACATGGTTAGCAGGTTGTTCGCAGTGATAATCTGAATCTCTGGAGATCTAGTTGTTTTAAGAAGATTTCTCCTGGGGAGAAGTGTCTTCGGCCACTAGGAAGGATATCTCCCCATTTTTAATCGGATACACATCATTTTTATAGTTTTATGGGTTCAGCCCAGGCTACGGCGCCGAGGTCCCTTCACATTGCGTTTTTAACGTAGAGGTTTAAATGCGCTGTTCCTTTTTGTGCAAACTCTGTCATGTAGGCGGGATAAGCGACTTTTATCTCTGTAATTCCTTTCAGTAGCTGATAATATTTCTCATGTTCTGAATCTATTCATATTGTAATAAAATTAAATACGTTATAATTTTAAGTTTTCTAACGATTTATTCAGCTTTAAAGTTCGGATCTGCCCGCACGTACGTGCTTTGGTAAATCACGAGGGGATGGATAAATTAAAGGTTAGGTAGTTCCACCTTGTGGTATGGATGCGTCCATTTATTAATATATGTCTGTCGCCTATCTGCCGCTTCTGACGGGCGGTGGCTTCTAAAAAATAACGTAATATAGTGGGTCTTTCTCCCTGTGTTTAAGCACCTTAATCATCGGGGTTGTTTATAAATATCTGTTTTCCTTGTCTTTCTTAAAGATATTGAGCCTGCGCCTTAATTTCGATTGATTTTTCAGCTTTTATTAATAGCAACAAAGAAGGTCACGCTGGAAACTTGATAAGTTACCCATGTTCAAAGTCATGGGGATTGGGTGTTTTCTTGACTAGTCGAGAAGGAGAAGCTGTTGCTAGCTTTTTTTCTAACAATTCTAGAAAACTGAGTCCCTCATAAACATGTCTATCGAATCCTTACACTTTCCCACCTTATTGTTACGAATCTCTGATTATACTTGTTTTAAGGCCTAAATCACTCACTTTTCCCCAACCTTTAGTTCTCCATGTTATTATAAATAATTTATGTAGTTAAAAACATGAATTTATGTCTATTTCATATGTTTTCAATTTTATTCATCGATGAAACGACATAAAATTTAAGTTATATTTCTGGATCCCTTATTTCGGCGAGTTTTCAAGGTAACCTAGGTGTGGAAGAAGCCATTTAACCCTAGTTTGATTTGATTACGATATCCTCTTGAGAATTGGTTTTATTATTAGATATAGGGATATAGAGTTTTATATTAGATCCCCTCTTGAAAATATTAGCTCTTGACATAGTTAAGCAGGCCAGTGCGCTGGTGGGCTTGACTAGCCTGCGGGTCTCATCCTTTCTTGTAAAAGTGACATACAGTAAGTGCCACCATGATAAATCCTAAGGTATTTTATTTTTTGAATGGTAGTAGCCTTTGTGAAAAAAAAGGGAATATGAAGTTTTCGGATGCATGATGGGTTCCCAATTTGGAACATTACACAAAAGCTTATTTCACACAACTCCACCAGACCAGCCGTACCTCCAACTTAAACTCACATTCCATATATACTCTCTGCGCCATGGGCTTCCAGGAAGTCTCAGAATTAGATATCCCTTCAGAATCCTCCACTTCATCATGGAAACGATTCTGAAGAAAGTCCGAGGACTCCTCTTAGAGGGGATAACATTTTTCCTTCACTTCTGGAGGAATACATTCAAATTAAATAATTGTAAATCCCTAGTGAAGAAGAAAAGAGGACTATTTCTTTAATATACCCATCAATAAAAACAGAGTGAAATAACTAACATATATATTTGGGCCTTATATCGGTTCAAAAAAGAATCTATCTTTCTGGCAGCGAAGAGAGAGAGAAGAGAAAATGTTTAATGGAGAACTAACCCTTTATTTGGAGGAGGTAGAGTGTAAGAAGAAGGTAGAGGAAGAGGAAATGCGAGAAGGAGGAAAGAGCAAGAAAGGAACTAGAAGTCCTTTTGGATTCCCTATAGTAGATGAAGAGACTAATGCAACTATGAAAAATATCTTTTATCAGTTCTTCCAAACTTTCATGGACTAAAAAGTGTCAAAGGAATCTGGAACCTTCTTATTTGAATTTGAAGTTCTATTCTACAGAACCTATGATTATCTAGGAATGTCATAAACTTAAATTATTATGCAACATTGAAAGGAGCAACATTTTAAAATGGTTTATGAGTTTAAATCACTGGTCATATGGATATGGGATAGACAAAAATCATTTCTAGATAGATACTTGGAATTCTGCAATACATACTAATCAATCCCTTAAAGAAGAAGTGTTCAGATGATGCAAAAGGATAGAAAATGAAGAATTTGTTGGAAAGATTCAATTATAACATCAAGAGGAAAAAGAAATGGAAAACCTAGATCAGAATGTTTCCAAAAAGCTCTCTTGTTAAAAAAAATTAAGGATGAATGGATAGATATCCTCAATATGATGGGAAAAGGGAACATATGTAAAACTTTCATTACACAGTATAGATACTAGTTAACATCTGATATTTCAAGAAGAAATGGAACTAAAGATTCAAAGAGGAACTACTGATCTTGCAGGAACATGATAAGTATGCATTTGGAAGACGATAGTAATGAAATAGAGTAACATAATACAATCATTCAAATAAAAGCATTCAAAGTCATGGCCAAGCCAAACAGACAAACACCCCTTAAGTTAGAAAACAAAACAAGCCCGAAAATGATGCCCCTTGTAATCACTTTGCCTCAAATATGGGAAAACATACATAGAAGAGTGTCATTTAGATGTTTAAAAGTAATAGAGACTTGTGCAATATGTTCACGCATGTACACCAAGATTTGTCCTTCCTCACAGTCTTAAGTTTGTATTTCAGAAGAAACACCCACAAAATTCCACAGCAAGATCTCTTACTTTGTCTCTAAGCCTTGGCGGGGACCTCGGTTTCGGGGTTTTAATAATCAATGCCCTTAATCAACCCCACCAAATTGGAACTCTTGGTAGCAGCATGGCCCCAATTTCAAAATCAATCTCTCAACCTTGAGCCGCAAGGTACAAAATCCTTATGGAAGGTTCTCCCACAGTATTATCAATATCACCTTACTATCCCTCCATATCCAACATATTCAAACTTACCCCTCAACGAATCCACAACATCAAAAGCTGAAATTAAATCCACCACTTCCATTACCATTTCCTCAAAAATCAAATTAATTGCTGATAGCCAAACCCAAACAATCATAAAGAATATATATGATAGAAGGTCAATAATTTAACCTGTTTGATTCTCTTACTTTAGACCTTAATGATGTTCAACTTGGGTACGGAAGAATATGAAAAAGCCTTCTATAAGATTTATATAAGAGAAAAAACAAATTAAGGGAAGATTCTCTACGGGTAAATAAAAGTCTTGAGGAAAACTGCTCCTTTCAAGACCAAAATATTCGAAAAAATCCAAAATATAAAACCAATAATTTCATCTCCTATATTGAAGCAGCCATCAACATCTACTTCCACTATTTTCCGGAAAGATTACAAATTGATAAGGGGTGTAGAAAACAAATTATGATGCCTAACTATGATTTCCTAGATGAGTTAAGAAATTTTGTATTAAGATTCCATTATTACGGCTTCTCAGAAATTCCAATCTTATGAAAGACAATAAAGAGTTGAGTATAGGGAAAAAGAATAAAAGAGATAAAGAAAATACAAACAACGAAAAAATACGCAGTCATCGTGGTGATTTCCATTCCAAAGTATCTAAACCAGGAAATCCGATTCATTAAAATACCCAAATGGAATTGAAATCAAAACACACTTATGGATTTAGAACCTTAATCAATATCATGACTAGGCAAATCATGGAAAAACTAAAACTTCCTAATCTTCTTTTACACCTGCACTACTACGAACAAAGTGAGATATCATAAATGATCCAGCAGATGAAGTGGCCGAAGAACATTCCGGTCATATATTCAGGAGTATACGCGATTTTATGATCATCCTAAAAATGATACGGAGGACATGCTATTATATTAGAATACTTTGATTTGGCTACGGTACTTTATTAAACATGATGGTGATATGTACATCTCGATGGAGGAGGTTCAACTTCAAAGAAATTCACCTTGTATCCTCCGACAAAGAACAATCACGAAATTAGATGATACTGAGTGAGTTGATGAAGAAGAAAATGTACAACCTCTGTTTCACTATTTCGGAAATTAGTGAAGATAGTTAGATGCAGATACTTTGGAAAAATTATGAATCTTCTTCGAGTTTAAACACAGTGCTTTCAAGAAGAATCTAACATTGAGGTTCTTATCCTCAAGATAGATGTCTCTTTACTCTGAAGAATTTGGCGACTCGTAATTAAAATCTTCCAGAAAACCTAACCAAACTGCAAGCAAAAACTAAAGAAATTTTAGCAACTAGTCAAATATTCTGAAGATACTCTTCTGCATATGCATGGGAGTACGGTGACATGAAGGGATCCAGCCACAAGAGTGCACTCATCACATCCTATAGAGGAGAAATTGTAAAACCAATCAAACAACCTCGAAGAATGGTCCGTCTTAGAGAGATTGTTAAAAATTACAAAGGTATTACATGTCCTTTATTTATCCCATTTGAATGGTCATTGGGTGTCTCCTTTGGTGAATTTTACCCAAAGAAGAATGGAAAATGGAGGGTATACAAATTATCAAGAAAATTAAACAAATCTCTCTTAAAGACCATTTCTAACACTTCCACCAAATATTAAGACTGGACAAGCTAGTAGGAATAAAGTACTTTTCATTTTGGATGGGTTGGGTGGTTTAAAACATGAATTTAAGTATCACTTCGAGATCAAAGATAAACCATTTACTGTCCTGGGGCACCTATGCCTACCAATTATTTCTCTTTGATGTTCTCTTAATGCAACATTCAAAGGGCGATATTAGGAATGCCAGAGTCTAATACACAGTTATATAAAGAGTATATACATGGATGACTTCAAAGTTTGTAGACACATTTGGAAAAATGACATGAAAACTTGGAAAAAGTTCTAAAGATATGTAAAGAAGCAAACCGCTAGTAATTCATGAAAAGTGTTTTATGATGTTTCCTCAAGGGATTGTCCTAGGACATCACATTTTAGGGAGATGGATGGGGGTTGGTAAATTAAAGTTCAAGTGTCTCAGAGTTCTAATACGAAGTTGTCGAGAAAGATATTACGAGTTTTAGGATTTACGGGGATGTTATATAAAATTTACAAAAAAACTTACCAAAATGCAGCATCTCCCACTTTCCATTACTTACCCCAAGGTAACCAATTCGAACGGAATCCACCGAGCGCGATTTAGCCTTTAAAACAGAAAACAAAAATCTACCGAAGCACCTATTTTAAGGGACCTAGCGGAAATTACCTTTTCATATTTCAACGGATGTCTCGGACACAACTTTAGGAGCTATATTGGGACAAAAATGCCTAATTTCTTATGCCATCTACTATACAAGTAAAAATTTGACTCCTTCATAATTAAATTATCTTGTATTTGAAAAAAAATTCTGGCAAAATTGTTCATTTCTATAAATAAATTCGAGACACTATACTTGAGCTATGAATTTTTTTCACATAGATCACTACGCAATTAGGTATTTAATGAACAAATCAATTACTAATGGCGAGAGTCACAAGATGGTTATTTCTTTGAAATTTAACATCACCATTTTGAATATATTTTTAGAAAAACAAAATCAGTATGGTACATTCTGTCTAGACTCCAAAACATTCAAGACAATACTCCATTTGAAGATAAATTTCACCGATGAATATCTCCTTTGTTACCACTCAAACTCCTTGGTTCGCTGATATTGCCCTAGTACATATCTAGTTTCAGGGAAATTTCATCAATTATGAATGCAAGAGATAAAATAAAGATCATTTATGACAATACCAAATGTTGGCGTCAATGGATTGCTAATAGGTTATACAAGCAGGGTCCAAACTTTGTTATCGGAGGTGTGTTTGGGGAAAACAGAATCATGAACCTTGTGGTGGACACTTTGCTGATAAGAAGAGTCCTCGAATCCATTCATTTAGGATATTATTATTCCTTCTATTTAAGGATGTAGTATGTCCAAAAAGGTGTGACGAGTTTCCAAGGGTAGGGAAGCCTTCTCATCGGTGATTCCATTGCATCCTCGGTACACATTAGACCTTGTGAGAAATAAGGCTTTTGGATTTTGTAAGGACATAATCCCCCATCAGAACTAAAAATAAATATTAGTTTGCATTGATTATGTACCAAATGGGTAGGGGCTTCAATCCATTAATTTAACGCATACGAAGCATACGTAGTTAATTTTATTTTTGAGATATTTTTATCATTTGGTGTCTAAAAATTACGAGATCGAGCTCGGTCTTGTCAAGGCTGATACAGAAAACCATTGAAAATAAAATCAGACACGAAAAATATCTCTCCCTGCCATCTACAAAAAAAAACTGGCCCCATTCGATCAAATAAGGTCCATTGAAGGATCCTAACAAAAATTTGTTCATTCACACAAAATGTTCGGAAAAAGACATAATGTGTCATTATCTGAACTATGGAGCTCTGACAACATCACCCTCATATAAGACATTTGGAAAACAATTCTTGTTTTATAGAGTTTAGGGTCAACTTTCAAAATATTAGTCCAGCCTAGGACTTGATCCTAGCAATGCACGAAGCTTCTGGCCAGGCAGTTAATGGTCAGATGGAATCAGACAAGATGCGGTCTAGAGAACAAGCACTGATCCAACAACAAAGGACTAGATGACATAAATAAGTACATCAGGAAAAAGAAATTTAAGGGTGGCTTTCAGCCTCTTATTTGATTCAAAGATTAAGGGATTTTCAAGGTAAATTTCAAACTCATTGGCTTGGGCCATAACAAGTTATTGAAAATGTTAGAAAAATGGAGCAATAAAAATCAGGACAATAGATGAAGGAAAAGTAGCTTTTCTTGTAAATGAATGAGGCCGAAATTGTGTCATAAGCCACTTTCAAGAGAAAGAATTTGTTAAGAAAACTTGAAGATAACATTATTGATATGAAGTTAGTGAAGAATTGTTCTTCTTCTTCACTGTAGTGTATTCTTTTTCAATCATTTTGAATTAAATATATATATATATATATATATATATATATATATATATATATATAAGAAATAAATAAAAAATAAAAAATAAAAGGTATAAGCATGAAAACCAATCATTGATTCGCATGTTTATACGAAGAAAATCTAAGGTGAAATATTTTGCAGCCACTTTAAGTTTTCAAAATTATTCTTCTGTAATTAAGTATCATAAAATGTAAGTTGCGATTCACTTTTCATGCCCCATGATCCCATATCATTCATTCCATCCATATCACCCATCCATATGTAGCTCCATCCCTCCTTCATAATCCATCTCATTCACTCACCCTCCCTCCATTCCTGTTCATTCCATTCCATATCTCTATAATTCTTTTACGGTATATTACGCATACCTAATGCACGGCCATGCTATTTCTCTACGGCCAATAGTTCTTAAACCTACTTGATGAAACAAGGATGAGTCCGACGTAATATTATGGAGCCAAGAATCTAATATTTTTAGGATGAAAGATAAAGCAAAACAAAGCAACAAAAAAAAAATAAAAAAAAGAGGCTAAAGTCACATGTGTGGAAATTAATTTTGATAAAAAATCATGAAAAAGATAAATACCTTGGTGCAAGTCATATGTTTCCTAAAGTTATTTTATTATTCAAGTTGATCAATGCCTATCATAAAAATTCTCAGGCCAATCCATACATTCACTCTCCATAAAAAATCATCACCCAATTAAAAATTAAAATTGGGTTTCTAGAGAGAGTGACCTTCAGCAAGGTGCGTGTCATCGGACATGAATTCATTCCAGTGGATTTTTGAAAATCTTCATAATATTTCTTCTGGGTCCTTTAAACTATATCAACTCCCCACGCTTCGGGTTATCCTTGTGACGTTTACCACTACTATTTCATTTTTTAAATACTCATATCATTATATTGTATGTAGTTCTCATCAGAGAGGTCAATTTTAAAGACAGGAACAGCAACTTCCCCAATTACTCTTTAGCCGGAAGAAGAACAAAAATAGACGATGAGGTGAAGCCAAGAAAGCAATTTTTATCAAGAAGAAATGGGACTTATTGTAAGGTCAAAGCCAATTGGAGTTATAAATAATTAAAGGATACCCTCATATTAAGGGGCTATTACAATAGGTTACGTTGTTGAGCTTTATAGAAGTTCAATGGATTCCACAAAGAAATCACAAAGTCATTTGCCGAGTCATTCGATGGATCGGTGAAATTGGGATATCTGATTTACCATAACAAATTCATTGTAAGCGAAGCAACGGGTTTTTTCCAAGGCAGGTGAACAACGGATTTAGCAAAAGGGTTCCATAATGAAAACATGGAACAAATGCTAAAAAACTCGGTATGGACATTTCGGTGTTTGAAAAGATGTTCTCCGTTTAACTGAAAAATAGATGGAGGAATATCACTGTTGATTTTACAAAGTTCTGCTGTGAAGGTAGATTTGATACTTATTGTATATAATACTTCTAGAACTCACACGTTCATTATAGATGATGAAATAAATCTTACGCTAACTATGTTAATAATTGAAAACAAATGGCATAAGAATGTCCAGAAAGGAAGCTTGGGTTCGAAACTACCTTACCTCCTCATGGCCAGTGCATCTTAAATGGGTTTCATTTCAGAAAGGTAGGAGATAAGTTGGATGAACTATCCAAAGAAACCATTTTGAAGAACCAAAAAAAAGAACAATTTGTCCATAAACGCCCTGTGGAAAGAAGTAGGAGAAGAGAAAAGTTGTTAAATCTACATTGAAAATCAAACATTATGTATCAACAAGGAAAACAATGAGGAAATAATCTGCGAAAAGTGGGTAAAAATTAAAGCTCCTTTCAGAATAAAAAGGAAGGAGAAAATTAACAAGTGAATGTGTTCAGAAGGAGAAGGGAGGTACACGCAAAAGATGAAAAATCCCCTAATTTGAGAAGAAGCTCAGGAGCTTAAAGGCATGGTGAAAAATACATGCATTAAAGAAATTGGAATCATAAACATTGAAGAAAGGAAAACTCTTACATCGGTTGTGGATATCACCAATATTCACCGATTTGAAAACCACGGTAGAAAGACCCCGGATGTAGATCATTGTAATAGATTTATGACTATGTGGAATCAATTTAAAAGAAGAGCACGGAGGCAAAAATATCCCAGGTCACAAGAACCTCAAATTGAAATTTTAAAAGAGACAATTATGATTGGAATGCCTAAATAACCATATCAAAATGAAAATGAAATCTGAAGAGCAAGTCAAATTGAAAGGCATCAATCCAACATATACTTGTCTCTTCGGAAAATGGTACTATCACTAAAAACAAAAGTTAGAAAACGAAGGAAGTGTGGGCACTCATTAATCGAGTTCAAGAAACCCTGTAGAAACCCGGATGGACGATTGACTACCAAAGAAGTAGAAAAAGGAGGTTAGATGTTCTTACATAAGTATTAATACAAATGGAATAAAAATTTTGATGATACATGAGGACATAAGAGGACACTGATGAGAATATTGAGCCCTAAAATTGTCTTCTCTTTTTGCCAAAATCCGCTTAGCTGTCATTTCTTATCCATTTATAGACCTAAGAATCCATCAGAATAAGTTTAAAATCACTTAAGGAATACATGAAATGACTAACATGTTTCTTAGCACCTTTTGTGATTTTTATTGTCTAGCCAGTTGTATGTGGATTTTTAACTACAAAATACGGTCATTAAACAGCCATTCAAACGTTTCGTAGCTATTTACTGGGTGTTTGAACATTATTTACAGTGTCATCAGGAGAAAAAGCATGTATGATTGATTCAAATATTTCTTACATCATTCTATTTTTCTCCAAAAGGTAGGTAAATACTGCTTGGAGATGCTTGTACACGGTGGTCAAAATAAAAAGTCAAGAAGGCTGATTTCTATAAGGATAAGGACTCTTGATTTTTTGCTAGAAAATCACAGATAAAAAAAGAATTTTAGTTTGATTTTGCCAGCTTTAAAAATACACCTATACCTACTTTCATTCAATATGAGTTGTTTTCTAAAATGCCTATAAATTTAGCTCGGTGAGGCAAGAAAACAGTCAGAATACTTATTTTACCATCTTTGTGATACTCTTGTTTTCAAGTATTTCTTATAATAAAAAATTATAACTCTGATGTTTATTTCTGAACACAACGAGGAGTTAAATATTTTTATTCCAAATGTAAAAATTTTGCTATTTGAAGAAGCTTCAACTCTAGATAAGTAGCTTTCAATTTTGTTTACTGTTATATTTCTTACTTAGACGATTTCCGAGTTCATATCTTTTAGTATCTAACACCATTATTTGTTTAGATAAAAGATCCTCATTAGTTAGTCTTTCCTAATCTTATATATCTATTGTTAAATGAATTTAAGTATATATTCTTAATTACTAACATAGTTTTTGTCATTGAATTAAGAAAGATATCATTATCCTAAAGCCATTCTTTTTCTCAAGCTTTTTCAACATATCACTATTATGTGGACAGAATTTAGCATACTATGTTGAGTTATTAGAATTTCTGCATCATTAACGCAATTAGATAGAAGATCCTCACGTATTACAAACGGTCTTCTTCTCAAAATATTCCAATAAATCTCTAAATCCATAAAGAGCTGTGGTTGTATATTTGTGAGTTCTTTGAAGATCCTTGTCTAGTATTTCTAATCTCCTTAAATAAACTCTTCCAATAAATCTCTAGCGAAGTGAAACAAAAAATCTAGTTGTTATTTCATATTTGTTTCAAATATTCATAGGAGATGCTTATTACGTATAGCGATATTTTTCTCAAGCTGTTCAAAAACCCTCTGTCTTATGAATCCATGTTCTAATATTTTATATTCTAAGTTGTTGTTTGTTTTAGGAAGAATCCTCACATCACATTGAGTTTAATCTCTTTCACAAACTATTTCAAACAAAACTACAAAACTAAATAGGATTGAGTTGGGTATAGTATTTTGAGTTACCTTTCATCATTCAGATGCAATCTATAAAATCATGGATTACGGTCTCATTTTTCACCATTTACTATAATTGAGAGACATAATTTGCAACCTCACTCTGTTTTAAGTCTAATTTCCTTTTATTTTCTTTTTGACATGGATTTAACTTCATATCCTAATCATGAATATATGCTAAAAACTCAAAACATAACAAAACTCAAAAACATCAGCAAAATCTTGAAAACAATGAAATAATAAAGAGATCTCAATCTATGGTGAAATGCCCTCAAGTTTACTAATGGCCGTTAATAATTTATGCTAAATAATTAAGGACCATGGATGGCTAACACCTGCATGTGTGGTGGTGGTTTTATCATGATTCATGTACTAGTCTCATGAGGTGTAGCATTTACCTATCTTTCAGCAACATTTCCTCGAATCTTGTATTCATTGTTGCGGTTGTTCTAACCATGTCCTGGCTACTACAGGATTTTCTCTCATCATTTCTATGGGTTGGAGTGTTATTAACACTCCATTTTTTGTGTTTTCATATTGGTAGGTCTCTAACTTTAGAATATGGGAATATTCTCATTATTGTAAAAATTTTACAGTTTGGAATATTACATTCTTGCTCCAATGCCAAGAAGCTTGCTCCAAAAAATCTAAGTGTCAGGGTGTGTGAGAGAGGGATAATAGTCTCCTAGACTCAAAATGAACCGAAAAAAGTAGCAAAATCTTCCATTTGATCCTCAAAGCCTTTTTATATAGAACAGCCTCTCTCTTCATTTTCCATTATTTTCCTTCATTTTTGCTCTCATACAACTTTGTGACATTTCATCCATACTATAATCTCCATTGTTTCATAAATAAATGTGTCAAAATATTCTGTTGCCTCTCAGCTTCTTTTATACATTTCCTTTCAAATTCCCAGCAACCATATTAAATCAAATGAACACCCCACTAAAGTGTTTTCTGTTACATTTGGCAAGATAACTGTCTGTCCATCCATTTGTGGTTCCTTCTTTTCAATTTTATTCTTAGAATTTTCCTGGGGTTGTTTACAAATGTTTAGCTTCTTAGTTTTTATACTATGGATACCCTCCTATGCTACACGGTGGCCTCTGATCTTCTTCTGAAAGTGGTGTTTCTTTGAAATATGTAAGTTTCTTAGGTCTATTAATATGTTGTCTTCCATCATTGCACATGTATTACATTGTGAAGATCAACTTGAATTATTAAAAATATTATGAGTGGTATTCTTTGTAATCGAGGAAATAATTAGAATTAGAAAATGTCAATACATCTTTTGAATGACTATAATCCTCTATTACTTTGAAATGATCATCCCCAAAATAAAAAAAATCAAAATAATTTAAAAACTAAAACATTCTATTAGTAGGCAGTGGAATTTTCCACTAAAGTTATGCAACACCTCCTGACTCCTCCTCCGTCATGTCACAAGAGAGTCATTAATAAGGTTATCAACAAAGGTAGAAAGATATGTATTGAGAAACAATCACTTTAGCTAAAGCATATTAGGAAAGCGCATAGCCAGGAAGATAAAAATTTTTTCTCACCAATGTACTTTCATAATTAAAATTTGTTTGTGGTCCCCATTCCAAATCATCTAGATCTCAAATGGCATTCATGGCCTATGCCCTTCATATTCTTGGCACTTTAAGATGCATCCCCAATATTGAATAACATTGAAAATTCTAGCTAAGTGGCCTGTGAAATTTTCATGTACATATGTCTAAACCAATTGAAATCCTTTAGTGCAAAAGGGTACATGTAAGTGTTTTGGAGAAAAATAATAAAAAAAACTTTGCCCTATAATTGTTTTTTTTTCTTGTATCCTTAAATATTTCTAAAATTTCCAAAAATTCATGACACACCATTGGATGCAGAATTAAAATCCATATCTAATGGTATCCATTATGTCACATGCTGCAAGAAGACCCATATTGATAAACATTGAAAAGATGTATTAAAAAATGTGTTGAGGCATTTTTTTGCGCGTCTTCAACTTTATCAATGTGGGTATTCTCAAAAGTATGCATAGGTACTTATTAGATTCAAAATTTAATTTCGCATCCAACGAGTGTCGAAATTTGAGTGAAGCTATCAACGGATAGCCAAAAATACGATGGAACAAAATTTCTACATTTCTTTCCTCCCAAGTCATAACTCTTATTCTATTTTCCCTATTATTTATTGTTTTCTGGGATGCCCTTTTAGGATTAAATTTCCTCTAATTCTCCCTTTTAACCTCCTGGTCTCCTCGTTCTCATCGGGATTTCCTAATTCTATGAATTTTCCAAATGCCATGATGGATTGTTTGTGGATTCCATTGAAAAATATCCTCCCCTTATGGGTCTTCCTAGTACCACAATCCTTGTTACACCTTTGAAACCTCTGTATATTTTTTCTGTACTCTTTTAGCCACTCAATGGAATAATTTTTAGTTCTTTTAATATTATCTAAAAATTGAGTTGGTAATCTGATTCTCTATCATGGATACAGAGGATCAGTATACATAGTATATTATAGAAAGTTCTCTTTCATCCCATTTAATTAAATTTCAATGGATACCTATTCTTTCTGTCCCTCCGTTTAGTTCCGAGAAAAATAGGATGGTGATCGAAAATTCTGCCTCTGCCAACGATGAAAGAGGAGATTTTTTTCCATTAAATTAAACTACACAAAGAAGACCATATTCAATCCCGCCAAACGTCCTCTTATCTTGTTCCCTATTACACTAGGTATGTTTTTAATTTTATTATATATACATCACACATATTATTACACTTCAAAAGATAAAGAAAAATAAATCGAGAAAGGGGATCGAGAGTGGGGTGTTGACTGACCATGAGATTAGGTATAGAAATTCTGTCTCCATCGATCTGCTATGTCATAATTCTCACTAGGAATGAGCCAACAATAGTTCTAAAAATTCATTTCTATCTGACCTGAGCCTGACAACTGCCACGCCAACTCCAATCCTAAGATGAGACAGAAAAATGTTACAAGGCCTTGGCATTTACAAAATATTTGTGTTCTTTGGATTTAACACGTAGCTAAACCACTGGGACACACTCTGGTATCTAGCATACCAAAACTCAAACCCATAACTAGGATTCCAAAAATATTCTGACTACATCTCATATAGATGTTTCTTAAAAATATTAAACATCTAAGTTCAAAGCGAAAAAATGCTTGAAATCTGTTCTTTTTAAAAATATAATGACAACAAATGATTCAGAAAAGAAAAGCACTGGACAAAAGATTCAATGATAAAGAGACTCACTCATATCATTCCTGTATATTTTTCTTCTAGAAAACGATATTCTGCTTTCGTGGAATTTTGCTTTCAGATAACACGATATTTTCTTTAAAGTTTGTAGGTGAATGATGAGGGGTGGAAGCGAATCACTTGGGTCTCCCGATAGAAAGAGGATTGAATTTTATATTAGGTTGCATATCACGAACATTATAAGAAAGATAATTAGGAACCCGCTGAAAGTAAGGAAGATGGAAAGAGCTCAGTTTGAGGGCGGAGTGTAAGGAAAGGATAGCGAAAAGCACCTAGCTAGCTCGGACAGTCGGAGGCTGCAAAGGACACAGTAACGAGGTTAGAGGAGTGAAGTCACAGGAAAAAAAATAAAATGAGCTATTAGTTTGAAAGGGAGGATGTACGGGCAATACAGCGTGGTCTTGATGGAAAATCTCGAACTATATTTTGAAGGAGGACTCAGTGCGGCAGCGCCACCTCTCGTATGGCCTCCAATATTCTTCCAATAGGACAAACCAACCTCAGCTTGGAATGAGGACAGGGAACACAGCTTGGTACCATAGGCGTAGTTGCTAATGAACTTCTACACACAATGTTATCATTGCTTTTGAGCATTTATCATATGTGGAAAGGAAAATGTCCTTTATTTTTCTCCACCTTGCTGAAAGTGTAGGCATCTACATGTCACCTTTATTTGGTGTCTTTCTTGTGATGAATATAGGTGGTGCTTATATTTTGAAACATATAAACCTCACACATATGTCCAAATTTACCATAACTCCATTTCTAATAATTTCTTCTGCAGTTAATATTTCTGTCTCTACTACTTCTAAATTACCATATCCCAAGTGCAATGCAAAAAATCATCCAAATCATAACTGCATGGGCATGCTGAGCGCCCTCATGGATGCGGATCTTGAGAACCCCAAGACCATCAGAATGGTCATGCAAGATATGAAAAATTAGAATGCTGAAAAAAGAAGGCTCACAAAAGCACTGTTAGTAATGAAGAGATATGCATGAAGCACATTATGGGTGTAATTGTCCAATGTCATTTACAAGATGCGACTTTGTTAACATAACATTTTAGTTTATTTACATGGTAAATGTCCATGGGTGGGTAAATACCATGGTGGAGAAATGATCTCATAGATGAATGAATACCCGCAGGAAGATATCACTTATAGCCATGGTGGGTTAAAATTTAAATACCATGGGTAATTCATGCGTGGACTGTGAATACCATGGTGGATACATACCATGGGTAAATGAATACCCATAGTTAATTTCACTTAAATACTGTGGGTGGAGTGAACACACACCAGCAAACCATCCTGTAGGATCATTCACTCCCTCAGCAAGCAATAGTGCCATGCTTAGAAGTTCCCTCCTAAGAAGGCAACTTTGTTGAACATGAAAGAAACAGCAAGAAAAGAGGTTTGTGGTTAATATACATAAATTATGAACAAGTCTGGGGATGAAATGCTACTATAATGTACTTATGACCAGCTATGATCTGATAGTGTGCAGCAACAAATAGACTTGGGTAAGAGTGTGTGTTTGTGGATGACCCATAACTTTCTGAAAAATGAGAAAGTTACATGGATAGAGATACCCTTAAATTCTTGTGACCAAATTGCGTATACCGGTGTGTGGCTAAAAAACGATTTCGATAGTGTGGTTTGTGGACCCAGCCCTGCAGTAAAAAATGAATATCAAAGATAAAATGCCACCAACCAATTCTTGTGCCCAATTGTGATACTAACGGAAGTCTCCCACGGCAAAATGGGCACTTCGATGAGAAGGATTTTGTGCGATTCAGCCCTAATCGTGATGCGAATGTTGATATGAAAATTACAACTCCTCTGGCACTTGAGTGGGAGGGAACGTCACAAAGAACCCAAGCTTAACACTTATATTATGGCGAAGATGTGAAGCAAAATTTTCTACTAAAACGGGGTGGAGAAGATGTCCCAAATGGAACCCGCTCACAAGATATTACTCGAGATTTAAAAATGGAATAAGTCGGTCAATATAACTCAAAATATTTATTATAACCTATTTTGAAATATAATGACCATTCAATCCTTTACATGTGTTTTGATATCTCTATCTAGGCGTTATGGAAACTCATATTCATAACTGTCCACTTTAAAGTCAAAATTCTGAAAAATAAACAATAAATCACCGTTGTTCTTTGTGTCTAGAACTTTTGATTCAACCATTCTCACTAAGTTAGGTTAGCTGCACTACGAGCGCTAAGATCTACGTCAAATTTTCTAAATTCTACATAAAAGTTGCAAAAATTCATAGGATATCCGCCGTCCATGAGTGATTAGACAAGTTCTACAACATTGTTGATTTTAGATAGGGATATCTCCCTCATCCAGCTCAGTTAAATAATTTATTTTTTGAATTTTGGGATTTTTTCAAGGAATCTCGTTTGTTATTTGTTTTGATAAATTTGCACCAAAAGTTTCGAGTCTTATCTGCAAACTTGCCACTTTAAAAAATTCTTGAAAAAAAAAAAAACAAAAAAACAAAACTCTTCTCCCACTTTGCTGAGAGAATATCATGGAAGTCGTGGAACATGCATAAATTTTGTTGAATATTATTTTAAATTTATTGAAATAATAATCAAAACCTTTATCCCATGGATTAATAACTTTGGCTTTGATACCTGTGATCTAAGTCTTGGAGAGCCCCCAAGCTCTAAAAACTAAAATGAATCAGGAAAAATACTGAATTAGAATACAAAAAGGAGAAAATTACCAAAAAACATTTTATTAAAGAGAATAACTATAGAAGCTACATTGTGTGGAAAAATGCGCACTTTTACAAGATGAGACTTATTGCTTATAAGTTGCAGTTACAATACACGGGTAAATTCCATGGGTGGGTAAATACCATGGAAGGTGAATGAATACCATGGGAAGATGTCACTTACAATACTTGGTGATGAATACCATGGATAGATTCCATTTACAATACCATGGGTAAATTCCATGTCATGGATGGAAATCCTAGCCAATTAGTATTCAACAATGGGTAAATAGACACCATGGATGATGTATACAATACATGGGTGAATGTCCACTGGGTGGATGAGTCTCACTACCATGGGAGTGTCGGCCATTCGTGTCGGATCACTCACCCGAGACTAGGCCTACTCCCCAACTTATCTCCTAATAGCATGAAAAAAGGATCCATCTCACACAAAAATTCAGACAGAAATCTGCCTCACTGTTCTTGCTCAACACCCATGAAGTAGCTTCGGTAAAAAAAAAAATCTAAACACATATTCATCTTTTTTGTGGTTTGGAGGTTTGTGGAAGGCTTCACAACTATGTGTGCTAGGGCCTTAAAGGTTTATGGTATGTGCGAGAACACACCTGCAATGCAGTGCCTAAGGTGACTCAATAATTATAGCAGAAGGATCTTGCTAATAAAATGATGATTTGAAAAGACAATGTGTATTCTATTTTATTATGTGTTTAATTATTAGTTTATATGAATTATATGTGGATAGGTTTTTATATACAACATATTTACTCTATGAAATGCATCACAAGGCTTAAATGTTATTTTATATGATGAATATTGCTATGGTAAAAATCTTTCCTTCATGCTAAATGCTTTCAGTGATGATGAATAATGTTTGTCATAGCAATAATGAATTCAACAAGAAAAACTCGGAGTTAGGCCCTAATAAGAGATAAGACTTAAAGCTACACTCCATGATCACTTTGGATGCAAAAACCTAGTTCTGGCTGCCCTAATATTTCATGGTCATTTAATAAAATTAAATTATATCGTTCCCCAAGGAAAAGTAGGTGACAGGGTTTTTTATTGGTTCAGCCTGGCATATCTTTGAATACGAGGTCTAGAACTACCTCAACCCAACAAATGGCTTTCTGTTCTTTGGAAGTGAGATGCGAAAAGATTGATGGATGTGTGGACAGAATATGACCGGAAAAAAGAGATTCAGAATAGGTAGATCTGGGGAAGGGAGTGGGGTTTTCAATTCAAGAAAATATAAATCACCTACGAACAAACTGGTGTCAGATTTGCAATGTTTTTGAGATCGACATGAGTTTTCTTCTATCATTCAAAATAAAGCTGCATAGATTTCTTCTGGGGGTTCGTTGTGAATAAGAACTATTTCAGCATGATCGGGCCCTACTACGTGGAGTTCTCCGGTCTTCAGGCGACTCAAGAGGTAATAAAAAACTCATCTCAGGGTGTTTAATTTAAGTGTGATAGTATTTTGGGGAAGAGATTTATATTTGTGGTTAATGAACACATACATGTCCTACAACAAAGTTTAAAGGCAAAATATTTTCAGTCTATGTAAAAGAATGAAATGCCAGAATTATTTTAAAGCTGTGGATTGTGTTCTTTAATAGAAAAGAATTATTATTGTGCATGCCATTAGATTGATGTCTGGAAGTGAGTAAAGGTTTAAAAGTGGAGAATGTGAAAACTACGTTGAAAGGACTAGTTAAAGTCCGTTGAATTGGATACAAAAAGTGAAGAAGAAAAGTAATCCCAGCCTAAAAGTCGTTGTGCTTATAATTTGGATATCGCCTAGGATGCTGGGTTTACACCATCCCACCCTGTCTGTCACCACATACATCCCCCTCCCCATCTCCAACTCCACCTCCACTGCCTCCTCCACCTCCACCCCCCCCCCCTCGCAATAGATAATCGGAAAGCGGATGCTGTTTTCGGAGAATTAAAAAGGATCAAATTTTTGAAAAATTTCAGATTTCATTGAATTAATATGGAGAGAGCATCGGGGATACGAGATGATGAAAAGAAAAACACAACTTGTCACGTTAAACAGAGATAGTGATTGTTAGTATACAATAATTCGTGACACATGTGTTTTTTAGTTGAAATAGAGACCAATAATCACTTCTTAGAATGCCGAATTTAGGAAGCCAAAATCTATTGTCATAGTGTATTATAGAGGCAAAGATAAAGAAGAAAATGGTAACGCTGAATATTTGAAAATGGATCAAAAGATTCAGATGTACTAAGCCAAAATGGGCTCGAGATTCTGACAGAGCAACACAAGGAGTGGTTTGTCGCTGTCTCTATACACACCGCTAAGGATAAGGCTATACGAAAAGCGCAAGATAAGTAACGAAGAAATGAGAGCTCAAGAAAATTTCTATTGAATTTGGAGGCTCTGGCAAATAAAACACCAAGTAGGGGTTCATCGGATTCAAAATCAATTATCAACAAGCCATTTGGTTTGCAAGAGTTGAAGAAAAGAGTAAGGAAGTACGATTTGAAGATTCACACGGAAATGTGGTGTATCGAAAGGTAAGGAAGAGAGGCCATTATCGGAGATCAACATGCTGTGTTAGATCTTCACATCGCAATGATGCAAACCCTTAGATTGAACCGGGGAACAAGTGTATGGTGTGACCTATGTCACATCTCTGGTCAACATCGTACAAAAGAAATCCTATTTAAGTGCGGACGAATGTGAAGACACTGCAAAACAAAAGCTGTTTTGTAACTTTTGTGGCTCTGTGAGAATGAGAAGGAATTGTCGTAGATATGATTTAATGATAGAGAAGAATACGGTGCATATAGGATGCAAGATGAAGAGTTACCCTTGAAGATCATGGTTCCCTAAAAAGGTCAGGAAGTTTAAGGCCAAGGACAAGGATGAGGAGAAACCTTTTGGTAGGGTGGTAGTCTCTCCTGGCCACAGCAAACGGGACACATTGCAAGGGATTTTCGAATCCCACAACCCTACGTCACGGTGCTTAACGAAAATTTAGTCATATGTTGCAAAATATTTTCCTATTCTTATAGCAAAGATGAAAGAAAAGAACCCCACAACCCTTGCATAACTTACAAATGATGAGTGTCGAAGCGCACAAAGAAAAAGAACCTGGTGTTAACATAATAACTTAGAGAAATTCCAACATAAACACTAAAGGAAATAAGCAAATGAGTAAAAGCCTATGGAGAAATACATGAATTCAAAATTAGAATAAAGGAACCACTTTGGGTTCAATATGGAAAGAGAAAATGAAAGGATATTTTGGAGGCGAAGAATAGTTTCATGGACTCCGGACCTTGTTTATCTGGGACGCATCCACAACACTCAGCAGAAAGCTAATGCCTGGAAAGAATGTCGAAGAAGTGGTAGCTAAGACCATAGAGTTTGATCTAAGGCTACATGTTAATTATTTTACGAGACACCATGAATTTTCAAGGATCATAAATATTGTAACAAGTCTTTAGGAGTTCATATGTCTCGCTAAGAAAAGATGGCACAACAAGCCATGTGTGGTAAATAAAATGCATCGGCATAAGAAGAGGGATAGACGAAAATAGGTTAACTACACCAGGTTCAGAAACTACTTATGGATAAAAAGTAAATTCTTAAATGCTGGGATCATATATAAAATATAATTAATAAAGAAAAAAATGGAAAAAAATGGAAGACCCAAAAGGCTGCAATAGTCCGTCTGGTTGAGAATGACTAATGGAAAAATATTATTATATGGAAATATTGTGGGATAGTAGTAGATATCAAAGGAGGGTAAATTACAATGGAATATTTTTAAGTTGTTGAGATTTTGAAATGATAAAATCTGTTTCCAGATCTTTGCTTGGATTGAATTGATTTTTTTATTAATGTAATAATTTATCATGTTGATTGTACGTAGTATATTATTTACGATTATAAATACGGGAAAGAAGCGAAGGTGTGAAGAGGCAAGAATTTATTAGTTGTGTTGGGCGCATCAGCGGGGCGAGCCCCCTATGGGGTTTGCGAACGTGTGCCACCACCTGCCGGGGTCCGAGCGTGGTAGAAAAATTTTTTTGGACCCTCCATTAGGTGGGCGGACACCGGAAATACTGTCAATTTATACATAGGTTTAGAAATGGTTACAGGCAATGGTTCTCTACTCCTGGTATTTTGTAGATCCGAGTCGAGGAACTAGGAGTGTGTTCTAATAATGGATTGGGGTTTCTGAATGCTTTAGCATATATATATATGTGTGTGTTGTAATAATAAATGGAATATAATGAAAAATCAATTTGGTAAGTCCCATTTTTGGGATCTGAGGAAAAAGCATGTATGTATTGGTTTTATGTTTTATGCTCTTGCTATTTATTTATTTTCTATTTTTTTAAAATTCATTTTAGAATGTAATTCTCTTTCATAAAAAATTGTCCTTTTAGGTATCAAAAAATTTGTTTCATCTTCAAAGAGGATTCCTTTGTTTGTTGAGGGGTTTTTGCTCAAGCCTATGGTAGACCCTGTTAGTGGGAGATCTACGGGATGGATTCTTCTTTCGGTGAAAGAAGATGGTGAGCGGTGGAAATATAGAATCCAGAAATTTAATGGTCGATTTTTGAGTTTTGGAATCTGTGTCATCGGATATTACGGTGGATAAATATCAGTGGATCACGGTGAATCCTAGTAATAAACTTAAGGAAATATCGATGGGATACAGTAAGTGAAGTTGGATTAGAAGGCAAAGAGAAAAACATGGTTGTGTATCTAAGGCACATTCATTTTTAGAATGTATGCAGAGAAGCTATGGTAGAAAAAATTTTTGGGTCCAAGTTAGGGCCTTCTTATAATATAATCTCTGGTGAATAAAATTTCTCCTGGAAGGTGCACTGCTGAGGATGAAGGATGGAGACTGGAGGTGATAGAGCACATGTGAACGCGTTCAGCCTGCGGTAGAAGTCGGTTCTCCTTTGTTGATGTTAAAATCAGGATGAAGATCAGTCACATCCATTTGATGTTTCTGTCTGGATTATTGGGATAGTCCGATTATTTCAATAATTGAATAAAACTACCTTGAATTTTGATGAAATTGTCTTAGCCTTCTTTGTGAGAGAATGAGACATAAAAATATCGAGGGATCGAATGGATATTGCTCTCTGACAGCATAAGTATCGAACGAGAAAAGAATTTTTGGTGGAGATATAAATCTAGAGGAGATAAGGACGCAGCATACTATTCATCGAGCACATAAAACTAGCTAGAGAATTGGTGAGCCTAAAGTAACTACAGCAATTCATATGTCTTACCTCGTCCAAAAATTTGCAATGTAAATATCCTCTTCCTTGGTGTTGTAATTGATGATATTTGGATCTCGGATAGATCTTTGAAACTGTGACTGTTGCTCCCTTTTAAGCGGTCAAACAAGCCATCAATATTAAATGGATGTACATTGTCTTAATGGTCACCTTTTTTACTTGTAAAAAAATACATAGCTTTCAGGTTTTACATTCTTCTTCACGCACAAACAATACTAATTATTTATGGTTTATAAGTCGAGAATTTCCTCTAACGCATAATTCAGCTCTATTAACGATTGCTCATCTGTCATAATTACCTTTAATCTTGGTGATACTATGGCTCACCTTACTCAATACAAAATTCCGGTTCTTTGTGGAAAGAAAATTTGAGAATATTTCTCGAGAACACATCCTGAAACCATTGTAGTGATGCCTGCTCAAACATCTTCGCTATCAACTTCCTTACCTTTGTCACTAGAAATATGCTGCACATAAATAACACATACACTATGGACTATAGTTCATGTCTATGGTTGTCTGCCACTCCGCTAACGTATTGCCTTCTCTTCTTTCAGCAAGACTCTTTCTCATTGTCATCCAAGCACTCTAATATATTTGTCATAAAAATCCACTTTGGTCATATGAAGGTACAACCAGTCTACCCAAAATCATGTTATACAAACCCAATGACAATACATTAAATGTGCTTGTGTAGACATACCATTCAACTCAAATAACACGAAACTCTTTCCCAAATGATGAACTTTTCTTCTTTGTACACCATGACAGCGCACACTAACAAATATTCATGTTTGTATTTGCTGAAACCACTTATCACCGGGTCCAAGATTAACATAACTGTAATTAATAACGGATCAATAAAAATAGAAACAACTTGATCACTAAACTTACGGAAATCACGTATCAATAATAGATACTTGGTGATACGCATTGCTGTGGCCAATCTTGCATAAATGCGAGCACTCATACCAACCTCCCCCTTTGTTTGCACTTCACGAGCACTATGGATCTATGGTCTACCACCCTATTTTTATTGGAACCAAATCTCTCCTACGATGATCTTTTCCACAAGTCCAACACTATAAATGCTTCCCATCTTCACACATTTATTCTTCTCATAAACTAAAATCGCTTCCCCTTCGATAGATTCATTGATGTTGACGAAGTGTGCATTCTCTTTGTTACGTGTCTTAGAGGCCTTACTCACTTCTTATCATTTCCTTTATTCTTGTCATTACCCTTCCGGTCTTTCATAGTCTGGACTTACTCTTTGAATTTCTGTAACAATTTTTTAGCTTCCATATTTTTCTCCTCAAATTATATAGGCTCTTCAAACTCAATCCTATGTTTTAATGATGTAGAAAATCCGTCATCATTGTCTTAAGCGCTTCTCCTCCATGCAATTAAGGCACATACCTCAATAACTCCAAAAATCTGCTAGTGTACTCCTCATCGATTAAGATCCCATCTTTAGATCATAAAATTTTTCCCTATCACCACCATGTATCTCTCTTTTAGATACTTCTTCCTAAATTGTCTCTCTTGAATTCACTCCACAGTTCAGCTCACTCATAAAATATGTCTTTGGCGTTGCTACACATAACCCATAGATATCTTCTTTACCTTTAAATACATTCATGATTTTTGACATATATATTATATGTGGTAATCATGTAAGATGAAGAACATTAGTTCCAAGAAACCCCACTTTTGCATCTTTATTTTGGTTACTTCATTTCCCCCAAAAATAGGTGGATTTTCTTTCTTAAACTCATACGGCATGTACCCCTTATCACTCCTCTTGTGGAGACAGATAATGATAATGAACAAGATACCTATCATAACTCACACTAGAATAAAACATGTGTTCATCAAGTCTCCTATCCAGTATCCAATAACCTACCATATATGATCATGTAATATCTATATGGAATGTTTCCACTATGGGATCTTCTCTTGACCCTAATCATTTTCCTGGTCAGTATCTGATACTCCTATCTCTACAATTTTGGCAAACTCTAAATAATGTCTAACTGACCTGCTTGTTTTCTCTTGTGCATGATTATGTCATTGCAACTTTGAAAATCCTTATTTGTTCCTTCAAACACCTCGATGTGTCTTCTAAGTTGAGAAGGGTTCCAACACCATATTGCTCATATGATTCATAGGGAGAATAACTGTAGTCTACTATCTTGCACAATCATCTTTAATCTCTTCTTCCTACAAGGTATATTGTATCACAAATCATAAAACAAATAACACTTATATCGTTCAGGAAGGATATATCACTCATAAGACCGACTAGATTAGTCTGATATGTATATATAAACATAATCCTATCTTTATAACACTATTTTCATCCATTATCTAGTTTTCAATGCATGACTAATAACAACCACATACCATGACTTCATGCCCTGGCTCCTTCTCTATCTGAGTCAATGTGTTTACATAAAAACATATAAACATTAATACACATAATCGATGCGCAATGAGCATACCTCATAATGGCTCCATCCTGTGAAACCATCAATTTGCCCTTGGTGGAACCATGCCAATCATGACCAACATAAAGAATACACAACAACCATGAACCACAAGCACAAATACCTATATTCAGCCAGTATGTACACATGAAAACAATTTATCCAAGGAAAAAATAAAACTAAAGACATCACCAAAGAAGATAGAACCATGCTTTGATACCACTTTGTAACACCCTCCTCCACATCTACCCAAGTAATGGGACAACCACGTATGTCTGTGAAGAAAGAGTTGCTATGATATGATTCAACTCCTATGTATGAGTTAAGAAGTGGAACTTATGGAACATAACCAACACAGCTTTTCTCTGCCATCTCGACAGGATTCATCCAGAAGCCTTCCAGGCAATAGCCCACGAGACAACTTTGAAATTTTATACATTAAATCCTCAATCACTCTATGAAAAGCATATGCAAGCAAGGGCCCGGGACCCTCCGGCGGCTCCCTGTGAGAATTCCCATAGTGGGGATTTTCTAGGTAGTTCTCTGCTAACAACTTTCGGTTTGTGCCCTTTTTCAAGACCGAGGACTCGGGCCCCATATCCCGAACTCCATGGCTCGGGACATTGCATGGCATGGATTTCCCATGAGCTTGAGGACAAATGGAAGTTCATACTCCTCAACATTATCCTCCTCTCCTTTGCCACTTTCTTTTTCACTTCTGTCGAATTACATTGCTTGTCTGGCGACGAGGGGTTAGGAACATCGCATCCCAATGAATTTCTTCAGCCATTGTCTTCGAGTAATACATATAAATATTTTCAAAAAGAAATGTAGTTTGAGGCGCCTGAGTGCATGCTCTAATATCCAACCATTGAAATCCATTTGACCCTTGATCCATTTGTAGCACTAGGAAAGCTTTACGAATTAGGTTAACCTCTACCCAAAAAACTAGGCTCACACTTCTCACCACCAATTTTATGTCTGCTCTAATACTGTGAAATTTAAGCACAAAATACTGTGTCTGAATTCTCTACGATATAACAATATAATAATTATAAATAGTAACTTCTTCAAATATTTGTGAATTTAAAAAAACAGCTATTTCATCCTGTCATGAAAAGAATCGGTCACCTAACAATAAATTTAGGGAGGATATTTATGTATAAAACCACTATGTTATATTATGTATTATATAATGGATCATGAAACAATGCTTTAAATCTAATCAGATAGGTACATGGGCTAACTATTTCTTTGTCATACAAGGTGTAGCAGGTTCTTGGCTTAATGGCGTCTACACTATGCAATCCCGATTCGTTAAAATCCTGAATGAATGCGATTCATGCAACATGTGTTCATAATCTCATGGGCATATCTAATGTTAATGACTAAGTTGGATGTGACGCAACCGAATAGTGTCACACTTACGATGATTTGTTCCCTTTCACCTAGAACTCAAGCGGGTCTCCACTAGATCGGCATGTCCTGGTCATCTAACCATTAATCCTTCATTTGCATGTGAGACCACTAATTGTGATCAGTGTCAATTAATTCACTTGATCTCTCACTAGTGTATCTTTAGTTACAACTAGCACAACTAAGTTTAACTCACTTAGCTGAGTTAAACTACTTTCTAACTGCATAAGCGCACTTTAATGACTCTATTTACAACTTTTTGAATCACTTAGTTACAACTAAGCCAACACCGCATGTCCTAAACAACCATAATTCAAAATTCCTTTAGCTAATGATTTTCCACTTTAGTTAACTATTTCCAAATTTAACTCCATTGAGAATATTATGATTTATTTTAGCCTAATATTAAGGGATAATAATATTCGACATGCATCTATTAAAATGAACATACAATCTATCAAATAAATTTTCTGCAGCATCTATAATGATATGCACTAAAAAATAACTTTAGGGTTCCATCCTAGTGTAGGCGATTCATTTTCACTAGGATCTTATTGTTGAATCTCAACACTCCCTCTCCAACAAGGAAGGGATTGTATACTTCACCACAATCCTGTCTCTATGGTATTCGAATTTTCTCTTGGTGAGCATATGCATTCGAATATCTGCAATACGATCTTGAATGAGAATGTAATGAAGCAAAATGATCCTCCTCTGCCACAGCCTGCGATATGATGGTACCGAGATATCTATAAACATATCTATCATGAAACACATGCAGGATTAAATGGGGTTTAATGCAATTGTGATTATCACAAGGAATCACTTTGCCCGGATCCAAATGAGAACCAAACAAACCAGCAAGATGTTTTCTCTCTGTCGCCCTACGCCCAACTTGAGTCACTACCATCGCTTCCGCCCATGGGCCGGAAATGTTGCAAATCTCTGCTTCCCTCTGTGCCAAAAACAACGCCGCCAGACACATGATACTAAATATCCCCCTAATGTGGTTTTCTTTAAGACAAAACTTACACCCAATGTGCATCCGCAAATGTGCAACTTCACTCCATCATGTTGTTTAGGTAAATCACCTTTGTGGACGGAAGCGATCCCTCTGTCTAGGGTGTGTCTGAAAGCGAGGGGATGTCTTGTCATGGATTCTAGTTATGAATGAGGTCGGTAAGGATAGATGCTCCACCGCCTTTTGTTTTCCAACATGGTGTCATAATTTATATATATACAATCTTCACCTAATCTTTGTCGTGACACGTCTAAGTCATAGTGATGGTATAGGTGCTCACGAGATTAGAGAACAATAGCATACAAAAAATACTTGCATTCATAACTATTTAATTGTTCTAGCGAGTCCCATCGTCGTACTAAGATTAATCATATCAAATGCAAGATACAAAAAAACCAAAACATCGTTCACTCCAACAAGAAGAGAGAAAAGTTACTACCTGTGAAATGGACATATGATCACAAACACTACTCTCTGGTGGTCGATGAAAGCAGTAATATGAACGATAGGTAAGTGCATTGGACGCCACGGTGAGGAAATAAGCTTGGAAAATATCTGTCGTGTAAGATCTATCTATCTCTTTTGACATTTCGAATGCCTTTGTTCAGGCGCCTTTGGTACGTTGCCATCTCCTTGAAGATGTGGTATGAGAGAGGAGGAAGAAATTGGATCCATCATATCGGAGGTGGAAGAAGCCTCCGGCAGGAGGTTTTTCTTAAATAACAAAGCTGTTATTAAGGAAAGGTGTTTGATGTTGTTGAAGCTAAAACAACCCATTTTAAAATACTACTCATGAAGTGGTTGGAAATGAAAACTTCCTTTCTTTTTTAAAAATACAAAAACAACGATTTGGGTGATGTCATTTGAAGGCAGAGTACAAGCGTAAATTGAAAGCCCGATGTTAAGTTTTACCGTGACGCGGCCATAACTACACCTTGCGCCCGCGAAGCTAATCATGTGTTTTTGGTCTGTCACGAATAGTCAACGGAAGAAAATGTTCTTCTATAAACGCTAAGGGATGCCAGCAAGCCTTTGTGTGGTGTGAAAATACATATAGTGCGAGGAATTGCCTCAATATTGTTGGGATTGAGGTTGAGGTGAAAAAAAATGTTTAGCCTTCGTACGTTCCCCTAAGTATGGGGTGCGAGAAGGTATGGAAAATAGCACTGCAAAATGTTCAAATCAATCACTAGTCGGTTTGTAGGCCAAATGTTCGAGCCGATGTGTACGATAGCGAGAACCTGTAGTAAATACAACATCGGCCATCCATAATAGGTACATATAAACGAGTACGAGGTGAAATGTGGCTTCGACTAAAGAGGGATCATCATCATTTCATGGCGTATGGTCGCAGCCATCTAAAAAAGAGTCATGCATATCGCATATGAAGTAAAGCAAAAATGATCTTGCATCTGAATTTTGTCAGACAAAATCCGAGGACTTGAAAAGCCATCCGGGCACGACAGTATGCAAATTCAATAAATGAAAATATCGGTGAGTCGATGTGAAAAATGTACTCGTTCTGCATTGACAGTTGTTGAGCGCTGTGAGGAAAACTGCCTGCTCTTGACGCCGTGGCTCTTAAGGTACAACTAGTACAATCCCAAAATGTGAACGGTGTTGGTGCTGGGGCCACAGATCACTCGATCAAGACGATAATCGAGCACGTCGTTGAATTCGAAGAACTTTCCGACGAGGCATATACTAGCTCTAAGGTACCGGAGAGAGTCTAGATCAACTACCGGAATAACGAGTTCGAAGTGGTGACCCTGACGTCAAGGAAGACCCTGTTCAACATCGTAAAACACGAAACCAGAGAATAAGAAGATAATGAATCGGTGGCCGCGAAGAGGATTAAGGGTTTGGCTGTCAGAGGAAAATTCTCTTGAACATATGGGTGACACAACTCTCCAAGAATTTGACAATATTTGACATCAAGGAATGGGAGGTCTGCCTGGTGTATGAAAAAAGGCAGAGGTCCAAAAACCTATACACAACCATGGAGGAAAAAATGACGAAATGATATACATCTGTTGCAAACGGATACGAGATAGGTGTCATGTTCCAGAAAGCAGCAATACTGAGCACAACTAGGCGGTTCCATTTTCCCCCACCATTCTTGTTGATACTAACATTGTTTTTGAAACAATCAAAGGGGACTCTTTGCTTGTATGTCATGGTTTTCCTTCGAGAAAAACCCACTCCTAGTACATTTATGATCCCAGCAGGAAGGAGAGAACACCATGAGATTTCTCCTTCGTCGTCGTTTCCATCTCAACTTACTGATGGTTTAAAAATGCAATGAAGAATAAACAAAAATCAACATATTGAAGTTTTGAAGAAGCAGAAAAAGAAAACTCCATGAATATATTTTCGTGAGTAATATAAGGAGATGCGAAAAGGTGAAAAACTATAGGTAAGACTTCTTGGTCGCAAATGAGCTAAGGTGGCCTTCATTTACATACCAAAATAATATATGGAAACAAAAAAAAAAAAGGTAACGTATACGCGAATATCATTTCTTGTGTGCTTTCAAAACTCTAAAACTTGAAGCAAGATTCGCGAAAATAGTTTCAATTTTCGAGGAGGTTAAAAGAAGCAGGAAAATGACTCTCGGGAAGTCGTTTTCATGTTTTGCCGAGTCGGAAAAGTATAAAATACAACTAGTCACTTCATTAATTTATCCATGTGAAGGCATATCGCTACACCTGTTAAGGAATTTAGTAGCTATTTTTCTAAATAAATAGCAATACGTATTAGAATAATATGCTTAAAACCTAAATTCCGAGTTTAAAAAGTTTGTATAAAATATAAAAAATAATTAAAAATAAAATACTTTCACTTTTGCCTCTTGTGAAGGTATTTTTGCCTTTTCCATGAAGTTTTAATGAGTGACGAGGGAGCAATCAAGAAAATTTAATTGAAAATATACTCTGGCTAAAATTCAGAACTACTGTGTCCTCTTATTTAATCTTAACTACGCTGCCATAACCAATTTATTATGTCTATGGGGGAATTTTTGCAAAAACGAACGCAAATTGATAAAAAGCGCAGGATATCGGGCACGAACTTGCGCCGATCGCGCGACTTGCAATGTTTAGCTTGAAGAATTTAACCCAAGTAAACCTAATTTAAAAATTTTCAAAAAAATTAGCCCAGCCTAATGACAATAATATGGATGTTTTTGCGAATTATTGAAAAGAACAAAATGGTGATCGAATGGAAAGAACGAGAACATATGACAGAAAAGATAGAAAATCCACTGGGCTGTCTTCAGAGATGCATGGATGTTCTCGAGACCCCTAAGTCAAGAAATTCTTTACGCACCATGTCTGGGAAAGCTCATCAGAGGCTATTTAGTGTAATGAGTGAGTTTTGGTTATATGGAGCCTTTGATAAGGAAAGATTCATCTCAACTACGATGGGAACCCAGAGATTTGAGTCCTTAGAATGTTTATTTTATAACACGGACGTTAATACGGAGAGAGTACCAAGTACGTGGGAGAGATGCCTGTTGGGTGCGGAAGAAACTAAATTCTCCTTATTTAACCCCACAGCGTGTCCCCATCTTCCGGACCCCTATGTGTGTGCCTGTCTGGCTTCGGGGAGAAGCCACGCCGCACCGTGGTGGCAACAACCTAGGGGTCCGGGGGCGGCTGGGCTGGGCCCCCACGGTGGGGGGTGTTTGAAGCGGCGCTTAGAAGCTCGCAGTGATCCTCGGTCGCATACAACAAAAGTATGGTAATTTCTAGTCTCAAATAAAATTTCAATTTCATTAAAGCGGATGATCTGACGGTATAAATTAGGTTAATTTGAGTTTTTCCTCAAGGCAACCCCTCTCACTTGTATGAGGGTATTTTATTAACATTGTGTATTGTATGTGTGTTAGGGAGCAAGAAACAATAGGGAGACTATGATAGAGAAAAAGGATATTGCATGATTTTATTTGTGCGGTTATAAATACGCCATTTTCTTTGGATAATAAAGAAGGATTGGTTATTGGGGTGAGACGTAGCTCAAAATGGGTGAACCACGTATATCTGTGTCTCTGGTTTTATGTGTTTTGTGTGCTTGTGTTTTTCTACATATTTTATGTGTTTCGTTATATAATATTTAATTTCATAACATAACTAGTATCATGAACTGGTCTCTATTTGAACGACAACTCATAGGAAAGAAGAGTTCTGGTTTTTGGTGGGAGCAATAGAAAGTAAATGGGCGCTAGGGTCGAGATGTTTAACGACCAAAAATTCCACATGTGGAAGATTCGGTGGAATGTCTGTCTCAGAAAGTCATATACTTATCAATTGAACGGAAAAAACAAAGAAGCCAACGGCTACAAGCAAACGTGAAATGGAGATTCTGGAAGTAGAAAAACACTCGAGAATAATGTAGGTTGTGCGCGGCGATGGAAGTGGCTAATGTTCCAAGGGAAACAACAATGAGGATTTTGATGATTAAGTATTTGGGTGAGAGTATATGAAAAACCTGTGTGCTCCATAACTACGAATATTCTGCAAACGTTTGTTTAATATGAAGATGTACGAAGGTGGTCTTATTTACGGGGATAAGTACAAAATGATTTTCGTATTACTTACAGTCAATTAAGTTCTGCAGGGTAAAAATTTGTTGATGAATTTAGAGCTCTTATTGTGCTCATTTACGAAAAGAAAGCAGATGGTATAGTTGTCGATAGTAACTCTTGTCTACTGTGGATCTCTATTACTGGGATTTGATGAATGTTGTCGGTATATTGTAGCGAAAGAAATAAAACGGAAAAGCTGCGGTGAGACATCGGTAATACTTCAGTGCCAGAGTCTGAAGAAGAAAAGAGAAAAGGTCGGGATATCACGATAAATGTCGAAAACAGATCCCAGAGTCTGAATCGAGGATAGTGTCTGTGGAAATGGGAGAAAAAGGACACACAAGAAAGGCACCATGAATCAGGGAAAGAAGGAGGCCATAGCAAGGAAAAATAGCCAGAAAAATGTGACGGGTGATGTGTTACAATATTCCTTTGATTATAGTTCTTCATCTTTCAAGATTCCTTGGGTTGCCAGAGTTAAGGAGGCCTCATTCACCACCTTGGTGAAAATATTTTCCATGGCCTTCTATGTTCAAGGATATTTTGGATATGGATTCGTTTGGGTGATGATAAACCACTGTGGAAATTGTTGGAATAGGGCGGGTTACGTAAAACAATATAGAGTGACCAATAATAGCGCTATTAAAGGAGGTAAGGCATGTTCAGATCTAGAAAAATCTGGCAGTTTCAGCAAGCAGTTAAGCGTTGAAGGTGCTGTGACAGCTGCTGAATGCGCTGGAAGGTACAAAAAGGAAGCTGAGCAATAGAAAAAGTGTGAAAAGGTTGGTACATTGTATTTATGCAGCCAGTATTTCTAACTATAATTAATTCTTTTAACTTCTAAGGAGCGGATACAACATTATACATCTGTAGGCTGGAACACACAGTGAAAAGAGGATGAAGATTCTTCACTCAAGAAATTTGTTTCGGGTTTGAAAAATGTTGATTTGGATTTCTTATTAAAGGTACATTGGAGAAGAAAATAAGAGATTCAATTTCGAGTTGGAGGAAAAGAAAAGTGAAAAAGGTGACTTGCATACATGTGTAGAAATACTCGGTATCATCAAGGCATCATTGTTATATTTACTTTGTGTTCGATAAGCACTTGGTTCTTATCGAATAGGCAATACGATGTGTTTGATATAAAAATGAAGAAAGCTTTCGTTGATTGAAAACAGAAAAAAAGGATGAAAGTATGAGGTGGACAGTAATTAAATATTGCAGCAAAGAGTTTGATAGGGTACTTTTGAGCATGAAGATTCATGGAAGGAAAACTGAGTTCCAAGAACACCACAAAGAACAGACAGCCGGAAAGGATGAACATAACAATCATGGAGCGTGCAAAGTGCCTTTTAAATTCCCATAAGTTACTTCTGGTGTTGATGAGATATTGTGTGATATCATTTCATCAATAAACAAAGGGCCTTCAAGTTCAACAGATGGTGATATTCAGAGGAAGCATGGACGGTAAAGACACTGTAAATATATACACACCAGCCTGTTGGTTGTAGAATGACACCACACCATGCTATTAATAAAAAATAAATAAAAACTGGGTAAATCAAAGAAATACCTTTGTGGATATGGTATTAATGATTTTGGTTGTAACTTATATAATATAATAACAAAAATCATTAGGGCAGAGGATATAATATACAATAAAGTCATATAAGAATATGATTGAAGGAAAAAAACTAGGAGAAAAAAAAAAAAAATACAGTTCTGGCGAATAAAAAAAAAAAGAGTAAGGTGCTGAAAATAATCCAAGAACCACCAACAACACACAACATGCCACCTCAGAACACAGAAAACATTTAGTCTACCAAGGATAAATAGTGCCTAAATGATATACTCCTTCATTATATTATTTGTTGGTGGAACACGGTGGTCGGAATGTTGTGAAAAAGCAATGTACGTTCAAAACAGGAAAGTGGGATCTGGCCGTGAGGAAGAAGAGATGGACTCATATTTTCAACATACACGGGACTTATTCGGGGTTGCTGTGATGAAACTTCATTGGAGAATAAATGGGTTTTATAGATTTGAAGGAAAAGGATGGAAGAAAAGCAGTCCTGAAAGCCTGGACTTGTGTTGAAGTTTGCACAAAAGGTATTGATTTTGGGTAGTATTATCCTCGCTGGCTAGAATGGCTTCATCAGAACTGGCTGATCCTGTGGCGAATAAACGTACGAACGATTCGATGTAAACATTCTCATGGAGATTTTGGGAAGAGATCTATGTACGTGAAGGATACGAGGGGTCAAAGGAAAGAAAAATTAGTGTCAGGAGTTAAAAGGCCCATAAAGAAGAAACCCAAAAACGGATCAGAAAAACGGTGGTATCAAATTCCCATGGGATTACACAGCTAGAACAGGTTCTACTAGATGTCCTACGGCCATTTGTGTTTATCTAAAAGGAAAAAATGATGGAAGATATATTATGTTGTTGTATGTGAACATAAGTTTTCTGAGGTCTTATACAAAGAAATAAATGTGCTCAAAATAAAATTAGAAAAATTCATTTGCAATGAAGGATTTGGGATTTGCAAAACAAATCCTTGGTGGCAGAAGATAACTGGGAACGGAAAAATCGACGATGGCATATGCTCCAAGACGGAAAATCTGTCCCTAAGGGTGTTGAAAAATATTCATATGCGAGAATGCAAAAATGGTTAGTACACCTTTTTTGTACAATAAATTTCTCAAACTTGGTAAGGAGATGTGCCCCAAGACCCAAGAAAAGTAGGCTGCAATAATAAAGTTCCGCAACATCGGAAAGTTGGAGAAAGCTTCAATGTATGTGATAGGCCTTTCATTTTACCCGATATTACATGCGAGTGGGGTTGTAAACGGCTACATGAACAATCCCGAGAAAAGAACAATGGATAAACGGTGAAATGGATTCTTAGATATTGAGAGTGCCACAAATCAAATTATGCTGAAATTAAACATTGATCTCTTACGAGGATATTGGTCAGGATATGAGGTGGCCAGAATAACGGAGAAGGAGCACTCAGAGATGTGTTATTGTGGGGTGATGTTCTTCAGATTTGGGTTCAAAAAATCTAAGTGTTCGTGCACTGTACTTAAATGAGAATATGCTACTAACATACGAGGAGGTAGTAAGAGACGGATTTGGTTACAAAAGGTTTGTGGATGGAATTAGGTAGAGAAGCGTAGACCATGGGAATGTTATGGGTGTTTATTAATTCTTAAAAAGAACTAAAAACATTTCATTCCAAGAATAAACTTCATACAGCTCCGATGCCATTTTCATACGGTGGAGGTGTTAGAAGATGGACGATTGTGGAAAACGGAAAAGATACACTAGCGAGAATCCTGTGAGATATGCTAACAAAAGTTGTAACCGAGGAAGAACTAAGAACGTACTCGATTCATTGGTATTCAAAGAGATGATGATGAAGATAAAAAACAACACCGAGGTCCAAAGAGGAGTCATTTTCTAGAAAAACCCAACCATGG
Source organism: Pinus albicaulis (assembly GCA_034641835.2). Classification (NCBI taxonomy): domain Eukaryota; kingdom Viridiplantae; phylum Streptophyta; class Pinopsida; order Pinales; family Pinaceae; genus Pinus; species Pinus albicaulis. The sequence goes on from CM076577.1 coordinate 1,476,276,404, forward strand.
TCGAGATTATCACGATACGGTCTTCAAAGTGGGAGATTGTTGGAGTGTGGAGCACGATTATCTTGTTTATTTTGTATCATAGCGTTGGACACATGCCTTAATAGGGGCCACAACGCCGTCTGTGTTAAACACGCCCCTGAGGATGGGGGGGGGCGGCGCAGAGGGCTTGCTGGGCCCCCTCGGGAGGGGGTTTCGATGGCGGGGTGCCCCAGAAGCTAAAAATAGATAGCCAGAATTACATGTAAAGGCTAAATGATTTCTGGAAATTAAGTTTAGGCCATTATTGGTAGGATGATGTGGAGTAAAATGAGAGATTATGTTTCGTTTAAGTTTTTTTTTCCCTAAATAACCTAAACATGTAGAGTATTATAAATATAAAACTACAGTAATGTTACTGCCATAACTAAGAAGAAAAAATGAATGAGGAAACATGAGAAGAACAAAGGATATAACAACCAGGATACGTGGGATTTGGGTCTTCTCATTTTGTTGAATCCTTGAAAGGAATATTTGGTACCCCGACCCAGAATTGGACTGCTTCTGGCCTTCCAGGTGAACTACGTATGCTCTGTGTCTCTGGTTTTATGTGTTTAGAGTATTCGCCATGTTTTACCATATTTGTCTGTTTTTATTATCCAGAAATATTGTGTTCAACTGTACTCTACAATGGAAAACATGAGAGCATGGTTATCGACAAGTTTTTGGTGGATACGGATTTAAGTCCAAAAACAAGAGAAAAATCATCTTCTGAAACCAATTTGTTTTCATGAAATGGTCTGTCCCTTTTTCATCTATTGAGTTCTTTAAAGTTCAGGGGCTCCACATGAGGCCCACAAAAACAATGTTGCTTGCTTATGATGGATTGCATGTTCCAACTCTCTACAATTGGCGGAAAGCGGTAATAATAAACATAAACGCTAGTTGAAAAAATACCAAGAATAGTCGCTAAGAAGGTTCAGCTATGGGTCCATCTTGGTACTTTTCCATCTTCAGAACGGTTAATTTCCAATGTTAACGGCAAAATGATTCTTCTGACGGGCCATGGATGATGTGATTTGAAGTAACTTTGATGCGAGATTAGAAATGGATACAATAGATGTCTGGAGACTAAGGTATTTAGGTGGCTCCATGAATAGATAATCATCATGGAGGATTGGCCTATTCGCATGGACTACCGTTAATAACGAATATCCCTCCAGTAGGAGAAGATTGGGATGAAGCATTAGGTAAAGATCATTTTATTTTAGTGAGTAATGTTATGATTTTTTTATCAAGTATGTTACGATGACATAATCATTTAATTACAGATTTTTATAATATAAATACACCTTCGACATGTCTCAGACATATTTGGAGAATTCCTCGTGATTTTGGTGGCCCCTCATGGTAGGGGAGGGTGAGGAGGAGGAAATCCTTCTGACACCAGAGGGAATCTCTACGTGGGATCTGTTCTCCGAAGGATTTGGGTGATGTCCCTGCTTTTCTTGGGAGCACCCAATGCGAGGGGTGTCGAACTATGTTCACCATGAGCGACGCTAATGTTGGTGATGACGATGCCTACTATACGCAGAAGTGCGCCGACTGAACACCTGGGTTCTCTTTCCGTATGTTTGAGGAGACACTGAGTATAGGGATGTAAGCAAACATATATTTTGAACTTTCGATACACACATAGATTAGGAAACTATCGATATATATATATATATATATATATATATATATATTATATACATATATATATATATATATATATATATATATATATATATATATATATATATACACACACATATATATATATATATATATATATATATATATACATATATGTACGTACGTAAATATATATATATATATATGTGTGTGTCTATATATATTGTATATATACATATATATATATTCATCCATCCTTCTTTCTCTTTCTATTATAAGTCTTGTCATGTGATGATGATGTTTTTTAATATCGCTAATACAATATAATATCTAATACCACAATATTAATTCTTCCCCGTATCGATTAAGAAACATTCATTCGTCTAGAATGTGTTTGATATGTGATGTAATCAAAATATACCTACGATACTTAGCTTTAAATACAACATGTGTGAGATATCACTAAAATACCAATTAAGATAGAAACAACAATTGTGAGTCTAGGTTAACAATCAATACCACACCGAATATGAGAGCAATGGCCTGATACAATGATTCAATAAAAACATATATTCGGTGACATTGTTTGTAGTTCATCCTAGACAAATACCTTGTAGTTCTGTCAACTAATAACAGTGTGCACAAATACTGAGACTCATAGAAGACAGGTTTTAGTGTCAGGAGGCACCATGGTAAAACCAACATAAGGAGTAATAAAATTTTCATAGTGAGCGCGACCCAGCAAAAAACAGGAACATGCTCACGCCAGCACACTAAGCCAAATATTGCAAAACGAAAAACACCTATGTTACAAAAATAAAAATGCACGGGTATAAAGCACGCATTGGTGGCACCAGAATACAATCCATTTTGGGTTGATGTAGAGGATGACCTTCTGTTAAATAGCTCCTTGGCTTCATTACGCAAAACATGCTTAGAAATATTGAGAGCCGCCTTTGCGGGTTGAAATTTTTCTGCTGACTTATCATGAGCTTGGTAGTATAGGGCCGGGGTCTCCATGTAAAACAACGAGGCGGGTCAGGCGGTCAAAAATGAGCTTTGAGCACCTCACTTCTTTTGTGCTTCAACCAAGAAAAGGCAAAAGTAGCACGATTTCATCAAGCCTCATCATATAAAGATTACTCTTCTTCGATGTTTGGTCGCTTGATGCGGCTATGTTGAGAGAAGGTGTTCCCAAAACTAATCGGAGGGTAGCTTCCGGACATGGACTATGGAATGGGTATGGATCTGGTTGCATCCTTCAACGGGGTTCGGTGAACCGAGAAGGCTGAAAACAACATAAAGATGTTGATTTGAGAAAACTTATCACGATCGTGCGTTCGAGCGTAACCAAGAACTTTGTTCACGGCACCAACACAGCCATTGGCTTTGAGAGTGATACGGCGTTGGTGCCTGCTAACTGGCTTACCAGCCCAACCCAGAAGTCAACTCGGCCACCATGGAATGATGAAAATGAGATCCATGATCGTGTAATGGCAGGGACACCAGACCTAGTAATGACATGATTGAATAGGGGTGGGCGGTTGTCTTCTGTCAACGGTAAGTGTAAACATTTTATTGACCCATTTCACGAAGCTAATCCAACGATAATATAAGCATGCCCCCGGTGAGTGGGGTTACATCATAAATGATACACGCAAATGGACAACGGTAATGACGGGATAAAGATGAAGGTGGCGCATGCATCTTGTGCTAACTAAATGCGAAATGGTGACATAGGACAATAACAATGCAATATTTAAATATGGTGGGCCGAAATACAGCACAAAGAATTTTCTGTGGTAACATATCGGACATGCTTATTTTAGCTCCTGAACAATCCTTTAAAGGACCTTGCATTCGCACTCCTGAGAGTCAAATAAATAAAGAATGAATCAACTCCGATGTGGTAGAGTGTATATGACTATGTGATAGGGTTGTGATTGATGTCGGATACGTGAAGGAAGATCCTTCGTCCCAACTCATGTCAGGAAGATTAGCAAGTATGAAGATATGGTAAGTGTCACACCACCAAGACCAGGGTTAATAAGAAAAAGCGTGTCATCCAGAATCCGTTCCCCTCGAAACTAGATGGAGCAGAATTAGAAGCAAAAGGCAGAGATCAAATCGATGAAGAATAATTACTTCTTCAGCAGCAAGTAGGCTTCAAAATCGAACTCTTTTAGGGTAACAATCCACTTGAGTACTTTCACCCCATCAATTGATGAGTCAATATGTAAGTTATAGGGTTGTAATCAGAAATCCCACAATCATCTCATGGCCCAGATGTAGTGATAACATTGAATAATGAATGAGTAATAATGTGACTTCTCAACATGTGCATAATGCATACACACCGATATAAAATATTGTGACTTAAATGTGTAACTTATATTCATCCTGCATCATCGTCCATCTTAAAACCATGGTAATCATGCTAAATCGGTAATATGTATGAAGAGATTAAACAAACCAATGCATTTAGGATGCAGAGGAGAATTTAAGACAACGTATGTGGGTGCGCCGAAGGTGCAAAATCTCATCCCATGGAGCCCGGGATGCCTTGATTTGGTAATCGTGTGGAAATCCTTTGTGCCTTTTCATAGTTTAAGTATAAAATATCACCGAGAGTTAGCTCTTCCTCTGAGCTTATATGACTAATGTGAGGAGGAAGGAGAGGGGAGATTGTGTGCTTCAACAGGGGATTGAGACGAATCCTGTCTTTAGAAATGAAGTAAACCTGAGAATATGTTTGGGTCAACGCGAGAGGCACACTTATGGATTAAGTGGGATGTTGTAACGCATCGACAATGAAGAAAAATATTGACGAAGATGATCGGGATGTGGTCTTACACTTATCAAGAATGATGCCGGAAGGTCATCTAGATAAGGCCCCATGTAACAATACACCTTGATATCTTGGAAATCATATGGAATTATGCTAAATATACCTAGCATTTTCAAGACTAAAGAGCTTTTTATGGCGAAAAGTACCCCAAGTATAGATAATAATCTTATTCCGGAAAACCCGTCCCGCAAGGGAAAAATAATAACACTCCCAGCCCCCATTGTGATGATCAGGTCAATAAAAGGAGTGGATAATTATCCTTAAAGAAAAGCATGGTTCATATCAGTAATCATACCAGGACATGAATAGTACCACCATTTCTTATCCGCAGGAACAATATTGGAAACCCAATCATCAAAGAAAGACAGATAGTCCGCCTGTTAATAATTTTTCTTCTCCCAAAATAGCGACCGCCTTCTGGGAGTTTTCCCTTTGGGCCAAAACCATGCTGGAAAAGCAGGCTTTTACACAGAGATGAGTGAGATCTCACCCCCCGCTACGCCATAGGTTAATGCCAGGCATTTCATTGGCCAAACCACAAAAACACTGTCGAAACTCTTCGTGAAGAGACTAGTGTGAACCTTGATCATCGAACAGTCACCGAAATATGGATGTTCTCAACCTCGGTTGTTGAGAATGTTGATGAACGCCTGTCATTCATCATTTCCCAAGTTGTCCCACAAAGACTTCATGTGTCGGCCATGGGCGGCGTTTGATGGAGGAGAAGGAACTTGAGAATAAACTGCTCGAGACATGTGGTCATGGCCCAGGGCCAATATAGAGCGAGGGAATGGTGGTAGTGTTATCGGGAGGGATCATAAAAGAACCTGGTTTCTAAGCCGGCCTCGTCGGAGAAATATCTCCCTAAAAGTTAAATCCAGAATCCAGAGCCAAGGGGATTAATGACGATGTTTGAAGACATAATAAAAGGAGCATGATCGAAAGGGTGGAGGATGCGTGGCAAGGCAAGTTCCATCATCAATCATGGACTTAATGGCCATGGCTCCTCCAATAGTCAGTCTGACACAAGAAAAAAGGGGATAATCCATGGATCCAAAAGACTTATAGAATCATACAAACGGTGTTGGGTGGAAGAAGAGTAAAAATACCCATGAGGGAAAAGATCTTTGAAAATGTTGATCATCGGTATTTTCACTTTATTGACTAGTTTCATTAAAGCCAGATTTTCTGGCAATTTGATCTCCCAGCCATGTCAGGTGTTATTTAGCTAAAAACACATAGTATTTTTTTCCCTCTGCCTTTTCAGAAGTGCTTTATGATGAGATAACACCTAATTTTCAGGTCCTATCTAATTATTCTGCTAGCTTGTCCACTGTTTTAAAGAATATAAAATCTTGTCTAGTCCCCTTAAGTTAGGTAGTTACTTAGGTATTCCTCCTTAACCATTATCTAAAGCCAAAAGACCTCCATCATCTATCAACCCTCCCTGTGATCCTTCACTATGTACAAATAAAGCTTGACACACCACTAACAACCTTGATGTCTCAACAATTCATATGCCATGTCAATACAATACAGGTAGTTATGGTATTTTATATTTTAGGCAGGAAGTGTACTGATGTTTTAAAAACCTGGTGAACTTAACAACGAAGACAAGCACTTCTCATGTGGACAGACTTGGGATGAGAAATCTTTGGATAAGAGTTATTTCAATAGCTCTCTGAAACAGATCAAAAAGAAGATTAATGACTTATTGAATAACAAGTAATACTACATGAATGTTTGGTCGGGTTGCTTCTAATGTCTAAAAGAATACATAAAGGTATTTTAAGCCATGGATTACATATCTCGAGAAAAATGCCCCTCATGGCATACTACATCAAGTTATCACTTTTATTTGTTCCAAACTATGAATAGCCATAAAAATAAATATAGAAAATACTTGAAAAATGGATGAGCTTAGACACTCTTTAACAGCATAAACCTCCTCTAAGCATGAGCAGAAGGTTGATTATTGTGCAAACCTCTATCAAGTATGAGCATATGGTTGAATTAAGCCCAATTTGAAAAACATATTCATTTTACAAGCAAAAGGGTTCGTCAATGTGATAAAGGCCTCCTTCATTTAATAAGAGGGCAGGAGAGCAGTATAGCTTCATTTGGGGACACAAGGCTAAAAAATGCGCAATTAGCCTTAGAAACATATTTCTGTATTGTCAAACCAGATGAAAACCACTAACACAATAGTGTGTTTAAAGATTGATTATGGATTTCCTTTGGCCGAAAGTAGAGTTTAAGTGCGATGGGAGACAAGTGAAGGATTATTTAAATGAAAAAATGGTGTTAAAAACGGGGGAGAAAACGGTGGTGTTTTAAGAAGTATTGCTTGCATAAGGGTTTCTTTGTTAAAACACGGAGGTGAAATACGGTGTAGCCATTTGGCTGATCGGGGAATGAAGAAATAGCTGTGAGATGGCCAGGGAGTGATGTTTGATGATTCCAAAAAAACTTTTCTCACTATATGTCTATGAATATGATGTTATAAAACTCATCAAGGTTAAGCAAAGAAGGTAGTCAAAACCTTCTCGAAATTTGCAAATAAACAACACGGGTGAGACCAATATGTGAAAAAAATTATAGCATGGTGGGTCGGGGACAACATTAAAATAAATAAAACATGCCATCATAGACGGTACCTATAAATGTAGAATATAGGTAAGAATACGAGGTACAAATGAGTTTCTTCACACGGTCAAATAAAACTCCTCAAGGGCGCCTTAACAGATTTTACGATCCTTTTTCCAATGGGCATAATCAATAGAGTCCGGATTGTCAAAAGTAAGTTTAGAGTAGTAATCATCTCCTCCTAGGATATGGCAAAGGATGCATCAAAGGCTTGGATTTGGCTGTCTCGCAGCGCATCACTTTAAAATCAAAAATAGGCAAGCAAGCAGAAATGTATAAGTGAAAACTCTTTGAGAAGAGATTTTGGCTTTCCAAGAAGGTTTGCCTTACTTTGAAAAGAGACATATATGTGATTTTCAAAGGATCATCAACCCTTTTAGGGTCATTAAAATATTGGCTTTTTGTGATGTTTTAAAGATAATAAATGCTCAAAATACCGTGCTTTCGTATTTTAAAGCCAAAAGCCTTTCAAAGCCTCAGCCTCACAAGAAAGTTTTAAGGTGCTTACGTTTCGATATAAAGGTGAAGAGACCGTTGGCAAAGTCTCATTTGAAAATTCAAACGCCTCTGATTCTCCCACCATTGCTCCTTTGGACAAACGAGACTTCAAGAAAGGAACACCAGGTTTTTATAAGGTTTTGGCTTTAAATAAATTCTTTCCTTTAAACGCCATGACAGTTTGTGAGAAAATACAAAAGGGCCCTTGCAAAAGCCACGCGATGCGCCTATAGCACCCGGTCATGGCGGGAAACCGACCCAACACCTCTCCCGCTGCGCGACGTTTTTGCCTGTGAACGTGCGCCCGATCCTCTTTTACCTTCTAAATCTCTAGCGTTTGCTCCAAGCAATGAAGCCAAGGCCATAAGCCTTATTTCAGAGTATTCTCCATGCTTGTTAACTATTTTTGAAATCTTACGGGACGACAAGATTATTTTCACAAGACAAGAAACGATAAGGAGGGTAGAGTTTTAGTCAACAAAGTTAGTTTAAATGCCAATAAGCATACCATTTCAAGTGATAAAGAAAAAAAGTGTAAAACAATATTCAGAAAGCCTTATTGTTTTTCAAAAACAATGATAGTAGGAAAAGTATTTCTAAATAGTGAAAATGAGTGAATGGTAAAACTTCCTTTTATATTCTTCAAGAGCGATAAACTACGCTAAAGCTACGATTAAAAAAAGAAAAAATGCGTGTTTGAAGGTCCCAAAGTCGGTCAGAAAGATGTTTTCTTCCACTTTCAGCGAGCGAGAGATCCCATAATTAACAAAAGAGGTGTCCACCTAACGTTGGTAAAACAAGTGTACCCCTATCGCTTAAAATCTAAGGTGAAAAAGTATTTCAAGGAAAAAAATGATCATAATTTAAGCCCATCATTTTGAAAGGTCCTCTATGTGATAAAATAAGCCAAGTCACCTTCTGACCTCACATAATCAAAAAACGAGTGTGTTCGAAAGATTTTTCAAGATCGATTGAATGTTTTGTCCACCTTTGTATAGAAGCCGGTGAAATAGCGGAAAATAGAAAACTACTAAACATGAGAATAAATAGAAATAATCTTGCAAATAGAACCATTATCTATCAGGATAACCTGTAAACTTTTCAGGCTCAGCGACCCTCCCCAGCATCTCAAAGTTTTGCTGAAAAGCAGTTTTCAAGCATCTTTGATGGTTTGGCGGTGGACCATGGTTCTCACGAGAAATACCTGGCGACTCCAATGGTCCTCGTTTTGTTTGACCACCTTCACATTTGGCAAAAACTCCTGAGGGGCCATCCATCCAAAACAATCATAAATACTGTCTCACATAGGGCCCGATACGGCTTTGAAATCTATGGGATCCTATTCTCACCCAAATCCCCCTATCATAGTAGATGACCTGAGAAGATTATGTGGCAGCACCGAAACTAGCAGTTGGCAACTAAGACAAGTTCATCATAAAACAAAATCGATGCTGAACACCTCTACAGCCTTACGAAGATTACAATTGAGCCTAAAATCAGCAAAAACCTTTTTAGAAGCAAGTCTCACAAAAGTAGATGCTTTGGTCAATGTTAAAACCTAGATGCGCACACACAAAATCTGTTAGGAAAATTTCTCGCCTCTTTCACCTCCGACTTTCAGGCTTCTCCATCACTTTGCTCCTACCTTGCGGAATGCGCTCAAAATCGGATCACTGAGTCCAATACATCCCCCACCCCATCAAACCCTCTTTGTTCAAATCACCTCGGCTAATCCTATGACCCTCTTTTACATATTAAGCATAGCTCCATGCCGAAGCCTAAGTATACACCTTAGGCCATTACCACACCTTTGACAGCATACATACAAAATGACTATCAATCCAAAATCCCACACTTTACGGGAGTTGAGACACCATGTCATGACATGTGAATGTAGAATTAAGTACCCTTTGAATACATGGAGGAAAATGACGAAGACCATAAGAATGGGGATGTTCCCAAAGCTTGGGCGGAGAACCCAAAAAATGGTTTAAAGCTTCACACTTCAACAGCACTCCAGTCCCAAACTCTGCAAGCCATAAATAGTGGAAAATCAGAAGAACCCATTCCAAATCTACTAGAATAACAATATTGAATGGGAAAATGGAAAGTGTCCGAGGATACGCATGGGTTCAATAGTGTTTATAACTCCCTTTTAAGCATCACTTCAAACTCATGGCTCAGCCTTGGCAAAGTTCCCGAAGGCTTTGATCCAGGACATGAATTGTCAACTAAAGAGACAAGGACCCCCTTCTGTGGAAATGCAAAAGTGGTGTAAGTGCGAGAAGCTGTTCCATTGAAGAAGAAAAGGCTGGGACCGGATCGAGAAAGGAAAATCACCTGAAAGTTCGAGGGTCTCCACTTCAGCCCCCTTCCCCTTGGAATCCTCGGGCGAATGACTTGGCTAGATCATCCTTCCGAAAAATACCGGAAAATATAGAGTGAAAAGACACCTCTTGCGAGGACAACCGGAGCCAAACCCTCCGACGAGAAACTAGAGACAAAGGCTGGAGAACGGCCTCAAAACAAACCAAAGGAGAAATGACTATGGTCGACACACTATTGAAAAAATTGACGGAAGAAATGAAAAGGATACGGAACCCATTGATGAAAATCATTTTTAACCTTGTAAGTTACACAATCGCGAGTGAGGTTCACTATGCTAGAAGAAAAACAAACATTCTTCTCCTCACAGAATCAAGGTGAAACAATTACTTGAAGATCTAAGAATCAATAGATTTTAAGAATTTACCTAATAAGAAGCTCATAGGCGGTAAACACGGAAGTAGAAAAAACCAAGACAGCTCAAAAGGAAGTGGCTCGAAACTATTTGCTAAAACCCACAGTCTGCAAACCAAAAAGCAATGGATAACAATCATGGTGAAAAAACTAGCTACCAAAACAAAGATAAATCACTAAATAGGTGCGGCAGCAAGATGCTCATTACACCTCCCACCATAGATATGAATATGGCTATGTGAGAAACAAATCCCGAAACAAAGTCGGCAAACTCGGAGAACATAGAAAAAGTCATGGCTGGCGCAGGCAGGCATGCAAACTACAGCACCCTTCAATTTTGAGGGAGAAATCGCTTAAAAATAAAGATTGCCATGCCTCACTAAACTTATCACCCAAAGATCTTATAAATCCCAAGTGTTAAGTCCTAAATATAGGAAATGATGCAAACATATCATCTGAGGCGGTAAGCACTACTGAAGTGTTGTTTGGTCCAAAAATGAAGAAAATTCAAGAAGAACCACTCACCCTTTCACCTATCGGTTTGAATATCCATGACCCAATCTTACACAATCCTCATATGGAGCTGCGGGGCCTACTTTTAATCTTACATGCCGAAGGTTGTAGTCGAAAAGGTCCAGATCTAGAAATCACAAGGCCATATAAAGACTTATATTCATTTAGTTCAGTAAAGTCAAATGCCCTGAGCTTGATCAAAGATCGTTGTTTGGTGATTTGGCCAAGTACATGTACGCCACAGTCATGGATATGGTATTGTAATCCCTCCAGTATGGAGATGCTTTTATCCAAGTCTTGGGGAGCTCGCTCGGGGAATGTTCGCTTCGTCTCATCTACGCCACTATTCTTGTGTTGTTAACTACATCTCTTCAGAATCACACATGAAATATCTGACCGACGACGAAAACTAGAAATGTCTCTGATATATTCCACGACATTCTAATCCCGAACTCACCCCTAGGCCCCACAGTCGTGGGGACAGCAGTGAAGGGGGAAACGAGTCGGAAGAGTTTGAAACAAACTTAGACCCACACCACAGCAGAAACTGCCCCAAGTTCTCTGCAAGTGAACTGTGAACCTCAGCTTATCTTGAAGTCATGGCCGGCTATGTCTTCGAGGAAGAAGAGTTTGTGCATTCAGCACCGGGAAACTTGAGGGGATGAAAAAAGGCACCTAAACCATACTTCTTTCATCGAGAAAAATTTCTCAAACCTTGAAACCTGAACGTGGCCTTTACGCCAGGAGACTTTTAGGAGCGAACGTTGACTTGCATATCACAACCTCTTTGGAATCAAGGCGAGAGCTTCATCTTTTCTTACCATGTATGGATTTACCGTCACATAGCTGCCTTTCAGCCCGAACCTTGGTGGCGCCATAGGCTCAAAATCCAGAAAAAAATATTAAGTAAACTTCTTCGCAAGATAATTAATTGTGACCCAAATATACTGGGGTTGTGTGCTTCTCAGCATTTGTCACTCCCCCAAAGACTTCTGACATGGTGCAAGTCTTGTTCCAATGCTACTTCATATGAAAAAACCAGTGAAATGCTGTACCCTGCCATCATCCCAGAACCAACTTTGACAAAATAAAATACAAAAATACGGACAAACATTAATAGTCTCAAAAAGAAAAAAGCTGGTCATGGAATCTTTTGATTTTGAAACACTAATATATTGCCCTTTATGTGGAGAAATTTTGTATTACGCCCAAGACAAAGTACTGACAGTAGTGCTTTTAATTGTGTGTCTTTACAGGTAGTCTTCAGATTCTTCCTTAAATAATTCCTTTGCCAAAGCGGCAGCTCGAGAGAATTTTTCGGTATCTTTAGAAAATGATTCCATTTTTCAACCCATAATTTCAAAACCACGGGATATCAAAATAATAACCACAAAGCCATGTTTTCCGATTCACGAATTCTGCACTTTGATGCCACCAGTGATGTCACTCTGTCTGCAAAAGCCAGCCAAAAGAATATCTCCAGTATTTGAAAAATACTGTCTGCGACAGGAAGTGGGTAAAGAACATTGTAAATAATTAAAGCGGGAAGATATGGGTTTATTCAGGATCTTCCATGAATCCATGTCATGCCAAAAAAAAATTATGATGCATTCTTCTTTCAAGGGCGAGCTGGACCAGAGTGGTTGGAAATCATATGAAGATAGGATCGCAAGTTCCACATACCAAGATTTCGAGTTAAAACATTTTCATCCTTCCATATATCGCTGTTTGAAAAAATAAATCAACGAGAAAAATTCAAAAACAATGAAAGAAAAAATAGAAAAATAGGGCGATTTGAAAAATAGAAAGAAGGCCCTATATTCCAAAAAATAATCATTCGCTTACGAAAGTCTAAATGCGCTAATTGCTCAAATATTTGTTTAGTTATCTAACTAATCATAACTAAACATGTTTTCATTATTTTATTTAATCCCGTTAGTGAGGAAAAAAAGATAGTCATGTATTATTATAACCAAACATCAAAGAGAACTCAAAAACAAAATACAAAGAGGGCTTCGGGGATGAAAAACAAAGCATGTATCCTAGCACTACGATTTTCTAGATTTCATTTTTTATGCAAAATAATATTTTTATATGACTTGTCTTTCACCATTAAATAAATAAATTTGTCTCTAATCTGATTTGGTCATTTTCATTCTCATGTTTTAGATTGCTAAGGCTAATCTTATAAACGGCTTAACATGTGGGATTAGTCAGGTATAGGTAGAAAAAGCAAAGGATTTCATATGACTTAATAAAACAACAGGCGGATATAAGTATAAAATTAAGTAATATATTTTTCAAAAAATATTATATCAAGGGTCATAATCAAAATGTCTTTTAAAAAGAAGAAAAAATGTTAGGAAATATAGTGGGTAGGTGTCATCTGTTGATTTAATCACTCCGTATTCAGAAATAGCATCAAGGAAGAAATAAATTTGCGCCAATAGATAAGAGTGTTGGGGTTCCTTGTTTTGCTTGGGATGCTCAGGAAATGGCAAGACAACACCAAGGCCACTTTGGGCCATAAGATCTCGCCTCTCGGTCAGAGGAGGGATCTCGCCAGCACTGTGAGTCCAAAGTGTATGTGCCGAGGCTCTAAGTTATGATTACAATTCAGTTGTACTGAGGGTTTGTTTACTTTTGATTAAGACCGGATTGTTGAGTACGGAAGAAGAGTTCATCATGAAACCGGAGGTGGGTAAGGAATTTGGGCAAAGGAGAGACAATCTGGGAGAAAAATCAAGTCCATTAGGGTAATAGGTCAAAAGGATTTACTTGCTATCCAATATGCAAGCTTTCAGTTGGGCTAGTCATCTAAAGCCTTGGATCCTAAAGTGATAGGGTGGTATGGGACATTAAGGATCGAGAGTGAAGGGGGGAGAACCAACTAATCCCATCTATAGATCAGGTCAGAGGTCATTTAACTCCAGACCTACTTGGACAAAATCATAGGCAGCACAAGGGAACTTGGAAGAGCTTAATCAGAATGGAAAGATCCTAGTGAGGCAGATACAGGGTTCTAGACCTCCCAGTGTTCTCAACACATTCCATTAAATCCTAACAAGAACATCTAAAACAGATTCTGTTAATTCATACATCAGCTAGTAGGCAAAAACATCCACTACACTGGTAAAATCAATTGAAATCAATCTTTAGATAAACACATTAAGCATAAAACATAAAGGGCTGGGAGAGCAGCAACATAAGGCACCTAACAAGGGTGAATCTTATGCCAAATTTCTGATGCGAGCCAGATGAAATGAAATGAAATGGAAATAAACACAGAGATAGAAAAACATCACCACAGCTTTAGATCAGGATCCAATGAAATCTGCTTATCATATTAAACATCAACACCAATCAGGTACAACATAGCCAATAGCTTGGTCATTCAGTCTGAATACATCTTCCTCAGCCTATCTTACAACTATACACATAGAACTTATCTCAAGAGAAATTGCTTGCACTTCTCTGCTATCTCATCAACAACCTTTACAATGTTTCTTTCTGAGCTTTATAGCTGAAGATAAGTAGTAGAGGTAGGTGAGGAACTAAATGTCGTGTTAAAACTTCTGAAAAGAGAGAGGGCCGAGGCCCATTCTGTTTAATATTCTGAGCATTTAATCCCTGGCTATCTTTGGGGTACTTAGGCTGCGGTGGTTTGTAGTACTTCTAGTGAGTAAAAAAAATGGAAATAAATGATACTTGCGTCTGCCATGCTATGAATCAAATGTTCTGGTAGTTTCGGTCTGTTGTCTGGTGGAAATTTCTTCAGGGGCACGGTGCATAATAAAAGCTTCATGGGCACCCTGTCCTTAATAAAGAAAAACATACTACTGACGAATAAACCCTGATGTTACCTTTTACTTGTGTTCAGGACCTTTGATCGGTCCTCGGGGTCTTCAAACTGGTGCTTTGCCTCTTTAAATTGCAGATTTAAGGCTCAAGATTTTCTTTGGCGTGCCTTAATCTCCTTTGTTTTGTACTGGGACACTCTGCTGCTTCATCTCTGCCACTGACAGGTTAGCTCGAGCCTTTAATGGTGCTGGAAGGTTTTCTACAGAGTTTAAACCCTGTTCTCTTTAATGAACGTCTTGTCTTCTCCTTCTCGAGTCTTTTCTCATAAATTCAGCCGCTGTAGATAATCTTCCTTGATTTCTCCGTCGCTGTAACAGAGACTGCGCATCCTGGCAGTCATCTACCATTGACAAACCTGCAAAATCACGAAAGCTGTGAAGAAAGCAATGGCTGGGGTGGCGGATGATGTGGATGATGAGAGAGATAGTGCAGATGGTGAGATGGACGGGAATTGAGGAGAAATGGTGACAAATTACTCTGGTAGAGACCTGCGGTCTGTGGATCAATTTTGAACAAGAAACCTCAAAAAACACAAAAATGAACTGATATATACAATGGAATGGTCGAAGGTACGGTGAATGCACGTGGGGGGTGACGTGGCGCAGCCGGGAAAT
The DNA here is from genome assembly GCA_034641835.2 of Pinus albicaulis. Classification (NCBI taxonomy): domain Eukaryota; kingdom Viridiplantae; phylum Streptophyta; class Pinopsida; order Pinales; family Pinaceae; genus Pinus; species Pinus albicaulis. Next base: position 1,476,291,776 of record CM076577.1, read on the forward strand.
GGCGGAAAAGTCAATGGCGGGCAAACAAATCTGGACTGTTGATCGTGGTGGAGATCAATGGCGGGGGGCAACAGCCAGTGGGCCTGGAGTACGGGGGTCATGAGTTAAGCAGTGCGCAGCTTTGAGGGACGATAGCCGTCGGATGGGCGTCGATAGATCAAACGGGTATCACAAATATCACTCTGCGGCTTGGTCCGAAAGATAATGCGCGATGGGATGGCAGTTTTGCCGTCGTACAAAGGACACGCGGTGCGTGATGAGTGGAATCACTGGGCATTGGAGAGAAACCACCCTCCGTGCATAAGCGGCGCGATGGAAACCGGTGGTTTGGGCACAGCGCGCAACAGGGTCCACTGGGTGGGTAGGCTTTGAACCGTTAGATTAACTTGAAAAGGACGGTGATGGCATGGCAGGGGAGATGAACCGGGAAACACGGAGAGCTGCAGATTAAACGATGGCCATCCGATCTGTCAAGATCGACGGTCGAGGGTGTGCCCGATGAAAAAATACGATGAGCGCCCTTCAGTGTCAGGGCTTGGGCACAGCGCTAGGTTTTGTGGAAGGTAAAGGAACGCGGGGCTATCAGGAGAGGGGCTAGGCCTGATATAAGGTTCAGAGTGGGTTTTTAAGCCTTTTCAATGCATTTTGAAGCCTTATAAGGGTAACGATAGGAAGATAAATAGCGAATCAGGCTAAACCAAGGACATGGGTAGAATTTGAAGGGGATTTTTGGGGATTTTAGAGGATTGACAGGAGGAATAGAGGAAACAAGGGGACTTTGACAAAGGGGCAAGGGATTAAAATGAGGGAATTTGCAGGAATATAAGGGGGAAAATAGGCCCTTTGAGAAATGGATTAGCAGGGGGAAACTGTTTTAGGCATAGCACATAGAGACTTCAAGGGTGATGGGTTTTTAGGGGAAAAGGCATCCCTTGAAGGCTCCAAAACACTCCAGCCCCCAGCTTGCTTGTCAAGAATTTCATAGGGGGGCTAACAGTGGCTCCACATGGGGATGGCTTCTTCTTAAAGGAGTCAAGAATTCAGAGAATAGATCTTTGGAGTAGGCCAGTTGCCTGCTGCTTAGCACATCCTTTTCTTTAGATCAGCTGCCACAATATGAAGACATTAGGTCAGCAGAAAAAAATCTCCCAACCAAACTACCTACCCATACTACAATCCTAGCATTTTTTCTTCTTTTAGGGTTCATTTGAGCTAGCAGACCCTTTACATAATTTATTTTTGAAACAGAAAACAAACCTATTATACTTCTACCCTTATTGCTCCATGAGACCAGATTAGACTGTTGGTCTCATATGATTCTCTACCTAATCTAATATCTGCTGGGATTAAACTGTCCAGCGGATTTCTTCTCTACATTCTACAAAAAAAATTGAAAAACAGCCAAGCCAGGATTAGACTGTCTAACTTGCTGTGGATCCAGGGCATAAAAACAGTTGCACATGGACGAAATTTTGCAGAAAACAAAACTATGAAGGCTTAAAATATGAAACTTGTAGCATCCTTCTTCTTTTTGTGACTCAAGTTTTGAGCTTGTTAGAGTCACTTCTTTTTCCTCTCAGCTCTAGTTTTAGGCATGTCAGAGCTGATTCTTCTTTTCCCTTTGCTGGTCTAGGTTTTGAGCGTGTTAGGACCAGCTTCTTTACTTCCTCTATGGACTGATACTGAGGTGGGATATCTTCGTGAGCCCCATCTTGAGAATTTTTCTGAGCAAGAGAAAACTCCAGACCAAGTTCATCGTACATTTCTTGCTCGTCCAATTGGTCTGGAGTAGGCCCTTACTCAAGAAAATGCATGGGCTTATTAGAGCCAATCTTTTGCGCCTTAGAGGTTCATGTTTTGAGCATGTCTGACCCTCTCCTTTCTCTCTGTTTTTTGAAACATTTTTCTCTGTTTTCTTGAAAGTAAAAATGCAATGGTATGTACAATGGAAATGGAAACTAGAAATGAAAATCAGCAGAAGTAATGCTTGAGCATCCTGCCATTGACAGGACCCCCAAATAGCTCTGTACCATTAAGTTCTTGTAAGAAAAATGCATTAGGACCCACAGTGGCTTGGATAATGTATGGACCTTGCCACAAACTATCAAACTTGCCATGTTTACCTTTGTCCTCTCTCCTTGAATCCCATTTCAGAACCTTGTCCCCAACTTTGAAATCTGAAGCTTTGGCTCTTTTTTCAAACTGCCTCTTTATGTTTTCCTGAACTCTGACAGCTCTGTTATAAACCTGCTCCCTCGTTTGCTGAAGATGGATTGTTTCATTAATTCTTCTCACCATATTGTCTTCCTCTGTCTAAATCTCCTGGACAAGCTTAATCACTGGCACTCCAAGGCTAGTAGGAAAAACTGCTTCTGCTCCGTAAACGGGCTGCAATGGTGACATACCAATGGACTTCTTCGTTTTAAGCCTGTCAGCCCACAAAGCATGTACCAACTTCTTATGCCATGACTTCTTGTTCTCTTCTAACAGCTTCTTGATGATGTTCACTAGGCTTTTGTTTGAAGATTCAGCTAGTCCATTATCTTGAGGGTAATAGGAAGTTGAATGACCAAGTGCTATTCCATACATGTGATAGAAATCAACCATTCTCTTAGATCCAAAAGCATCAACATTGTCAGTGATTATTTGACAGCCAAACTGAGATAGGATGAAGTCTTCTAGGAACCTAATGATGACAGAATCAGTGGCATTCCTAGCGGGTATAGCCTCTATCCATTTGGTGAAGAAGTCTGTGGCTGTTAGATCCATTTGTGTTGTCCAGAAGAAGCAGGGTGTATTTCTCCCATAAAGTCTAGGCCCCATTGCATGAAGGGACCTTCTATAGTGATGGGTTGTAAAGGGAGGGAGAGGAGCTTTCTTCTACCTTCAAAGATTTGGCATTTATGACAGGCAGTTACCATTTTATGGACATCATTGAAGAGAGTGGGCCAATAATAGCCAGCCCTGAGTATCTTGTTAGCAGTGGCTTTCCAACTCAAGTGGCCTCCACACTCCCCAACATGGAATTCTTGTTTAATTCTTTCAGCTTCAAGTTTAGGCAAACATTTCAGCAATAGGCCGTTCGGGTTTTTACAATATAAGTTTTCATTCAAAATGCAGTAGTTTCTAGTCACAAGAACGGCCTTAGTTGGGCGTTTCTTGAGGGCAATAGATTATGAGAACATAAAGGAGGATTAACAAGAGAGTTTGAAACTTTCCTCAAGAAGCAAGGGCAACTTTCCCTCGCTTCATCTAAGGCATTTACCATGTCAAGGTCATTTGTACTGCATTAGATTCACACAATGCCTTGACCTTGATCAAGCTGCGGGCTTTATTCAAGGTCATATTCTAAGATAGTAGCAATCCATTTGCCTCTTTTTCCATCGTGGTCTTGGGACAAGATATATTGACCACTATATTTTAAGTACATAAGCAATGGGTGGAATGCGTAATGTACACCTTGTAGTATTTTATGGCTTACCAAGGTAATAGGCCTGCTTTTCCATAATGTTGTACTTCAAGGGTGCATCCCTTAAGGCCTTACTGAAAAAGGAAATTGGTTGTTCATTACCTTCTGAATTTTTATGTAGTAAGACTGCAGCCATGGTATGCTGGGAGGCGAATGAAAAGATCAGAAAATATTTTGAGAAATCTAGGCTGATCAGGACAGGGGCCTGCATGAGTGCAAGTTTTACTAACTCAAAAGATTTCTTGGCTTCAATAGTCCACTTAATTCCCGCACCTTTATTTAGCATGTTGGTCATTTTCCTAAGGTGTCACGGAAGGAATAACTTAAGGAAATGACTTTCCACAGTTAATCAGAATTTTTGATGTTTCTGTGTGATTTGAAGTATTCCCTCAACCCTCTGTGGGTCTATCCTAATCCCTTTCTTAGATATGATGTGACCAAGAAGTTTACCTTCTTGCAACCCAAAAATAGTTTTCTTAGGGTTCAGGGACAAACCATACCTTCTACATTTTTCGAAAACTTTCCTCAGATGTTTTAAGTGTTCCTCTTCAGTTTTAGAAAATACAATCAAATCATCCAAGTAGATAACTATGTAGTGTCCTATCTCATCTGAGAAAGCTATGTCCATCGCTCTCTGGAAGGTGGCACCAGCAGTCATCAGTCCAAAGGGCATTTTCACATACATGAAGGTGCCCCATGGAGTGGTAAAGCCGTTGGAGCTGATCTTCGGGAGTACCAACACTTGCCAGGAACTAAATGTCTTTCTAAAGGTGGGAGATTCCTTGGAGCGAGCTACTCTGAGACAGGTTCAAGTTCAGCAAGTGATCAATTATCTTTTATAGAGTCGCTGATATTTCGGAAATCTATACACAATCTGATCTCCCCTGTTTTCTTCCTCACAGCCACTAAGTTTGATACCCAATCCAAGAACCTTACAGGAACTATTATGCCTGCCTCATACATCTTTTTAATCTCCTTTTCAACTGCAAGCAATTGTTTTGGATTGATTCTGCGGAGTTTTTGTCTAAAAGGCTTCTGTTTTTCCTTCAAGGGTATTTTGTGCTGTATTATGCTTGTGTCATAGGCCTTTAAGTCTTCATAACTCCATGCAAACACATCAATGAATTCCTTGAACAGGTCAACGTATTTGTTCTTCATGTTTGCAGGCATAGACTTAGCCAATTTGATCATTTTGGGTCTATCTTCAGTGCCTATGTTGCATTCTTCAACATCAGAGTCTGCATGTTCTATAGTGGGCTTTTTTGCTACATCATCAAAGTCAAAAAGGTCCTCCAAGGGTGCTAGGCCTATGGGTATATTCTTGTCTTTGGCCTGCAGCACCTCTATCTCTTCGCTATCTGCATTTTCACATTTTTCGGTTGGATTTCCAGTTTCTTCATTCAGGGTGTTTATCTCTATGTTACAGGGTGTTGCTTGTTCATCTGGGGGATCCTCACTTGGGCAGCTGTCATCAGATTTTGAGTCGGAATCATAAAATTCAAACTCATTTCTTCCCACCAGAAAATATTCAATCTGTTTGTCTCCTTCAAAGACCTGCCAATATTTTTCGTTATCTGGCACCGCAGGTCTGAACTTGGTCTGAATGATGATTTTTTGGTTAGGGGGAGTCTTAGGATATGAACTAGCCAGGCAATCTAATCCATTAGCAATAGCATTTTGACTCCTCGAAACAAACACCAATTCATATTCCATGAAATTTTTCAATATATCCATGGCATCGTTCCTATATGCCCTCAGTCTAGGTTGTTTTGCTGTGTATTCACCATTCACTTGTTTGATAACTAAATCAGAGTATCCTAGCACAGTTACCCTACGGGCTCCTAATTTTTTCAACAGATTTAAGCCCAGGATAAGAGCCTCATACTCTACAATATTATTTGTGCATTTGAAGTGCAGATTGACAATGTGGCTCTCTGCATAATCACTCTCTACGTTATGTAACCACACCCCTGCTCTGGCAGTTTTCCTAGTACAGGACCCATCGAAATTCATTTCCCACAGGGGTTCATTTTCCGTTTCGTCATTCTTTCCTTCTCTACAACTGGGTTCACCATTGTGTTGCGTTACAGTGTCTGTACTAGGCTGCGGGTTGTTTTGTTCTTCATGACATGTGTGGAGTTCAGAGAGTTGGTTATCTTGTTGTTTACATTCTATTTCCGCTTCTGGTTCACTCAGAGTTTCGTTTTTAGTACCCTGCCCATGGTCTTCTTCATCGTATTCTTATAGGGTAGCCATTATGTTAAAGTCCATGGGCTCTATGTTACTGTTTGTATTTCTGTTTTCTGGCGCTGGCTCTCCTAAGGATGGGTCGTTATAAAGAATGAAAGAATTCAGGTCTGTGTGTACAGAGTATAATGGTGAATTTTCAGGTTTCTCAGGGCTACTGACTAGGAATTTCATCTGGGACTCCCTATACAGTCTTCTAAGTTGGCCAAATATAGGGATAGTGGCATATGAGCCATCCATCTACATCGTTCCTTGTAGTTTGGATCCCCATGATCTTGACAATAGCATGCCATACTTGGGTGGCACATCTGCCACCACCACGTCCATGACCATACACTTAGCAGGAATCTGGGTGAGGCTCACACATAAATCTTTGATCAGGCCAAGACACTTTACTCTGCTAGAGTCAAATGAATATAGGTCTTTGTAAGGCCGGGTTATCTCTAGGCCTAATTTCTCCATCACTACCTTAGGCATTAGATTGTGTGATGCTCCAGAGTCATGCATGGCGTTATGCAGAATCTTTTCATGAATGTTGAGACTTATATAAAAAAGGGGGACTACCCCTTCCTGAAATTTTCCCTCGATTCTTGGACCAAACAGGAGGGCAGGTTGATCATCACTTATATTCACGATGTCGTTGTTTTCCCCCAGATTCAACGCTTTCGAAATTTGGCCTTTATATACATCCTGAGTGGCCAGCTCAGATAATGGTACAGAGATTTTTATTTTTGCAATCTCACTCTCTAAATTGAAAGTGCACTGGGTCTTTGGAGTGCTTAACTCTGTTTTATTTGCTACTGCCTTAGTAGTTGAATCAGTTTGTGATTTATCACTATGTACAGGGTCAGGGATCGTTTTATCAGGAGCACTAACTGCAGTGCTAGTGCTGCTGGTTGGTTGGCTTTGTTTTTCAGTGTCTTGGTTGTCTTTTTCCTTTTTTTTAACCAGAACTTTCAGCTACTGCTTTATTACTCTCAGCAATTGCTTTAGAATATTTCTCAGGTCTTTTCTTATTGGTAATCTCAGGAGTTTTTGGTTTGGAAGTGTCTAGATTCTTTTTTCTCCTAAGTTTATATTGTTCTCTGACCTGCATGGTGGCGTTTTCAAATCCAAGTTTGTAATCCTCAGACTCTGACCACTCCTCATCCCAGTATGAAGGTGAGGGCTGATCTTCCCCTGAATCACAGTTAAGGACTGAGTCTTCTGTTTCAAACATGTTTACCGCATTCCCTTCAGACTCCTCTATGATTCCCTCATCTTCATCTAAAAAGTTTTGGAAAGGGGGAATAACTTGCTGATCTGATTCTTTCTGTCTGTTGGGCATGTTGTTGTTTCTTCTAAAGTTTTGGTTCTGATTTTGGTTCTGGTTTCTGTTCTGATTGCTAACTGTGACAACCATTTTTTCCATCATTTGCTGTAGTCTTTCCACGTTTTTAGATAATCTATCATAATTGGGATCAGATGTGGAGGCTACATTGTCATCTTTATATGTTACTCTCTTTTCATCTCTCAATCTTGCCCTCTTTTCCATCAAGTTTTCTTCTATAGTTATGGCTCCTTTCTGCATGTCTTCCAATGTGTTATACTCTTTATCTCTAAGCTCATAGGCCATGTCAGCATCAAATCCATCAGGATATTTGGCTAGGGCCATACCTTGAGGAGGTTTCATGTGTGGAGGTAGAGCATTGTAAATGCTGTTGAATCTAGTGGTGTAATCATGGACACTTTCTCCCACGTTCCTCTTAAGGGTCTTGTAGTCTGCTAGGAGCTGGCGAGGGTTTTCCCTAACTTCCCATTTGTTTATGAAGGTTTGATATAATGCAGGGAGATCTTGTATACTACCAGGAGGTAAAATTTTAAACCATTTCTTTACATCACCCCCTAAGCTTTGGGAAAATATTCTCATCTTGATTGTTTCATCATCAATTTCCATATAGTCAAAATAATCCTCCATCTTATCTACATGTTGCTGGGCTGTGATGGATTCTTTAGCGGTGAAGTATGGGATTTTTGACTGGCAATCATTGGGTAAGGGTAACAAGGGTTGAGGTAAAACTAGAGGTGCATACCAGGCTTCCATGATAATGTTCTGATGGGGTACATGGTTAACTTGAGCAGCTGGTATATGGATGACAGGGATATTAGGACTAGCAGAAGTTTTTTGAGCGGATCTAGGGTGGGAGAGCCCCAAGTTTTGAATGAAGTGGATATCAGGTGGTGTAGATGGAGGGGTTCCTCTGTCTCTAGTGTGTTGAGCACTATGAGATGGTGAACTGTGAAACTCAGGGTCTGGCTGGTCTAGATGATTGAATGACCTAGTCCTTGGTAGTCTATTAGGTAGGTCTAGGTCAGGGAGAAAATGTGATAGAGCTGTTAGGTCTTCTGATGCAGAGTTAGCTCTATGAATGTGACTAGAAATACTTGGTCCTTCAAGTGCAGGAGATCCTTTCATGATTCTCTTAGGGTTATCAACTATTTCAGGTGGATTTGGGTTAGGATAAGCTCTTGTATAGATGGTCCTTGAAGCCATAATGGTATTTTCCAGACAAGCAGCTTAACCCTACTTGTTACTTCTATTGTGGTTTGATGTTGTTTCAGAGGATGGTCTCCCAGTGGAATCTTATGTGAAACCAAGTTAATCAGCAAGCCTACTAATCACCAGTGGAGTCTTTTGAACGTTTAGGGGCTATGGAGTCGCCAGGTGGAAGATTAAAGATGTTTCTAGGGGGTACACTATCCACCACAGTGCTCATGAGATGTCCCTCTTGAAGGATATCTCGAAAACACAACAAAATCTAACCAGAGATTGACTGGGAGGGCATTTACCAGATATGTCACCTATGGAAGAGGATGAGATCCGGAGGCTACCTGGCCCTTTCCAGGCTCTGTCTAAGAGTATGGGAGAACACAACAAATGGTATATAGGTTTATGTGTGAATGGGCGTGTTTAACTACCAACCTAACCAGAGATTCCAGGTTTTCTGAGGGTTTGTGATGTAGTAAAGTGAGGAAAACTCAGAAATTCCCCAGCGAAGTCGCCATTATGTTGGGGTTCCCATGTTTTGGCCAGATTGGCAAGACCAAAAGACGAGACAACATCAGAACCACTTTCAGACCTTAGGATCTAGCCCTCCTAGGTCCAGAGAGGGATCTCTCTATATGAGTCAAAGTGTATGTCTTTGAGGCTCTAAGTTATGATTTTAGGCTAGTTATATGCACAGGGTTTGTTTATTTGATTAAGAGTTTGGTTTTTGGGAATCAGGAAGGAAGAGTTCATCATGAGACAGGACTGGGCAAAGAAGAATTTAGGCAAAGGAGAGATAATCCAGAGAAAACCAAGTCCATTGGGTAATGGAGTCAAGAAAGGATTTACTTGCTATCAATATGCAAGCTTTCAGTTGGGCTAGTCATCTAAAGCCTTGGATCCTAAAGTGATAAGGTGGTATGGGACATTAAGGACCGAGAGTAAAGGGGGGAGAAACAACTAATCCCATCTATAGATCAGGTCAGAGGTCATTTAACTCCAGACAGGCTTGGACAGAATCAGAGGCAGCACAAGGGAACTTGGAAAGGCTTAATCAAAATGGAAAGATCCTAGTGAGGCAGATACAGGGTTCTAGACCTCCCAGTGTTCTCAACACATTCCATTAAATCCTAACAAGAACATCTAAATAGATTTCGTTAATTCATACATCAGCAAGTAGGCAACAACATCCACTACACTGGTTAAATCAATTGAAATCAATCTTTAGATAAACACATTAAGCAGAAAACATAAAGGGCTGGGAGAGCAGCAACATAAGGCACCTAACAAGGGTGAATATTATGCCAAATTTCTGATGCGAGCCAGATGAAATGAAATGAAATGGAAATAAACACAGAGATAGAAAAACATCACCGCAGCTTTAGATCAGGATCCAATGAAATGTGCTTATAATATTAAACATCAACACCAATCAGGTACAACATAGCCAATAGCTTGGTCATTCAGTCTGAATACATCTTCCTCAGCCTATCTTACAACTATACACATAGAACTTATCTCAAGAGAAATTGCTTGCACTTCTCTGCTATCTCATCAACAACCTTTACAATGTTTCTTTCTGAGATTTATAGCTGAAGAGAAGTAGTAGAGGTAGGTGAGGAACTAAATGTCGTGTTAAAACTTCTGAAAAGAGAGAGGGCTGAGGCCCATTCTGTTTAATATTCTGAGCATTTAATCCCTGGCTATCTTTGAGGTACTTAGGCTGCGGTGGTTTGTAGTACTTATGGTGAGTAAACAAAATGGAAATAAATGATACTTGGGTCTGCCATGCTGTGAATCAAATGTTCTGGTAGTTTTGGTCTGCTGTCTGGTGGAAATTTCTTTAGGGGCACGATGCATAATAAAAGCTGCATGGGTGCCCTATCCTTAATGAAGAAAAACATACTGTTGACGAATAAACCGTGATGTTACCTTTTACTTGTGTTCAGGACCTTTGATCGGTCCTTGGGGTCTTCAAACTGGTGCTTTGCCTCTTTAAAATGCAGATTTAAGGCTCAAGATTTTCTTTGGCGTGCCTTAATCTCCTTTGCTTTGTACTGGGACACTCTGCCGCTTCATCTCTGCCACTGACAGGTTAGCTCGAGCCTTTAATGGTGCTGGAAGGTTTTCTACAGAGTTTAAACCCTGTTCTCTTTAATGAACGTCTTATCTTCGCCTTCCCGAGTCTTTGCTCATAAATTTAGCCGCTGTAGATAATCTTCCTTGATTTCTCCATCGCTGTAACAGATACTGCACGTCTTGGCGGTCATCTACCATTGACAAACCTGCAAAAGCACGAAAGCTATGAAGAAAGAAATGGATGGGGTGGCGGATGATGTGGATGATGAGAGAGATAGTGCAGATGGTGAGATGGAGGGGAATTGCAGAGAAATGGTGACAAATTACTCTGGTAGAGACCTGCGGTCTACGGAGCAATTTTGAACAAGAAACCTCAAAAAACACAAAAATGAACCGATATATGCAATGGAATGGTCGAAGGTACGATGAATGCACGTGGGGGGTGACGTGGCGCAGCCGGGCAATGGCAGAAAAGTCAATGGCGGGCAAACAAATCTGGACCGTTGATCGTGGTGGAGATCAACAGCGGGGGGCAACAGCCAGTGGGCCTAGAGTACGAGGGTCATGAGTTAAGTAGTGCGCAGCTTCGAGGGACGATAGCCGTCGGATGGGCGTCGACAGATCAAACAGGTATCACACATATCGCTCTGTGGCTTGGTCTGAAAGATAATGCGCGATGGGATGGCGGTTTTGCCGTCGTACAAAGGACACGTGGCACACGATGAGTGGAATCACTGGGCATTGGAGAGAAACCGCCCTCCATGCATAAGCGGCGCGATGGAAACCGGTGGTTTGGGCACAGCGCGCGGCGGGGTCCACTGGGCGGGTAGGCTCCGAACCGTTAGATTAACTTGAAAAGGATGGCGATGGCACGGCGGGGGAGATGAACCGGGAAACACGGAGAGCTGCAGATTAAATGATGGCCATCCGATCTGTCAACATCGACGGTCGAGGGTGTTCCTGATGAACAAATACGATGAGCGCCCTTCAGTGTCAGGGCTTGGTCACAGCGCTGGGTTTTGTGGAAGGTAAAGGAGCGCGGGGCTATCAGGAGAGGGGCTTGGCCTGATGTAAGGTTCAGAGTGGGTTTTTAAGCCTTTTCAATGCATTTTGAAGCCTTATAAGGGTAACGATAGGAAGATAAATAGAAAATCAGGCTAAACCAGGGACATGGGTAGAATTTGAAGGGGATTTTTGGGGATTTTAGAGGATTGACAAGAGGAATAGAGGAAACAAGGGGACTTTGACAAAGGGGAAAGGGATTAAAATGAGGGAATTTGCAGGAATATAAGGGGGAAAACAGGCCCTTTGAGAAATGGATTAGCAGGGGGAAACTGTTTTAGGCATAGCACCTAGAGACTTCAAGGGTGATGGGTTTTCAGGGAAAAAGGCATCCCTTGAAGGCTCCAAAACACTCCAGCCCCCAGCTTGCTTGTCAAGAACTTTATAGGGGGGCTAACACTGGGTATCTCAGGGCCGAACGCAGCTCTGCTT